>JAJHSJ010000007.1:28985434-29085499 GCA_021015155.1 Magnolia officinalis
AATGTATAAGGGTATTGAGATATGATTCTCAACCTCTTTTAAATATGTGTATGATTTCCTTGGATAGCTGTGTGATTAGGAATTGAATATGTACAAACTCATGCTTGTGTGTGCTTCATAACATGCTCAACTGATTGTATGATTTTATCTATGTAATGATTATGCTTAAATTCATGTTTACGTTGTATGATCTGTCATGGATGATGGGGGAGTGGAGCAACGAGTGCGTGCAACAGCCCTGACAGCCCTAAACGGATAATATCAGAATTTGGTTGCATGATTTGAATCTTGATTCATTACTGCTTTAATTATCTGTAATTGAATGTGATTGGGGCTATGATTATAGTCCAGACAATCGGTAACGAAAATGAATGTGTGGCTGAGTTTCATTTGCCACGTGAGATATGTTCGACGAACCCGAGTCGTACTTCGGTTGGCGATAGTGGTTGGCCACACGAAGTGCTTATGCGCTTCATGTCGTTCAACTTGTTGTGCGCTCGAGCTAGCCGAGCTCGTCAAGTAACCCGATCTGTCTAATGTATATTCACCATGTTTGGTCACCACTGCTTGAACCTAGGGTACCAAACTTACCAGTGAAATCCCTTTTAAACATGGTGCCTCGATCCGCTAAGACTCATGAGCCGGGCATGGTGGTATGGGACACCGTGGTCGAGCTGTCAACCTACGCAGGGGTTACGTGCCTCCCCGTAGTGACCAGTGAGCAACCAGACTCGTGAGCCGATTATGGTGGTATGGAACACTATATTCGAGCTGTCGACACCTACGGCGAGAGCCGAATACGGTGAGACCTGTATTCGTGTTGACGGGCGACGAGTCCTCCGTAGTGTCTTCGAGTATACTCTAAGGTCTGTGATTGGCGACGAGCCCTTCACAACAAATAAAACATGAGTTGAGTCGAGTACGTCGAGATCTGTATTCGAGCTGACGGCCAACGATTGAGCCGAGTACGGTGAGACCTGTATTCGAGCTGACGGCCAACAATTGAGCTGCATACAGTGAGATCTGTATCCTTGCTGACGGGTGACGAGCCCTTTGTGATGCCTTCGCTACGCCTCTCAAACCATAATATCGTATGAGATTAACTAGGACTGACGACCCTAGAATGGATCATGTTTGGGAATGATATAAGGAGGTACCTTAGTTTCCCAATACTGCTGTTTGAAATGGACTAATAATTACTCGGTAATCATGCTCATCATCGCATTGCATGTGCCTGGTAGATGTGGAGCACTGAGGGATGGACGCATTCACGAACGTAAGATGGTGTCGCATGAGGGTGGTTTGGCAAGGGCATACATCATGTCATTTCATACTTGCATTAATAAGAGTAGTTAGAATTGTTTGATTTTACGGCTTTATCATTACTGCTTGACTGAGTTGATAACACGTTAACCTATGATTTATTGTTCCACTGAGTTGATCACTCACTCCCACATTACGGGACGGTGTTTTTAAACACCAACCAGACCCTGTTGTAGCTGCAGGTGTTGGCGATGCTTGTGAGGTGGAGCCAGACCTCTGCGACGATGAGGATACTTTCTTGCATATGTTATTTTCTAGTGGCTTCATGTGAGTCGTGCCTTGATCGACGGGGTTACAGGGATGTTGGCTAGATGACACTACACCTTTGGTATATTTTGAAATTATACTTGTAATTATTTAACCTGGTAATGTTATCACACTCTGGAGACTCACCACAGTTTTTATATATTTTATATATCCGTCACAGTCTTCCGCTTGCAATTTAACTGTCTCTGGAGTATGATATGCTGTTTTGGCTTAATCTCACTCATGTTCGATGCACTAATACAGACAACATTCAATCATCATTATTTATGTTGCATAAGTGATGTTCTGGAAACTCGAGAGTTGAGCTATGATCGACCATCAATTTTTCGGGATGTTACAGCAGTAGGCGCCAGGCCAGGACCCACAGTCATCGACCGGTGGAGTTGTTGAGGGTATTCTTCTTGTTTCTGCTTGTGTTGATCATGTTTTGTTTGATTCTGGCGCTTCCCATTCTTTTGTGGCTGAGCAGTTTTGCCGATCGACCGGTATTCCGTCGGAGGCTGTGTCTGAGGCCTTGACCGTTTCGACTCCCGTGGGGAAGTCTATTGTGCTGACCCGTTGGTGTTCTTCTTGTCGGGTGTTAATGGGCGAGATGTTCCTCCCTGCCGATCTATTCATGATGCCGATGGCAGGATTTGATGTGATTCTGGGTATGAACTGGCTTGCTAAGTATCGTGCCATCTTGGACTGTGCCGCGAGGACAACCACATTTCATATCCCAGGCTTGCCAGCGTTCCAGTTTGTCGCCGATCCCAGAGGAGAGCTGTTATCTAGTTTATTGGCTTCGGTCGTTGAGGATTCTATGGTAGAGAGTATTGAGCAGCTGATAGTTGTTTGTGAGTACCCGGATGTGTTTCAGGAGATACCGGGTTTGCCGCCGCATAAGCAGGTAGAGTTTTAGATTGATTTAGTGCTGGTGCCGCACCTATCTCGAAGGCCCCCTACCAGATGGCACCGTTAGAGTTGAGGGAACTACAGGAGCATTAGATGAGCTCCGGGAGTTAGGTTTTATTCGTCCCAGCAGTTCGCCTTGGGGAGCCCCGGTATTGTTTGTGAAGAAGAATGATGGTTCGTTGCGACTCTGTGTAGATTATCGTGAGTTCAACAGAGTCACCATCAAGAATTGATACCCGCTCCCCCGTATTGATGATCTGTTCGATCAGTTGCAGGGTGCGCAGTATTTTTTCAATATAGACTTACATTCCGGTTAGCATCAGATTCGGGTCCGAGAGGAGGACATTCCGAAGACGGCTTTTCGAACACGCTATGGTCACTTTAAGTTTCTGGTCATGTCATTCGGACTGACCAGCGCGCCCGCCGTATTCATGCAGCTGATGAACGAGGTATTTCGGCCGTTCCTCGATCAGTTCGTGGTGGTATTCATTGATGATATTCTTGTATATTCGAGAACCCGAGAGGACCATGCTGAGCACCTGCGGATTGTGCTTGAGACTGTAAGTGTTATATTTTATATCCCTGTTTGTTGTCAAATTTGTGGTGCCAAAATCACTGTTATATATCTTTCATAAGTGAAGCTCTCTCAAAGATCAGCATTCATGAACAAGCTAAGCTTACAACAAGCAAAGCTCACGAGTACAAAGATCAAACTTGAATGCAAGAACTACTCACAGGACATGACTCAAGCTGCAAGACTTCAAGAAGAGTACAAGGCAGTTCATAAAGAACTCAAGACACTTTCAAGATTGAGCTACATCAAGATTTCAAGATTGAACTACATCAAGACTTCAAGGCTCATACTTCAAGGTCACTAGTTTTTAATGTTTCAATGTCCTTACTTCATGGTTAAGGTTTGACTGACCTTAGGTTGACCTTAGAAGTAGGTCACTTTGGATACATAAATCGAATGTTTATTTTACATAAGTTTGGTCTGTTCTTCAACTAGTCCTAGGCCTTCTTCGACTAGTCCTAGAGTTGCTTCGACCAGTCTAAGAAATTCCTCGATCAGTCGTAAGTTTGTTACAAAAATCAGATAATTTCGGTTAGGCTTCGACTAGTCCAGGAATCTGTTCGACCAGTCGAAGGAACAATGTCGACTGCATGTTCGACCAGTCGAAAGTCTTCGAATCAAAGTCCAGCGATGAATTTTAAGTTCTTCGACCAGTAGAAGGAGACCTTCGACCAGTCGAAGGTGACCTACGACCAGTCGAAGGAGTCCTTCGACCAGTCGTAGAACGGTCAAAGCTTATCGCGCCTGATTTTTCAAATATCTGTTATTGCTTCGACTAGTCGAAGAGCTCTCTAGACCAGTCGAACATGCGATCTGCTCACCTATAAATAGAGCACAAATCTCAGAAGAAATCATCGAATTAATTAATCCATTCAAGCCAATCTTCGTCGAACTTCTGAGCGATAATTCTGTGCTCCATCTAAGCTAAGTGTGCTTATTTAATATTCTCTTTCCTTAGCTTTATTTAATTGATTTTGTTTCTGCTATTCCAATCTAATTTGATAAGAGGAATTGTTATTTCCTTTCTTAGGAATCAAAATCAATTAAGGCAACCCCTACTTGGTTTAATTTAAAATCTATTAGAATTAGAACCATTGTAATTGAGTACTGGACATTGAACTTGGACATTAAATCATCTGCTCTAACTTGGTTCTACCGGGCTGCTACAATGAAGGAGATAATCAGGTATTTTACATTTAATTGTAAATTCCTTTCTGTTTTGGTTTCTTTCAAGATTTGCCAGAAAAATCTTGTTGTATTGGTTATCTGAGGAGAGCCAGGAAAACTCAGAAGTGGGGTTTTTTAATTATGTAAGCCCACAGACAAAAACACAATTGTAAAGGTTTTTGGTGAACCTGGGAAAACCTATTTTGTTAGTGAACGCTAATATCCCCTGTGTGAGGATATTAGGAGTGGAGTAGCATTTTGTGTGGCTGTTGTTTAACAGTTGGTGAACACACTGGCGAACCACTATAATCCCTTGTGTTGTGGTTGAATGATTTATACTTCTAATCTTTAATTATTCTTTTGTGGGATGTATGTATGGTGGTGAATGTTGTAATCATTTAATTCAAGCATTGTGAGAATTTTGTAATAGTTTAGAATTTATTTTCTGTTATTCCTTTATCAGCTTGATATTCAATTTCTTTTAAAAGTTGTTCCAGCAAGGTGCCCTGCCATTTTTATGGTGTATGGCTGTCCCTAGAACAATACATTTGTGATTACAATTTATTTCAATTCAGTTTGTATTTATTTCTTTATTCCTCTTTGGTTTGAGATTTGATACAAAGATCTTTCTAGAAATAAGCTTGTCCTACCATAAACTCTGGTTTTTGGTGAAAGGTTGTCCTTAGAACAACATTTGTATCAACCTCTCAAGATCTAAATTTTGAGGTTGTTTCACTTTCCTGCATTGTGATTTAATTTGGCTATCATATTCTTTTTAATTCCGCTGTTATAAGTTTTATTTGACATTGTCCTATTCACACCCCCCTCTAGGACATATAGCTAGGCCTTTTCAGAGACCCTCCGTGCCCACCAGCTGTATGCAAAGCTTGATAAGTGCGAGTTTTGGCAGGAGGAGATGAAGTTCCTCGGTCACGTAGTGACGAGGGAGGGTGTCACTGTGGATCCCTCGAAGGTTGATGCAGTGCGTCAGTGGGGCCAGCCCATGAATGCGTCCGAGATTCGCAGCTTCCTTGGTCTAGTGGGATATTGTCGACGATTTATCGAGGGTTTCTCCCGTATTACAGCACAGCTGACCCGGTTGACGTGGAAGGGCGTCGAGTTCGTCTGGAGTAACGCTTGTGAGAAAGCATTTGCGGAGTTGAAGGACCGTCTCACATCCGCTCCTGTTCTCAGTCTTCCTGATAGGAGTGAGGGTTTTGTTGTTTTCACCGATGCATCTAGAGTTGGCTTGGGTGTTGTACTGATGCAGCACGGGAAGCCAGTGGCGTATGCCTCGTGCCAGCTTAAGGTCCATGAGCTGAACTACCCCACTCATGATTTGGAGCTTGCAGCAGTTATCTTCGCACTGAAGGTGTGGAGGCATTATCTATATGAGGTCAGGTTCGAGCTCTTCTCGGATCATAAGAGCTTGAAGTATCTATTTTCACAGTCCGAGTTGAACCTGCGACAGAGACGATGGATGGAGTTGCTGAAAGATTATGATTTTAACCTTCAGTACCACTCGGGTAAGGCAAACGTGGTGGCGGATGCACTCAACCGTCAGCCACGAGGCCTGGTGGCACATATGATGGTTCGACAGTGGCAGATGCTCGAGGATGTTTCAGAGTTTGACTTTAAGTTCGGTCTACAATCTTCCATTGTTCAACTTTTGAGCTTATCAATTCAACCCTCTTTGGTGGCTAGGGTGATCGAAGCTCAGCAGATGGACGAGTCACTTCAGGGGTACCTAGCAGAGACCGCATCCGTGGAGCAGTCAGACTGGCAGATTGGTTCCGATGGTGGATTACGCTTCAGAGGCAGATTGTGCGTTCCGAATGTGCCAGAGTTGCGTCGTGATCTGATGACCGAGGCACACCGATCGAGACTTACTATCCACTCGGTCTCCAAGAAGATGTATCGTGATATGAGGAGGCAGTACTTCTGGCAGGGGATGAAGCGTCAGATTGCAAGTTTTGTAACCGACTGTGACACATGCCAGCGTGTCAAGGCCGATCATCAGAGACCCCCTGATCCCATGCAGCCGTTGAACGTTGTAGAGTGGAAGTGGGAGCACGTATCGATGGACTTCATTGCAGGGTTGCCGAGGACTCAGCGCGGTCACGATACCATCTGGATTATTATCGATCGTTTAAAAAAGTCGGCTCATTTCATTCCAGTGCGTGCTTCCTGGTCTATGGACCGGTTGGCAAGGATATTCATTGAGGAGATAGTGAGACTGCACGGCGTCCCAATTTCAATCGTTTTAGACCAAGACTCCAGATTTACGTCTCAGTTTTGGAGAAGTTTCCAGCAGGCGTTGGGGGTCACTTTATGCCTCAGCACCGTTTATCATCCGCAGACGGATGGGCAGACCGAAACGGTCAACCAGATCCTTGAGGATATGCTTAGAGCTTGTGTGATCGACTTTGTGGGTAGTTAGGATGAGCATATGCGCCTCGCAGAGTTCGCGTATAACAATAGTTATCAAGCGACTATCGGCATGGCTCCTTTTGAGGCACTTTATGGTAGACCATGTAGATCTCCTAGTTGTTGGACCGAGGTTGGAGAGCGTCGTCTCTTAGGTCCCGAGCTTGTGCTGCAGACGTCAGAGGCTATTGATGTTATCAGGCAAAGGATGCGCACAGCTCAGATCCGGCAGAAGAGTTTTGTTGATCGTCGGCGTCGACCCGTCGAGTTCACAGTCGGGGACACGGTATATCTCAAGGTCTCACCTATGAAGGGTGTGGTACGCTTTGGTGTGAAGGGCAAGCTCGCCCCAAGATTTATTGGACCTTTTGAGATTACCGAGCGCATAGGCGTTGTGGCCTATAGGCTTGCCTTACCTCCTGAGTTGTCCGCGATCCACGATGTATTTCATGTTTCTATGTTGCAGAAATGTGGGTCAGACACTATTCCTGTGATTGATTGGCAGCCACTTGAGGTCCGTGAGGATGCTTCCTACATTGAGCAGCCTATTCGTATTCTCGATCGGAAGGAGCAAGTCCTCAGGACCAAGGTCATTCCCTTGGTGAAGGTGCAATGGGGTCTTCATTCAGAGACCGAGGCGTCTTGCGAACCCGAGGCCGAGATTAGAGAGCGTTATCCTCATTTGTTTGATGATTGATAGATATATGATTGTTTGTATTGCCTTCCTTGTAAGATGATTGTTATATGATGGTGGTGTTTTGTTTTTTCTTTTATCCTGGATTGGTCAATTTCGAGGACGAAATTTCTTTATTGGTGGGGAGGATTGTGAGACCCAACCCTAGTTCCCATGTGTGCATGTGTGTGTGTGAGTATGCATCTTGTTCATCATGGTCTCGCGGTCTTACCGGTCGAATTCCGGCGACCCGCAACCCTCGGATTGTGTTTACGGTCACCTTGAGTTTAGTCACATAAACCCGACTCGGATCGACCCAAGACCTATACCATCTCATTCGTATCATCGTTGCGGTTCCAACGACGCGTCTTGTGTGTCAATCCGACCTATGGATCAAAAGTTATGAGCATTTCATCATGTGGCCCACTTTTTGTACAAAAGCATGTGGACCACCTCCATGGCACAATTTCCCATGCACACCACACACACACTACACTATTGCATGGAATAAACACTACCCACCCTAAACACTACCCACACCTAACCTACCCTAGCAACATTGTTATTGTCACCATAGGTTATGATTACTTCCCTTAAAAAGATTTTTCCTCTCTTTCCCTCTCATTTCTCTCTCTCTTCTCTTCTTCTCCAGCAACTTCCCTTCCATCTCTCTCTCTTCTCCAGCCCCATTTCCCCTTTAATCCTTTAAATCTAACCATCTAAATCCAATCTCACCCATTGATATGGATCCCTTGGTGCACTAGGAGCTAGGAGGTCCAAGTTTGGAGCAATCTAAGGTGGGTGTACTCGTAGGACTTAGGATTTCTATTTTTATGTTCTTAGATCTCTTTTTTTGTGGGAAGTGTAGGGCCCTCCAATCCATGGTGGAGATCCTACATCATCCCTTAGTTGTGGCCAAATGACCTTTTTGATGCATGCATGTCCATGCATGGGGTTTTCCCTCTATAGGCCCCCATCATGAAGGATTACTTGGATTCCATAGCATGATAGGTCATCTAGACCCTAGAATCATGGTTGGGATGACATCCCAACCATTGATCTTGAATCTAGAACATGCATGTGGTGGATCTTTGTTGTAACATATGAATAGAAAGAATGTATGGTGTGATTGATGAAGGGGAGGGCCTCAATGTGGCGGAGCCCCTCCTCTTGTGGCCAATTATTTATTTTATTATGATAGAATTATGATCTTGCATGTGTGGCCCACCTTGTAGGCCAACAAAAATCCAGACCAACCATGGAGCTTGGACGCCCATAGCGTCCATCCTTAGACATGTGGCCCCAAAATCCACCTAAATGGGACACATGCAGGGGTATTTGATGATGGGGAAGGTCTGACATTTTTGGGGCCCACTGGGGTGGTCCACCACACAAATTCCTAGGGTTAAATCCCATGGAAAACCATATTTATATTTTAATCATTTCTATTACATGTTGCTGTCCAAATTTGCCTGGACAGATTTTTGGGCCACCTTGGGGCCTGATTTATGGGTCTTTGGTGGGAATACTGAAACAAAATAATATGTGATTCTTGTACCTTATGACCCACCTACAATCATACCAAATTTTTGCCCCATCTGACCTTCATTGGGGTCCCAAAGGTGTGGTCCAAGTGAGGTGGACAGTCTGAATTTTCTCCACTGTTCCAGCAACATTCCACCCTGGACAGGTTGGAATTCTGAAATTTATTAAAATACTTTTGGGTGTCTAAAAATTATGAAAATTTACAGGGAGGTGGTCCACTCATGGTAGGACCAACCTACAAAATTTTGGGGCCAATGGACACCTGTACACACCATGGTGGTGGCTGGACTGGCCCATTACAATATGGTGTCTAGATCAGTTCGATTTTCAGGATAGATTGATTTCTTTAAATAAATTAAAATCTTTATAAATGTTTAAAAATTCTAAAAATTTGTGAAATTGTTTTTCACCCATTTTGGGACCTACCTACCAAGTTTCAAAGCCAACGGACCCCTGTGTACACCGTGACGAGGGCCGGACTGGCCCACCACATTCGGACGTCCAGGTCTGTTCGATTTTCTGGACAGACTGTTTTGTTAAAATTAATTAAAATACTTAGGAATATCTAAAATTCTGAAATTTTGTGGGGGTGTGTCCCACCTATTGAAGTATCACTCTGAAAAATTTAACCCAAATGACCCATTTGGGCATCCAAAAGAATGGGCCAAGATGGTTGGCTTGCCAGAATTTTCTGCTGTGCAGTCCAGCAATATGCCTTGAAAAATTATAATTAAAAAATGTTTCCTCTGATGGTGGGCCACCTTTTTGGGTTTTCTCTCATTGTATGCATGATGAGGGACCTTGGCCCTCAATTTCAGAGTTTTAGAGGCCCTGGGCCCACTCCAATGGAGTGCCCAAATTTAGGACAGCAACATGTTATAATTATGTTTGGCCTTTGGGCTGAAATTTTGAGGAGTGGGGCCCAACACATTGTGAAGAATCTTAGAGGTAATATTTTATACATTTAGTTCCTTAAATGTTGGGCTTAATAAATGCACTTTTAGGCCCACCACAGTTGAATTTAAATGGGTCCATGAATGTGGCTAGTTGTTGAACTCTTTGAGCCCAATTGGGCTGGAACTTTCTAGATAGGCCCATTGAACTCTTGGGCCATTTTTACCATACTATTGTGTTGGATTAGTGGGCCGAATTACACAAGTATATGGACCCTTAATTGTCCACCAAATCAACTTTATACTTGGGCCGGGTTGTAGGCCCAACTTACTTGACTAAGAACATGACATTTGCCCATGTGATTTGAGCGATGGGCTGCCCACTAGGCCACCACAATATATGGGATTAGTGGCCTTTATGTTGGGCCCTAACCTTTCCCCTATGGGCCATAGTGGTATATATGGGTTGGGCTATGTGTGTTTCCCTTGGACCCATGTTTTGGATAGGCCTTGGGTCGCCTTTCTGAAGCCCAACATGAATTTATGTGGTATGTAATGGCTACCCATTTCTTATTACTAATGTTGTGTGGGCCTTGGGCCTTGATCAATAATCAATTAGAGATGGGCTACCTCTTGGGGACCAATTGTGGTTGGATGTCCACATTGGTGGCCCTAAGGTAGGTCCATGGGCTTCTATGGGTGGTTAAAGGCCCACCATAGACCCTTGCTAAGCTCGTTTCATCTATTTAGGCCCTTATCATTGTTCTCCTTAGTCTCATGGGCTACCCCAGGTATATGGGCCCCCACTAGAGGTTGTATTCCTTATGAGGAATTAGTTAAGTACCTAGACCCTTCATGGTTAGGTAGAGAGTTCATCTTCACCTCATTGGCACCCCTATTCATCTTCATGGCCCACTCCCATACGCATCATATGCATGCTTGGTTGAGGTATGATTGGCCATGATTGTGTCATTGTGTAGGACATGTTGGCATCTCCCCGAGAGATGGATGCTTGGGATTGATGCATGGGTGATTGTGTGATTCATGCATCTGGCATTGCATAGCTTATGGATATCCGCCCTTACTTCATCAGGGCCTTGCCTCCACAGGGGTATTTGTGGATGGCCGTATGTGTGGACACCGGAAATATTAGTTGAGCATACCGGGTGCATAGGATGCCCATGGGCGAAATTCCCAAAACCTCCATGGTACTAAGGATCTGCTCCAACGCCGTGACCGGGTGGAATATATGAGCGCACGAGGGCCTTATACCATTAGGTCACGACTCTCACTGTCGTACAGTCGGTTGGATAGGGGTGTGGCCTTACCTGCCTGATGTGAGGAGGCATTGCTAGGCTGAGTCTGACCAGCTCGTAAATCGGTCCGCTACGTTCAGGCCTTGTTGGTGATTGGTTGTCTGCAGGCGGGTAGTGAGGTCTCTTACGCTTGTTTGACTGTGCGGGGTCTGTAGAGCGGCAGTCATTCAGCAGTGTAATGGACCCCGGTGATTTCCTTATGATCAGAAATGTACATGACTTGTGGTTTGGATATGAGCACTGACATTACTTGCATTGCATTAGCATTGGTTGTACAAGCCCCTTCATGCATTGCCTTGGCATGGCACCCAGTACTCATTGCATCTTATTCATGATAATCCTAGGTAAGGCTAGTGATATCCTCATTGACCATGCTTCTTTCCTTGTATCTCCTACTACTCTTCTGTGCACCATTATCACACACCTACACCACCCTTTAAGCTTCTATAAGCCTATGCACGATTGATGCGTGCAGGACACTCTAGGCAGGCGACATAGCAGTAGAGCATGGAGTAGAGCTAAACATTTGAGGACTCCAGTGTTGCTGACGTTTCTCTCTTTTCCTTTTATCTCATGTATGTCCTTTTGGACCTTATGAATGATTGTAAAAGTTTCAATTTATAGTAAATTTTGCGATGTGTGCCTTTGTTATTCTTAGATGTTCTTGTTGTGATCTTGGGTATGCTCGTATTGGAATAATTATACTGTTATGAAAATCCTCCTTGTAGGATCCCAGGATCGGACCTGCCTAAGGAGCCGAGAATGGGGTACTATGGAGGCTGTTGCGTTCAGAACCGGTCATCGGAATCCTTGTGAGTCCGGTTACTGAGTCTGGGGCGTGACACACACTGCTTTCAAAGCAACAAGCCATTCAAAATGGCACCTAGACAGTGGATGTTCTAGGCACATGACAGGTAACCAGACTTTATTCACCGATCTAAAAGATATGACTGATGGGTCAGTCACATTTGGTGATGGTAGCAACTGCAAGATTATTGGCCAAGGTACGGTTCAACTCTATAATCTTCCCTTATTTAAGAATGTTTTATATGTTGAGGGACTAAAACATAACCTGTTAAGCATATCTCAAATATGTGACAACAACCATAGTGCTAAATTTTCTAATCAAGGTTGTGAGATTATTGATAAAAAGGGTTCTGTAATATTAACTGGTCACAGAATTTCTAAAAACTGCTATATAGTAAGCAATGGTAGCTCATCTAATCAAACGTGTTACATGGTCCATACCGATGAGACAGAATTATAGCATAAACGCCTTGGACATGTACACTACCGGAATTTATATAGATTACGCAAAGGAGAACTTATTAGAGGTCTACCTAAGATTCAAAAAGTAGATAAGATATGTGGTGAATGTCAGTATGGTAAACAAACTAGGAGCTCTCACAAAAAAGTGAACTCCAATACCACATTAAGACCACTCGAGCTTCTCCACATGGATCTTATAAGACCAACTAGAACGGAAAGTCGAGGTAGCAAAAAATACATCTTGGTTATTGTAGATGATTTTATAAGATTCACCTGAGTTTCATTTTTAAGGGACAAATCAGAAACCTTTGATGAAGTGAAAAAGATTATCAAACGGATCCAAACTGAAAAAAGTTCTCAAGTCAGTAAGATCCGAAGTGATCATGGATCCGAGTTTGAAAATAGCGGTTTTGAGAAATTCTGTAGCGATCAGGGAATATCACATGAATTCTCTGCGCCCAAAACTCCACAACAAAATGGTATTGTGGAAAGGAAAAATAGAGTGCTCCAATAAATGGAAAATGTTATGTTGAATAGCATGAAGCTCCCTAGAAATTTATGGGTTGAAGCAGTGAATAACACCTGCTACATTATTAACCGTGTCTATACTTGTAAATCCAATAATAAAACGGCTTATGAAATGTGGTTTGATAAGAACCGACTGTCAAATACTTTCGAGTTTTTGGCAGCAAGTGCTATATTTTGCGTGACCGTGAAAATCTAGGAAAGTTTGACACAAAGAGTGATGAAGGAATCTTCTTAGGATATTCTTTAAACAGTCGTGCATATCGTGTACTGAACAGCAGGACCGATGTGATTCAAGAGTCAATTAACATGGTCATCGATGATCACTTTAATACATCTGCCCCTAGTTCAGATAATGATGAAATTCTTATAATTGAAAAACTAGATACTTCATCAAGTGAAATTAATCCTGAATTAAGGACTGTCAAAGATCATCCAACTACTCAAATTCTTGGAAACCCTCTCACTGGTGTGCGCACTCGTAGACAACTAGAAGACATATGTAATTATGTATGCTTTACATCCCAGATTGAACTGGTAAACGTAAAAGAAGCACTTTCTGATGAAAAATGGATAGTAGTGATGCAGGAAGAACTTAATCAGTTTATTCAAAATGATGTTTGGTATCTTGTTCCTAGACCTAAAGATAAACACATTATAGGAACTAAGTGAATTTTTAAAAGTAAGTCTGATGAACTTGGAAATATAATTCGAAACAAGGCAAGACTGGTTGTACAAGGGTACACTCAAATAGAAGGTATTGATTACGATGAAACCTTTGCTCCAGTTGCTCGCCTTGAATCAATTAGACTTTTTATATCCATTGCATGTTGTAGAAAGTTTAAAATTTATCAAATGCATGTAAAGAGTGCCTTTTTAAATGGTGATTTACATGAAAAGGTATATGTTGAACAACCTACAGGGTTTGAAGACCCTAAGTTTACTAATCATGTATACCGCCTTAAAAAGGCTCTCTATAGTTTGAAACAAGCTCCCAGGGCATGGTACGAAAAATTGACTAAGTTTTTACTAAGTCATAATTTTCAAATGGGTAGTGTCGATAAGACACTTTTTGTTAAGAAACATAACGATGATATCTTAATGGTTCAGATTTATGTTGATGATATTATTTATGGATCAACTTGTACTAACATGACTGTTGAATTTGCAGATTTGATGAAATCTAAGTTTGAAATGAGCTTGGTTAGGGAATTAAATTATTTCTTAGGATTACAAGTAAAACAACAATCTGATGGAATTTTTATTTCACAATCTAAATATGCTTTGAACTTGATTAAGAAGTTCGGATTTGAGAATGGTAAGAATTTTAATGCTCCTATGAGTACAACTCTAAGACTCTCAAAAGACTCTACAGGTAAAGATGTAGATCCTAAATTGTATCGTAGCATGATAGGCAGTTTGCTTTACTTAACTGCAGTAGACCTGATATTGCTTTAAGTGTTGGAATTTGTACTAGATATCAGTCTAATCCTAAAGAATCTCACTTAACTGTTGTTAAGCGAATTATTCGATATGTCACAAGTTCAGTTAATCTGGGTCTTTGGTATCCTTATGATACTAGTGTTCAATTAGCTGGGTACTCAGATGCTGATTGGGCCGGTAATATCGATGACAGGAAATCAACCAGTGGTGGTTGTTTTTACATTGGAAATTGTTTGGTTTCTTGGTTTAGCAAGAAGCAAAGTTCCATATCACTCTCAACTGCTGAGGCTGAATACATTGCAGCTGGAAATGCATGTACTCAGCTAGTTTGGATGAAACATATGTTGAGTGATTATGAAATCGCACAGGACTCGATGGTTTTATACTGTGATAATTCCACTGCGATAAATATTTTGAAAAACCCAATCCAGCATTAACGTACTAAGCAAATTGACATTAGATTTCATTAGATCCATGAATTAGTGGAAGAAAAAGAAATATCTTTAGAATATATTCTAACCGAGACTCAGCTTGCTGACATTTTCACTAAACCTCTCGACAAAAGCAGATTTAATAAGTTGAAATTTGATCTTGGTATGTGCAATTTAAAATGATTGAGCATGCATCTCTGTATCATATTGTAAATACTTTAATGGTTTATATTTCAAAATTTCTTGAAAAATGTATGTTTATTTATTTTTTCTAGTACACGACCAGTCGAGGACGTGCTCGACCAATCATGGCACGACTGGTCGAGGACATCCCACGACCGCTGATTGATTTTATTTGGGGAAAAATCTCATCTTCTTCATTCTAACCTTTCTCTCCAACAAGCCGTGGCTCGACTAGTTGAACCCCACTGTTCGATTCGCTCAGGTTATAATGTTTTCTTGATTTCTTGAAGAATCTTAGTGTTTTCTCTTCAATTTCTTAATTGTAGTTGTCTATTTCAACTCATTCTTTAAGTTTTTGGGTTTTTCTTCTCATTTGCTAAATCTAGAGAAACTCATCTCTATTTTCTTGATATTCCTTATATTTCTTCAAGAAAATGGATCTTAGAGGTAAAAAGAAAAATCCTAGAGGTGCTTCTTCTTATAGATCGAATGTTATCACTAGACGCCTTCGATCTCCTTCCTCTCCTTCAATCTGTAGGATGGGAAAATATTTTACACTGGGGTGGGCCAGCATACCAGTCCATAGCGCAGGCCATGGTTGCATGCATAACTGAATTCTCTACTGAGCAACTCACTTTTACTATTGCTACTAGAGAAGGGCTTTTTCCTGTTGATCGACATTTAATTTTAGGCCTTATGGACATTCCAGTAAATGATGATGGTATTCATCCTAGCACACTTGCTGAGAAAGTTTCAGAATCTGAAAAACGTGTTTATACTAGAGTATTATGTAACATGAATGCACCATGGACTGAAAATGGGAATGCCCTCAAATCCAGATATCTGTTACCCAGATACAGAGTTTTACATCGTATCTTCACTTCTAATCTATATCCCCACTCTGGAAACAAGACTGAGTTGACTCTGCTTATTGTTCGTATTTTGTTACTCAATGTTACTGGTGTTAATGTCTGTGTTGCCCTCTTTGATTTGTTCCTCTATCATTCAATTCTGTATTCATCCTGGTCATGGTGATATTCCATTTGGGTATCTATTGAATGTATTAGCCACTCACATGTTAGTCGTTATGCCCGTCGGAGAGGCTCCTATCCAACACCTAATATTCAACAACTCCAACATAAACAAAATGAAGTTGAAATTGGCTCTAGGCCAAGTTGATGTTGGTGAAGGTGGAGCTGCTACTGAGGCTGAGAATGATGAAGAAGGTGATGATCTTCCTCCAGATGATATCAATATGGATGATATTTTTAATGAAATGGATTCTGACTCTGGGAATGATCCTGACTTTATGTCATCTGATTTCAGTGCTCGTCTAAGTGCATTAGAAGAGAAGGTAGAAAATATGAATGTTGGCCACAATCTGCAATTTAAAAATATGCGCAAGTATTTTAGGCGCTTACAAAAAGGCCTTCATCAAATTGATCCTACCATACCTGCTCCTTCTAGATCGGATTAAGATTTTAATCTTTGGTCTGTAATAACTATAATACTCTTTACTTTCTCTGGTTGTGTTAGACTCTATCTGACTTGACTTTATATCTCCTTATGCTATGTTCTGTACTCTTAACTTTCAATCTCTCTCTTTATGACTTGATCATTACTTTATTGTCTTTTACATCCTATTTGTGTTTTTTCTTCCTTATCATATTTTGATAAAAAGGGGGAGAATTTATTATGATTGGATTGATGATGTGATGGGATGGTTGAAGTGTACTACTAAGAGGGAGATATAGGAGTTATACACAAGGGAAGTTAAGAAGTTAAGTGGTTGTATGTTGTATGCTAGTTCATGACAACTGGTGCATGATTCATCAATATACATGTTGTGCTTCTCTTGTTGAAGTATGTTTTGTCACAAATTTGACAAAGGGGGAGATTGTAAGTGCTATGTTTTGATTCCTCTTCGGTTGTCAAATTTTGTGTGTCAAAACTTCTGTATGTGTCTTGTGTTTATATCTTGATAAATTTGTTAGACACCATGTCAACAACTGAAGTCAAGAAGGTCAAGAAGATAAATTCTTCAAGCTAGTTCAAGCTCAAGTTTACGTGTATTCAAGTTCAAGACTCAAGTTCAAGTTCATGTGTATTCAATTCAAGACTCAAGCTCAAGTTCAAGTGTATTCTAGATCAAGACTCAAGCATATTTTGGGACTCAAGTGTAACTCAAAATGACATTGATTTCAAAGCTTGTGAAGTAGTCAAGCTACATCAAGAAGAACTCAAGCTTCATAATGTTCAAAGTCTAAGCAAATGAAGTTTTCAATGTCCATACTTCATGTCTCAGGTATGATAAACCTTAGATTGACCTTAGGGTAGGTCACTTTGGCTACATAATTCATTTGAATATTAATACATGAATTTGGTTTGTTCTAAGACTAGTCCTAAACCTGTTCGACCAGTCCTAGCACTGGTTCGACTAGTCTAAGAAATTCCAGGACCGGTC
The DNA here is from genome assembly GCA_021015155.1 of Magnolia officinalis. Classification (NCBI taxonomy): domain Eukaryota; kingdom Viridiplantae; phylum Streptophyta; class Magnoliopsida; order Magnoliales; family Magnoliaceae; genus Magnolia; species Magnolia officinalis. Next base: position 29,002,829 of record JAJHSJ010000007.1, read on the forward strand.
CTAGAGTTGTTGCAATTTATCAGATTTTTTCTTCGACTACGACCAGTCCTGAAGTCTGCTCGACCGGTCATGGGATGGTCTCGACTCAATCTTCGACCAGTCGTAAAGCTATGACTCAAACTCCAGCTACTAAATCAGGTGTCGCACGACCAGTCGTAGAGGGGTCTCGACCGATCGTGGATTGCCTTCGACCAGTCGTGGACTGCCTACGATCGGTTGTACAACGGTTTGATCCGATCACGCTCAAAGATTTAAAAATTTGTTTCTCCTTCGACTAGTCGTGATGTCCATAGGACCAGTTGAAGACGAATTTCTGCAGCTATAAATAGCACACGAATTTAAGAGTTATTCATTGAAAACTAAGGAATTCAAGGCTCCACTCTGAGATAAGTTTGTATTTGTTTTAAAGCTACATTGTGCATAATTCTATTTCCTTTTATTAGCTTAGTGTTATTTGATTTTGATTTGCATTCCAATCTGATTAGAAAAAGGGGAAATTCTTAATTCCTTCTTCACGGAATCAAAATCAAATACAGCTAGTCCTAAGTTGATTAAACTTAAAATCAATTAGAACTTAGAACCGTTTTAAAGTGAGTATTGGATATTGAAATTCCATATTCGTACTTCTACTCCAATTGGTTCTTCCGGGCTGCTACAAGAGGAGAAATCCAGGTATTTTACAATTCTGTAAAATTTTCTTTCATTTGGTTTTTGTTTGAGATTTGCCAGAAAAATTCCATTTGTGTGGTTATCTGAGGAGAGCTAGAAAACTCACTAAGAGAGGTTTTTGGATTGTGTAAGCCCAAGTTAAAAAGACACAATTGTGAAGGTTTTAGGTGAACCTGTGAAACCTATTTTGATAGTGAACGCTAATATCCTCTGTGTGAGGATATTAGGAGTGGAGTAGCATTTTGTGTGGCTGTTGTTTAACAGTTGGTGAACACACAGGAGAACCACTATAATTCTTTGTCTTGTGGATTGAATGCTTGCTTAATCTTTTACCTTTTATCATTCAAAGTTGTGGAATGTATGTGTGGTTGTGAATGTTGTAAATATTTACATTTCAAGCAAGTGTGGGGAATGTCGTAATAAGTTAGATTTAAATTTCTGCAATCTATTTCAGTTCATTGCTATTTATTTTTATTGAGTTCTTGATACAAAGGACGTTCTAGAAATAAGGTTGTCCTGCCATAAACCTTTGGTTTTTATGGTGTAAGGTTGTCCTTAGAACTGAATTCATATCAACCTCTCAATACTTGTGAATTGAGGTTGAGTTTATTTCAGCATTGGGAATTGATTTATTTTTGTAAGGCTATCTCTTTATTATTTATTCTGCTGTTTTAATTTTAATTTGGCATAGTCCTATTCACCCCCCTCTAGGACATATAGCTTGACCATTTCACTTTTCGCGACAAGTCAACTCGTCGCTAAAAACTCCAAACTCGTCGCTAAAAACTTGACAAGTGTTGCTTGTTGCCACGTTTGTTTCAGATATGTCATCACTAATTCTATTTAGCGACGAAAATGTTAATTCAACGCCAATAACTCAACTATTTACTACGACCTAATAACTTGTCGCAAAATACAATTAATTAGCGACGAGTTGACACATCGCCATTACATATCGTAAAACGTTGCTAAATATAAGACTCGTCGCGAATTAAGACGTGTTGCGACGAGTCCTCGTTGTCGTTAACAAACCCAAATTTATCACAAAAAGTTTTTTGCGGTGGTGAGTGTTGCTTGTTGCCAATTTTGTTGCAAATAAAAATTATTTGCGATGACTTAATACATCGTCGCTAAATAAAGCTTATTTGTGACGAGTTTACACGTCACCATTGCATATCGTAAAACATCGCTAAATATGAGACTCATCACAATAAAGACGTGATGCAACGATTCCAACACTACGTCTTGCATACCGATCCGATACCCGGGTCAGAAGATGTAGGCCCGTATTTATTTCGAAGAAATGCCGCGCATTTGCAAACCCTAGAGAATCTCTACAACTCATCCCATCAATCAATCAATCAATCAAAGTACACAACCCATGCTTTCTTTCTCCCTAAGTCAAGTAACCACCCTAAGTCGACTCTCATGGTAAGTACAACTATCACCTCACATCCATCAATCATATCCATCACCTCTCTCTTACAACCATCCTTTCTCTCTCTCTCTTTCTCTTCACATTTTCCAAGCAACGAAGGAAACAAAAAAAGTACATGTCCAAGCACTTCCAAAAGAGAGAAAAGAGAGTCTATTGTGTGGCCCACTTCCTCTCTCGTGACCCAGGTACTTGCTTGTCACATGTATTGCGACCCACTTGATGTACGATTGAATGCATGGAATGGAGGGCACATAGTGTCTCTCCCTCTCTCTCTCACTCTCTCTCCTTCTCTCTTTCATATTTCTGGTGTGATGATGTGGCCGTGTGGCCCACTCGGATGGACTGTCTTATCTACACCATCCAGCCATTTCATGGCCCACTTGTAGCGCGTTTATAAGTGGGGCCCACTTTATATATATGTGTTACCCAAACCGTCCATCGTCCAGGGACGCTGGACGTGGCTAGATAGTGAAGTGTGAACTGACGGTGTGGGGTACGTACCGTCTAGCAATTAAAAAAATATATATAACAGTTTGATTCAAAACTTGGGTGGACTGCTCATGCAGGCCCCACCTCGATGTATGAATGCAATCCTCACTGTCCATCCCATTCCCCAGATCATTTTAGGCGTTGAGCCGAAAAATGAAGCCAATCCGACTATCTGGTGGGCCATAGCATAGAAAACAGCGGCTTTACCGTTGAAATCCACTCTGATATTTCTATATACTGAAACATGCCGAATATTGAGCTTGTTCGGACTGTCTTGAGCAATGGAATCCAATGGGTGGAGTGGATCCACCTGATGCGGGCCCTACCACAGAAAAACCTCCGAAAAACGTTTATATATATATATATAAGTAGTAGGTGTTGCTGCTAACGTCAGGGATACGCAGAAGTGTCCTGCACTGGGACTTTAAGGGAGGGGGCAGGGACTGTGGGCCCCACCGTGATGTGTGTAGAACATCTACACCATGCATTGATGGGGCCCCTTTTATTGTGGGGCACCCCCCAAAAATCAGCCACCTGTGAAACTCAGGTGGCCCACACGGCAGGAAACAGTGGGATTGAGCGTCTGCCATTGAAACCCTTTTGGGTTGACACAGAAGTTTTAGATCATTATGAAGTTTGTTTTTCCTCTTTATCCAAGTCTGTGTGACCTTATTAACAGATTGGATGGCAGATAAACATTATGGTGGGCCTCATGTGGGACACACTGATGTAAGTGTTTTACCCACACCGTCCCCACATTTGGGAGTGGGACGGCTAGTGTACCTCACTCCAGCTACATAGCTGCTGTAGTGGCATCACCAAGTTCCATGGGTCCCACCTGTTTCATCCACGTCGTCCATCTATGGGACCCACCATGATGCATGTGTTGCATCCAAGCCGTCTAACCATTTTGAAAGCTCATTTTAAGGCTTGAGACTAAAAATAAGACAGATCTAGGATCAGGTGGACCACATTACAGAAAACAGTGAGTTTAAATGTCCACCATTAAAAACCCTTGGGCTACAGGGTTTGGACCAATATGATATTTGTTTTCCCCTCTTAATCCAAGTCTTTATGACCTTTGGAAAATAAACTTTATAGTGGGCCCTGTGATTTATTTAACCGTAAAAATTATTATCCCCATTGCTATTTGTGGTATGGTCCAAATGATCCTTCAATATGACTCATTTTTGGGAATTTACGAGGCCCATGTGATTAGGCCCATCTTGATGTATTTGTGACCATCTGTTGAGGCTCACCTTGATATATACATGAGGCCCATGTGATTAGGCCCATCTTAATGTATTTGTGGCCGTCCGTTGAGGCCCACCTTGATATATATGAGGCCCATGTTATGCAGCCTATTTGATGTATCTAAGGACCATGGGTCGAGGCCCAATGGGATGTACACAAGTCCATTGCAATGTGTGATTCCACCATGGTTTATGTAATGATATTTATGGCGAGCTATGCCTTATGAGCAATGATGGTTTGACGCCAACATTGTAAATACAATGTTGGTTAAATGTCTACATTGTAACTCTCCCTAGGGCCCATTGATAAGCCCATACTTGTTGTGTGTAAGCCGTCTAGGCCCATCTTCGTTGTGACGATAATTCATCACTTTATAACATGCTTAGTATAACTTCATGATTCATGTCCATATGCATCATATGTATGCTTGATATGAGTAGTGACTGATCATAGCATATGTCATTGGGCAGATTATTTGTGGGACTCACTGATAGGAATTACCCATATGAGCGCGTGGTATGCGGAGGATTGTTGCATGACTGGACAGTGTGATGCATGCATCTCACATTTATGTGTCATGATCATTGTACGCCCTAGCGACATCAGGGTCGTGGCTCCACAGGCTCATCATGGATGGCCGTATCAGATACCAAAAATACTTGGTTCTAGCACTGTGAGCATTTAGAATGTCCTTGGGTGAAAGTCTCAGAACCTTTTTGGTAACAGGAGATGCTCTAACGTCTAAACCAAGTGGATACACGAGTGCAGGAGTGCCAAATACCAGTAGGTCACATCTCCCACTATGTCGTGGTCAGTTGGAAGAGGGTGTGACCTTATCCGCCGGAGTGAGGGAGCTATAAGCTAGGCTGAGTTTGACCAGCTCGTAAATGAGTCCGCTATCGACGAGCCGGGTAGGTATTGGCAGACTACTAGTCAGGTGGATAGTGTAGTCTCTTCCACTTGCTGGGCTATGCAGCTAGGGAGGTGGCAGTCAGTGTGGAGTGTATTAGACCCCGATGATATCCCAGACAAAAACTATACTTATATGTGTACTTGATGAGGACTGACATGCTTGTTTTGCATCTCACATATGACATTTGGCTACATAGGTCTTGCATCGCATGGTCTTGGTATGGCCGATAGCATTCATGCCCTACATCACATAGCCTTGGTACGGCTGATTGTATTTATGGACTTACCCGCATATTTCCGTATTACTCTGATATTGTATACTTGACACTTGCCTTGCGCACACACTTATACCACCCTCTAAGCTTTTGTAAGCTTATGCACGACCGTTGGGTGCAGGTGTCGTTAGATCGCAGCAGCACTGAGACAGGAGCGCATATCAGATTATTTTGGAGCTTTTTGATCACCTTGTATTTCCTTTCCGTATTGTACTTAAAGTTTTTGATATAGTGGATATGTAGTGATGTTGTTTTGTGACTTGGTTATGCTTGTGGTTATGCTCCATTACAAAAAGAAATTTATACTGAAAATCCTCCTTGTAGGATCCCAAGATCGAAATCAGGCATATGAATGCCGAGAGTCGAGAATGAGGCACTATAGAGGCTGTCGGCGCCAGATTTGGCGATCGTGAATTTTGTGAGCCCATTTTCCGAGTTTGGGGCATGACATGAGGTATATCCCAATCTTAACTAGACCACATTACAGGAAACAGAGTTCAATGAGCGTGGACCATTAAAAACCTTTTAGGGGCCATTAAAGTTTTGGATCAAGCCGATCTTTGGTTTTTCCCCTCATCTAATCCTCTATGACCTAATCAACAGATTGGATGTCAAATAAATAGTACAGTGGGCCTTAGGAGGATTTTAATGGTGGATATCCAATCACCATTGTTTTCCTATGGTGTGGCCACCTAAGATTTATATCCCTCTCATTTTTTGTATAAAATTCTAAAATAATCTGTAAAAATGGATGAACAGAATGGATGAAACACATATATCATAGTGGGCCCACGGAGCACCAACCACCAGCCACGTGGCTAGTGGCAGGGGGAGTAGCCAATCCATTTCCAGAGAGAGGGGCGCGGATTGGATACTGACCAGGTTAGGAAGTGACGTCACCAAGCTCTGTGGACCCCACCATGATGCATGTGTTGTATCCATACCGTCCAACCATTTTTGAAAATCTATTTATGGAATTATAAAGAGAATGAGATAGATCTAAAGTTCGAAGTGGACACCACCATAGAAAATAGTGGGGACAGTGACATCCATCGTTTAAAACTTCTTAGGGGCCACAGTAGTTTCTGATGAAGCTGATATTTTTGTTTTCACTTCATCTATCTCTATGTTAACTTATGAATAGGATGGATCTTAAAAATACATCACTGTGGGCCCTATAAATGTTTCAACGGTGGTTATGACGGCTCCCATGGTTTTCTATAGTGGGTCCACTTTGAATTTATATCTATCTTATTCTCTTTGTAATGCCGTAAAAATAATTCAAATTAAACCGTCTAGATTTGGGGTACGAGTTTAGGTGTAGCCAAAGAAGAAGAAAAAAAAAAAACACTACTTATGGTTAATTATTGATTGTTAAATTGGTGGACATTGATTGGACTGTTAAAAATGAAAAAATATCCAGCAGTATTGTTTCACCAAACAAGTGGTTGTGGATAAGAGGCTCGGATTGTTCCATAACTTAGTAAATTGGGCTCCATAATTTAGTCAGTCTAATTTGAGTCGGATTGTTCAAGCAAGATCTAGAATCGAATAAAGCCCTGAAAATGAAGGATTTTTTACCATAAATTTCTGAGGAATCTTTATTTTACCTTTATTTTTTATTTAAAAAGTAGTGAAGTTCAAGACTGGTCAGGCCACATGGAATGTATATAACATCCAACCATCCAACTTATGCACCCCATCATAGTTATAAGTTTATAACGTACATCAGGTCGATCAGATCATCAAATTAGCAACATTTGAAATCAGATATCTTGAATGGTGTTTTTTTTTTTTTTATGTCCATCTTATGATCGTATCCGCCATAATTTTTTTCGTTCATCTAATGTAGGATGCTTGGAAATGAATAATAGCAGACATGGCATAGTGTCATGTGTGGGAACATGAAGCCAAATTGATACATACATTTTATGTGTAAGTTGCTTGAAGTTGTATGGTGGCACATGTGGAGTAAGATATGCATCGTACATTTAACATTTGAGCACTTAAAGTTAGATGTTGTACTTATGCCCATTAGCATCATTAGCACATGTAGCATATTCGGAACTAATAAAGATGGATGATGACACATGTGACATATTGGAATAATAAATGCCATGTAGTGTAGGACATGCATTGGCACATTTGACAGGTTGGTTAGAGCTGGGCACAAACCGACCCGATCCAGTAGATCCGACTTGATCTGAACCGATCTGAAGGCCTAGATCGGTGTTGTTCAAGTTGGATCAGTCAAATCCGACCGTTCATTGTATCGAGTTCAGATCGTGGTCAATCTGAACCGATCCGAACTGAGTGGATTTGATCCAAACCGATCCGATCTGATCCGGAGTTATTCTTATGAAAATTTATCACATATATTTATCTTATGAACATATTGGATGAAAAATAAACATCACTGGGGCCTTATGAATTTATCAACGGTGAAAATCAATAATTCTACTTTTTCCAGTGGTATAGTCCACTTGAGCTTTGGATATGCATCAATTTTGGGTTCAACCACTAAAATGATCTGGAAAAACGAATGGACAGCGTGGATAAACCACATGCATTCACGGTGGGCCCCAACAGAGTTTACTCAGTACGCTAAGAGCCCACTGAGAAATTTCATAATGTGCACGTCAAGTTGTCAACACAGCTCAGCAGCTTGGCAGCGGATTGCGTAGAGAGCAACTCACTACACTTAGCATACTGAGTGAAGTTTGTGGGGTCCACCATGATTTATGTATTTTATCCGCTCCGTTCATTCATTTTACAAAATAATTTCAGGGCTTGAGCCCAAAAATTAGAGATATCTAATATTCAAATGGACCACACCACAATAAATAGTTGAATTGAACATCTACCGTTGAAAAATTCTTGAGGACCACAGAAGTTTTGGATCAAGCTTATATTTGTGTTTTCTCTTCATCCATGTATTTATGATATTATGAACAGGTTGGATGACAAATAAACATCACTGTGGGCCTAAAAAGGTTTCAACGGTGGAAATCATTATCTCCACTATTTCAAGTGGTATGATCCACTTGATCATTGGATATGCTTCAATTTTGGGATCAACCCCTTAAATTAGATGGAAAAACGGATGGACGTCATGGATAGACTACGTACATTCAAGGTGGGCTCAACTGAGTTTACTCAGTATGATGAGAGCGTACTGACTACTGAGTAACTTAGTATGCAATCCGATTTGCAGCAGCTTACAAACTGTAAGTTGTAGCCTGTAAGTTACAGCTGGTGTATAGATACATGTCGTGCAAAGACGAGCGGTGCGGATAGAATTCATACATCTTGTTGGCCCCTTAGTGGCCCATCGGAGCCTTATTCATCTCATCCCCCATCCAAGCATTGCACCCCCCATCAAACCATCCATTCATCTCATACAATCATCCGGACATCCAGCAATCCATCTATCTAACCATTCCATCCATCTATATATCCAGTCATCCAAACATCCATCCAACCATACTATCCATCCATCCAACACCACATCCAACATCTCGTTCATGCATCTGATCATCCCATCAATCATCAAAACATCCATCCATCCATGTCATCCATCCATACAACTACCCCATCCATCCATCCATACATCCATCCAACCATCCCATCCATCCATCTATCCCAGCTATCCATCTAACTATCCATCGAACCAACCCATCCATCCATTCATTCTATCCAATCATCAAAACATCCATCCATCCATATCATCTATCCATCCACTCCCATCCAACCATCCAATCATCTATCCATCCCATCTAAACATCCATCCAACCATCCATCCCATCGATCAATCTATCAATATCCGTCCATCTAACCATCCCATCCAACCATCCCATCATCAATCTATCCATCCGTCCATCCAATCATCAGATCCGTCCATCTAACCATCCAACCATCCCATCCAAACATCCATCCAACCTATCAATCCATCCCAAATATCTCATTCATCGGTCCATCCATCCCATTTATTCACATATTGATCCATCTAACCATCCCATTCAACCATCCATCCAACCAACCATCCACCATCCCATCTATCCATCCAACCGTCCAACCATCCATCCAATCCATCCATCCACCATTCAATCGATGATTGGAGGTTGATTTAATGGTCGAAAGTACTTTGTGTTGTAAGATCATTGATTGGGAGGTCAATCTTGTGATTGTCGGTGATGTACAATATTCGATTGTTGATTGGAGACTTAATGAAGTGGTGCACGATTATTTCCACCATCTGATAAAGGATTGGAGGTTGATCGGATGGTCAACAACACTTTCTATATATCGTTCGATTGTTGATTAGAGGTCGATTAAGCGATTGTCGATGTGCACCATTCCATTGTCAATAGGGGAATTGATAATAAGATTTATGTTGGTTTGTACCATTCAATCATTAATTGGAGGTTCATCAGATGTTCAACAACACTTCATGTCGTCCGATTTGTTGACTAGGAAGTCGATCGACCGATCATCAGTAATGTGCACTGTTTGATTGTCGATCAGGAACTTAATGAGGCAATATACGTTAGTTTCCGCTATTTAATTGATGAGTACACAGATAGATGAAGGAAAACTATTCATAAGAGTACACGGGCAGATAATTTACGATGTTATTACAAATACTCTACCCTTTCACAGTGAAACTACATTCATCGCAAAAAGATTCAGTTGGTATTTGTCGCAACGAGTTAACTTGGTCGTCAATAAAACAAACTATTTACGGTGATTTTTATGTCGTTGCAAAAAGTAATGTTTTGCCACGACACTCAATTCATCGCATAAAGTGGACATTAGCGACGACGATGGAAACGCGTGGCGAAACATCTTTCCCACTATGTAATTTTCTTGGGAGAAATTAGTGAAAAACGTTTTAGTGACAATAATTATAGCTCGTAGCAAAAACGTCAACTATTTATGATGATTTACAATGTTATTGCAAATACTCTAACATTTTGCAATAAAACTACATTCGTCGTAAAAAGCTTCAGTTGGTAATGTCGCAACGAGTTAAATTGGTCGTCGCTAAAATAAACTATTTGCAGCGACTTTTGTGTCATTGCAAAAAATAATATTTTTTCACTACACTCAGTTTCGTCGCATAAAGTGGACATTAGCGATGACGATTAAAATGCGTGGTGAAACGTCTTTCCCACTATGTAATTTTCTCGTGAGAAATTGGTGGGAAACGTTTTAGCGACGATAATTATATATCGTCGCAGCAACGTCGACTATTTGCGATGATTTATAATGTTGTTACAAATACTCTAACATTTCGCAATGAAACTACGTTCATTGCAAAAAGCTTCAGTTGGTATTTGTTGCAATGAGTTAACCTAGTCATTGCTAAAACAAACTATTTACAGTGACTTTTGTGTCGTTGCAAAAAATAATTTTTTGCCACGACACTCAATTCGTCACATAAAGTGGACATTAACGATGACCATGGAAATGCGTGGCAAAACGTCTTTCCCATCATGTAATTTTCCCAGGAGAAATTGGTGGGAAACGTTTTAATAACGATAATTATAGCTCGTCGCAAAAACGTTGACTATTTGTGATGATTTAAAATGTTGTTGCAAATACTCTAACATTTTGCAATAAAACTATGTTCATCGCAAAAAGCTTTAGTTTGTATTAGTTGCAACGAGTTAACCTGATTGTCGCTAAAATAAACTATTTGCAACGACTTTTGTGTCGTTGTAAAAAATAATGTTTTACCACGACACTCAAGTCATCACATAAAGTGGATATTACTGATGACCATAGAAACGAGCTGTGAAACGTCTTTCCCGCCATGTAATTTTTCTAGGAGAAATTGGTGAGAAACGTTTTAGCGACGATAATTATAGCTCGTCGCAAAAACGTCGACTATTTGCGATGATTTACAATATTGTTGCAAATACTCTAACATTTCGTAATGAAACTATGTTCGTTGCAAAAAACTTAGTTTGTATTTGTCGCAACGAGTTAACCTGGTCGTTGGTAAAACACACTATTTGCAGCGACTTTTGTGTTGGTGTAAAAAAATAATATTTTGCCACAACACTCAATTCGTCGCATAAAGTGGACATTAGCGAGGACCATGGAAACGCATGGCGAAACGTCTTTCCCGCTATGTACTTTTCCCAGGAGAAATTGGTGGGAAACGTTTTAGCAACGATAATTATACCTCGTCGCAATAACTTTGACTATTTGCGATGATTTAAAATGTTGTTGCAAATACTCTAACATTTTACAATGAAACTACGTTCGTCGCGAAAAGCTTCAGTTTGTATTTGTCGCAACGAGTTAACCTGGTCGTCGCTAAAACAAACTATTTACAGAACTTTTGTGTCGTTGCAAAAAATAATGTTTTACCACAACACTCAATTCATTGCATAAAGTGGATATTAGCGATGACGATGGAAACCCGTGGCGAAACATCTTTCCCCCCATGTAATTTTTCTGGGAAAAATTGGTGGGAAACGTTTTGGAGATGATAATTACAGCTCGTCGTAAAAACGTCGACTATTTGCGATGATTTACAATGTTGTTGCAAATACTCTAATATTTCGCAATGAAACTACATTTGTCGTAAAAAGTATAATTCAGAATTTTTTGCAATAAGTTGAACTAGTTGTTGCAAAAAGAACTGTGGAAAAAAGTCTAATGTTATATTTTCGCAACGAGCTTAACTAGTTGTCGCAAAAGCTACTATTTGCGACAACTTTTGTGTTGTCATAAAAAATATTTTTTTTACAACACCTAATTTGTCACAAAAAGTGGCTATTAGCGACGACTGTTTAAGCTCATTGTGAAAAATTCATATGACAACTTTTCGTGACAAGTTTTGCGACGACAATTGAAGTTCTTCGCAAAAAGGTTAACTATTAGCGACGATTTAAACTGTCATCGAAAACAATTTATTTTTTGCAACGACTTGAAATGTCATTGTAAAAAAATGACTTTTTGCAATGAAATTAAACTCATCGATAAAAAAATCGTTGAAAAAAGTCTAATTTGTTGTAGTGGTGGTTGACGACCACGACCCACTATGGACGACAACCATGTTCCACTCGAAGGGTCGTGGTTATGATGGAGAATGAGCCATCGTTTTCAACCAAAATGGGTCGTGGTTCATTGTGGATGACAACAAGGCAACAAGGACCAATTGTTCGTCATAACCAAGACCACTGTGGATTATAACCACAATCCACTCGAAGGGTCGTGATTTTGACAAACAACGGGTCGTGGTAGTCATCCACAATGGGTCGTGGTACATGTGTGAATGACAGCCACGATACACTCGAAGGGTCGTGGATATGACGAACAATGGGTCGTGGTTGTCATCCACAATGGATCGTGGTTGGGAACCACCACCCAATGTGTATGACAACCACGACCCAGGCTTGAGATCGTGGTTCACATGCACACTGGATCGTGCTTGTCATCCACGTTGGATCGTGGTTGTCGACCACGACTCACTCTAGATGAAACCACAATCCATTGCTCAAAAAGGCTTCGATCCGTATCACATTCTCGGGATTGTTCAAAACAGCTAACTTCTTATGCACTCTGAGTCCGTACAACTACTGATCCAAGGACGAGGGACATTTTCGTCCAAAACATTTTATAGAGGTTGTCAGAAGACCACCCTCGGAATAATTGAGAGGTAGGACCATGCAACGAGGCCAGTACAAAGGGTCGTGGTTATGAAGAGCAAATGGTCCTGGTTGTCATGGACAATGGGGCATGATTCAAATGCATAGTGGATCGTGGTTGTCATACACGTTGGGTCATAGTTATGATGAACAATGGATTGTTGTTGTATCCAGCATGGATCGTGGTTTCCAACTACGATTCATATTCCGTGACAACTACAACCCATATAACATGACAACCACAACCCATAATAATTGACAACCACGACTCGTGTAACATGAAAACCATGACCCAAATAACATGACAACCATGATCAATAACAACTGGAAGCCATGATCCATATACCATGACAACAACGACCCATATAACCTGACAACCACGATACAAGATTATGGGCCAAACGAGTTGGAACTTGCACAGGGCAGTGAAAGGCATGATCCTGATAACATGACCACCACGACCCATCTAGCATGACACCCACGACCCATAACATCTGCCAACAACGACCCATGTAACATGATAACCACGACTCATGTACATGTGAAAAGCACGATCCTTATAACATGATAACCATGATCTAATGTGCATGTGAACCATGACCCTTCATCTACATAGTGGTTTGACAATAGTGAGGGTCATGGTTGTCACTATCAGTGGTCGAGGTTTAATTTCTTTGAGGGTGGAATGTTTGAAAACGTGAAGTCGTAGTTTTCTACTATCAATGGTGGTGGTTTGATCAAGGTGTGCCCTACAGTAAGCTCTCTTTCATGTGACAATCAGAACCCTCACCTTCTCGACTCTGATCTTCCTTTACCTTAGCAAATGCCTACAGTAAAATAAAATACCAACATTGTAGTGAAAGAGGCTTTTAGACAAGAGAAACAACAAGGAGAAACAATGTCCTTCTCTGGCAGTTGGTCCCTAGATCTTTACTTTTCTAGGAAAACGAAAGAAAAGGAAGAAGAAAGTCTGTGAAATGTGAATAAAAGTGACATTTGGTCCTTCCCAAGCTCATAAATGCTTCCGTCCACATCACACTTTTTTGGGATTGCAATAAATGGTAGCTTCTTATTCACTCCAGGACCGTACGACTTCTGAATCAAGGACAGGGGTATTTTCGTTCGAAACAAATTATAAAAGTTGTTAGAAGGCCACCCTTAGGATATCTGGAAGGTAGTACCTCTCTCCAGATAATTTGACCAAACTTCGAAGTTAGTACGGTCAAATTCCCTATCTTTCAATTGCATTCGATTGTTTCTATTTTTCTAATGATCACTACTACACTTTCAAATGTTTATAATATTCTGTTGGCAATACTACGCTTTCAAATGTCTAAAATTCTACATATAATACAGGCGACTGATGATATTCTTCTCTTTTGTCGTATGGAAGATGGAGAATTATAGAGTTTCTAAACCATAGGCCATTGATGAGATTCTTCTCTTTTGTTGTTGGAAGATGGAGAGTTATAGAGTTTCTAAGCCACGGTCAGTGAGAAAAACGAGTTTGCGATGCATGTGGCACATGCACCAACCTAGCATTCGTACATGAGGCGGCCCGATATCCTTTGTTGGTGGGTAAGGGAGCAAAAGATTAGACCCGTCCGCTCACAGGCAGAACCCATGAAGAGACTGAGAATGGACAGTTTCTTTTTATTTAACTTATGTTTATTTTCTTTAATTGGCGTGTGAGGGACACTTGATGATGGGACTCCTTTATTTTGAAGAAGCGAGGCCTCACCTAATGAATGACCCAGATTTCCTGTACACTTAGAACTTTTCCTCCTTTCCCATCGTGGAGGATGTTGACATTTGACCTGAGAAACTTATAATGGAATACTAGGCACACTGAAGGAGTGGTTTGGTCTGTGATACATAGGTCCACACACACACACTGGTGTGTTCTACATAAAACTATCTGACCCGGCTTTCCACTGGGCTTAGACCAATTAGAGTGGCACATGGGTTGGGTTTAGCAATAGATGCTTGACCTGATAAATTTTCTGGTGAGGCTTGGGCTCAAGTCATTTTAGCCCAACCCCACTTAGTATTTACATGTGTTCCATCCAATTTATCCTAAATATATCATTTTCATACTTTGTTTGGCAATACATGATCTGGCATGTAGACCATCTATTTTATTCCTGTAAATGTCTAGTTCTTTTTGAATGTCTACACGACTTGATTCAAATGGATTAGGAACATTCAATTGGAAATAGGAATTAGATAATTTTTTAGGTGGGCTCGGGCCAACCATTTCTTTCGGGCTTAGGCCTGCTGTTTTAGGCCCATGCCAGACCAGGCCTTGGGCAATGCAGCGTCAGTGTCTGGGCCGTCCCAAACCCTGCCCATTGCTACCACTAGTTTACTTGAGAGTCATTGTAATTCGAATATGTTCTGTTCGTCTGCTGCTCACAAATGCATTATCCCACAGAACCCACATCATTTATGTTCAGATTATCAAAACTGTCCTTTTTCTTGGCGCTTGTGCATGAGAGTCGCTCAAGTACTTATGTTGATTCTTATCATCGATATCCATCTCAACAGCATTTGTGCAAACCCTTCGGTATCATTATTGAAATGTGACCCATTGACAGTAGCTTTTAGAAGATGTAAGATTCCGATCACAAGAGCATCTCTATTATGTGGGTCCCATGCCGACGATCCAAGATAGTGCTATTAATGGTTACAGTAGAGATGATGGGGAACTGCACACATCCACATGCAGGCACGTGTCATAATGTGAAACATGCATTGATCTATGCTTTTCGCCTGATTAGTTGTTCTATTTAGATATTCTATCTAAAAAATCAGGCAATCTCACAGCTCATGCAGGTAACCACATATCAAAACAAATAAATGAATAGAAAAAGAAATTTAGCAGTCGTTTTACTAAGTAGATTGGTGGCTCACCTAAAGGATGATATTTTCTGACCTTATGAGCCAAGGGCCAAAACGTTATTTTCAACCTTATGGAAAGCTCGGATCTTATACTGTTTCATATATGCTCATGTGATTGCATGTAGATGTATTACGGTCTACACACGTGTGGAATAAACAAACCTTTATATCGACTCGTTTCATTCCGCCCTTGAACGGGAACAACGTTAAGTCCCGTTCTCAGTGTTTCTTTTAAGTTGTATGTCTAGTTGCGGGGATGGTACATTTGTACGTGCGAATTATTCTTGCTAACTATAAACTAATTCTCTCTTGTTTCTAAAAAGATGTGGAGCATAGTTTTATGTGTTGGAAATCAGGTAACTTTCTCTTTTATGTGAAAATTAATGAGAGTAAGGGTGTGTTTAATTTTTCAAAGCAGGTGTAAATACCTTGAAATGGGTAATTATAACCATTTCACCCGTTTGAAAATCCATCCAACTTTCTACCTTGGAAATCGGTTCAAAAAGCTAGTTTAAATTTATGGACCCCAAGGTGATGTATATGAAATATCCGTGATGTATATGAAATATCCATTCCATCCATCTGTTTTACTACAATAATTTTAGGCATGAGCCGAATATTGAGGTAGATCCAACACTCAAATGGCCCACACCAAAAGAAATAGTGAGCCTAAAAGGTTTTTAATGGTAAGTGTTTGATTCCCTTTTTTCCTGTGGCTTGATCCACTTAAGCTTTGGATATGCCTCATTTTCTGGCTCATGCCATAAATTCATTAGTCATAATAAATGAATGGTGTGGATAAGCAATATGCATCAAGGTGGGACTCACTATATGTTGTGGCGTTCTTGATTTTTGTGTAAAAAAACATGTGGCCAAATCAAACATCGGAAAGAGTGTGGTAAATACAAGGAAAATAATCATTACATATTTACACGGTATTTACCTGTGAATTGAAAAATCAAATAAGCCCTAATTAACAATATAAAAGATTTAATGGATGAAAATCACTTTTAACACAAACAAGCAAATCATCAAACATGCGGGATGTCAGAGACACCAAGATTTTTTTACGTGAAAAATCATCTGATGTGATGGGAAAAATTACAGGAACTATTCAGGAACAAATCTGTCATAATAAAAATAATAGAAGTACAATCACCAAGAGACCTTTCTTACATATCCCAACTACAACACTCAAAGGTGGATTATAAGCAACATGAAAGAAAGAAATTTCTCATAAACAAGAAATTGTATAAAATCCCCAACACAACCATTGGAGAAGACAATCGAAGAAAATGACGTTATGGATGGACCGTCATAAACATGAATATAAGAATTTTGGTGGTAGAAGGCTCTTGATCTTTTTCTTCTACAAAACCCTATTTTCTCTTATCTTTCTCCTCTTTTTCTCCAAGAAAGAAAAAGTCCCTTTATGTTTCTAGAACTCTCTCTAAACAAAAAAAAAAAAAAAATCTCTTTTTTCTTCTTTTAGTTTTCTTGGCTAAAATATTAATATAGCCCCACACATATGGCATTAAAAGATTACGTGAGCCCACACATGTGGGAACCACTGCCATATGATGTGACACCCCTAACAATCAGCCCTTCCGACTCATGAGGAGGGCTCCACCATGTCCAAGCTTGTCATGCTTATGAAAAACTCATGTTTTTCTCTAGGTAAGGCCTTCATGATATCATCATATATGAGTCATTCTTGTCGGTATGGATCTTTTCTAGTTGTAGCAACTTTTCTTCAATCATATCATGAATCCAATGATACCTTACATCTATATGTTTGGACTTGGAATGGAGACTTGGATTTTTACTGAAGTGGATGGCGCTCTGATTGTCACAATAAACAACATAAATGTCTTACATCAAGTCAAGTTCTTGAAAGAACTTCATCCATAATATTTCTTTGTATGCTTTTGTCATTGCAAAATACTAAGCCTTTTTTTTTTTGTAGATAAGGCAACACAATTTTGCTACTTGGAGTGCCATGACACTGATCCCACTGTAGAAGCATGTACTTTGATATGGACTTCATGTAGTCAATGTCGCCTACTATATATGCATCCGTGTAGCTTTTTAATGACATAAACTATAAATCGTATTCCTATGAAGTAGCTAGTATATAAAGATAGCGTACATGTGTGTGAGATGTGCTAACTATAAACACGTAGCATTCATCTAATCATGCATACATATAATTTATTTAGACAATCACATAAGCATAATTAAATACGTGCTCAATACCAAACACAAGAATGTATAGTGTTTTGGTTTCGTTACTTCACCCCCAACGGATGCACTCAACCCATAAGTGAACCAAATTTCACTATCGGGGATTTTTTAATAAGCTTCACCTCTGACCTTTACAACCCTATACAAGGACCCTAGCGTATACTTTTTCCGGAGGCTCCCACAAGATACTTGAGCTGGTTTTTCTATCTGCTAATCAACAATCTCAGTCCTAATCTAAGGACCTAGGTTTACTTCCGCTGGAGGCTCCCTAACATATACATACCTATGTCTGGTGCCCACACAAGGACTTTGATTTAGGTCCTACACAAGAAACTAATTGAGTTTGATAATTCAAACTCTACACTCAATCTTATAAAAGGGAGTGTACGTGCACTTTTACGAATGACAACTTACTTGTCATACTGAGCCCCTTTTGTAGCCCCTTCTTAGGTTGCTTAATTAGTGCTCTTCCATGTTTTAATTACCTCCCCATTGCTCCCCAAATTGTTGATGTCACTGCGTTACCAATACTTCAGCTCCGACATCAAACAACTTGCATGCGATGTTCCGATGCGATGACCAAGGTGATGGGAGGTATGGTGAATCTCTTACAACTAATAGAAAATTATAAAGCTTAAGGGATTCACCTAGAAGGGTCTCCTAGAGAATTTAGACAAATGATACACCAATAAGTTTGATTTAATCTCTAAAAAAGGATGAAAATTGAGTTCATCCTCAACGTTGAGATTGGAATCCTCATTAGAGGGGTAAAGATCAAGAAGATGAATCTTATATAATGAAATATGAGGCGTAGGATGTGAGATATGATTAGGGATCCACCTTACCTTCATTTGCACAAAACAACCCTCTCAAATGTTCAAAGACCGGATGTTTATATAAAGGAATCAAGTATCAACAATTATTAAAATAAAAAATAATATACATATATATATATATAAAGACAAAAATGGCTAGTCATCGGTTGCACCGAATTAGATAGAGAATGTAAGTGCTTATATTCAAGCACATTATAGTTTGTCAAATTTCGTAGTCCTGTTAGGATTGCCTGCTCTACTAAAGACATGTTATCAACTCGATCAAGTGTCTAAAAAGAAGACTCAACATCTCAAGTCAAGATTATTCATGGTACGAAGTTTAGAACACTTCATATGAGTTAACCATCAGGTGATATAAAACTAGATTGACCATAGGTTAGGTGTATTTACACATGCATAACAATGGTCATATTTTCTGTTAAATACATTCAAGTTAGGCTGGCCCGACATTTGGTTCGGCCAGCCTAACTGACTTCGCCCAACCCTACATTATTCGAGCAAAAAGACATATCTGAAAAGATTTTTCCATGGCATGTTCAGCCAGCCCGACCAGAGGTTCAGCCAGTTGAACATGACCTTAGACCAGCCCGAGGTGGGTTTCGTCAAGTTTTCGGCAACGACACATTTTTAGATTTTAGGCAAATTGGGCCAGCCGAACAACTTGGTCGGCCAACTGAACCAACCCTCGAGCAACCGAACTTTTAGTATCTTTGGCTATAAATAAAGGCTCTTTCTTACTCTTCAAAATACGAAAATATATAGATCTATCCTGTGTTACAAAGAGAGAAAGTCCAAGCCTCCTTAAGCTCTTTGTGCTGTAATTTTTATATTTATTTTAGTTAATTCTATTCCCTCTCTCAAGTTAGTTTAAACTATTTTAACAGAGTAATTCATACTCGAGTAATTCATACTCTACTTGAGAAATAGATAATCGAATTTGTAGCATTAGGGTATCTTTCATTTTATTGAAAATACATTAGATCCCTTTATTTCTTTTCAGGTTGAACTCATACAAAGACTCCATCTACATCACAAGAAGAAGATCGTTGCATTCAAGCTACAGCCACGACTTCGACTCACTAATCGAAGATAAGTACTATCTTTATATTTATTTCAGTTTGGATTTTTCTGAGATAGCTTAGAAATCTTAGCGGGTTTGTTTGTGGTGATCCCGTAAAAATCACAAAGTGGGTTTAATTGTGATAGCCCGTGAAAATTGCAATAACTGTATTAGGTTGTTTCTGTGACCCTGGGAAAATCTTGAAATAGTGGAAACCAAAATTGAAAGAGTAGTAATTTTGGGAGTGGAGTAGGTTACGTTTAGGCACCGAACCACTATAATTCTTTATTATTTATGCCTATCTTGTGCTTCATTTATTTTTGCGATAGTTTGATATTTTGATTTCAAAGACGTCATGAAATAAGGTTGTCCTGCCTAAATCCTTTAGATAAAGGTTTTCTTACGAACTATTTGATATTAAGAATTCAATACTTTATGCAATTGAGTTTATTTGATTTATTATTTCGCATTGAATTAAAATATTTGGCATAGTCCTATTCACCCCCCCTCTAAGACATCTATAGCTCATCTTTTCAAGTTATATCAAGTGAGGTTGCTCTTTTTAGGATTAACTTCGTAGAGCTAAATCCAGATCTATTTGGGATGTCAAATTTCGATAGTTTATTCTTTTCGAGGCCACCTCCCTTTGATGGCTTGAACTATTCCCATTGGAAAGCAAGGATGAGGATTTTCCTCAAATCTATTGATAAAAGTGTGTGACAAGCCACCATGACTCAATGGGTCCCTCCGATGTTTGAAGTAGTACCTGAAAATGGAACCAAGTTCATGAAAGAATTAGCTTATACTCTTTGGACTACAGGTCAGAAAAGCGAAAGTAGTGCTAATGCAAAAGTACTTAATGTTATTACTTGTGCTCTATCACCAGACGAATTTAAAAGAATAATCTCTTGTGATACAGCAAAACAAGCTTGGGATATTCTCGAAATCACACACGAAGGGACTAACATTGTCAAAAAGTCTAGGATTTAAATCCTTATAACAAGGTTTGAAGAAATCCGTATGGAAGAAAACGAATCATTCATTGATTTCTTTACTAAACTAAATGACATTGTTAACTTCATGTGGGGTCTTGGAGAAAAAGTCTCTGAAAGTAAATCGTGTGCAAAAATACTACAATTGCTTCTTGACAGGTTCAATTCTAAAGTCACTGCGATACAAGAATTAAGGGATACTAATGTCACGCCCCAAACTCAGAAAACGAGCTCACAAAATTCCCGGTCGCCGAATCCGGTACCGACAGCCTCCGTAGTACCCCATTCTCAGCTCTCAGCGCCCATACGCCAGATTTCGATCCTGGGATCCTACAAGAAGGATTTTCAGTATGATTTTTTTTTTAATGGAGCATAACCACAAGTATACCCAAATCATAAAAGCAACATCATCATCACATATCCACTAAATAATCATTTGAATACAATGCTAAGAGGGAAATACATATATTGAAATCAAAGCTTCAGAGGACAGCTGCACGCTCCAAGCTCAACGCTGCTACAACCTAACGCCACCTGCACGCATATATTGTGCATAAGCTTACAAAAGCTTAGAGGGTGGTGAAAGTGTGTGTAAGGTAAGTGTCAAGTATACAATAAAGCCCATAAATCATACATCATTAAGATAAGCAGAAATAATAATAAGATCATGAATCATACGATATCAGAGTAAGCAGAAATATACTGGTAAGTCCATGAATCATTCAATAACAAAATACGCAATGCGGATCGGTTATGCAGATGTGGAAGCCAAATATCAGGTGCCGATAATGCAATGCAATATGCAAATCCTGCTAAGTCCGTCTAGGCCATATAAGTGCAAAACATAGTAACCCAAAATGCTAAGTACTGCGGATGCTATGCGGTGCGAATGAAATGACCATGCTGGAATGTGAAATCGGGATGATAGTACGTAGTATCGTAGGTTACAGGGTCCACCACAAGGGACTTCTATCCAAACTAGTCCCATACCTAAATTTGGATAGTCCGACTCAATGTGGTAAACTCCTGATCTCAGGTTAGTCACGCGCCCAACAGAAATCCTGGTCATGCGAAGGTACACGTAACAAATAGTTACGCACCACCAGCCCGAGTGGATAGTGAATGAATGAATGAATGAATGGATATGCAATTCCTACTCAATAAGTCCACATATTAGTACGATTGCTCTCTGAAAAATCACCGGGGTTTATTACACTCGACACCGACAACCTCCTCCCTAGCTATACAGCCTAGTGAGCGGAATAGACTTCACTATCCACCTGACCAGTAGTCTATCAATACCTACCCGGACGACCCATTTATGAGCTGGTCATACTCAGCCTAGCTTATAGCCCCCTCACTCAGGCGGATAAGGCCATACCCCCTCCCAACCGACCACGACACAGTGGGAGACGCGGCCTACTGGTATTCGGTACTCGGGCGCTCATGTTTCACTCGGTCTAGACGTTGGGGCTACTCCTGGCCTCGGAGGTTCTGGGATTTTCACCCAAGGACATCCTAAGTGCCCATAGTGCTAGAACCAAATATTTTCGGTGTCCCATCTACCCATCCACGATGTGCCTATGGAGGCCACGACCCTGATGTCGCTAGGGCGTACAATGATCAAGTCACATATATGCGAGATGCATGAGTCACACTATCTAGTCATGCAGCAATCCTATGCGTACAACGCGATAATGTGGGCACTCCATCTTATAAGGAGTCCCGTAAATAGTCTGCCCAATGACGTATGTTATGATTAAACATTCCTCATATCAAGCATACATATGATGCGTGTGGGTATGAATCATGGAGTTATACTAAGCATTTTATATGGTGATGAACTATCCTCACAACGAAGATGGGCCTTGATGGCCTACACACAACAAGTATGGGCCTACCAATGGCCCTAGGGAGAGTCGTAATGCGGACATTTAACCAACATTATACTTACAATGTGGACGTCAAACCAACATTGCTCCCAAGCTATGGCCTGCCATAAATGTCATTACATAGCCCATGGTAAAATCATACGATGCAATAGACCTTGTATACATCCCATTGGGCCTCGACCCATGGGCCTCAAATGCATCAAATGGGTCTCATCATATGGTCCTCATACACATCACGGTGGGTCTCAATAACGGGCCTCATACACATCAAGGTGGGCCTCAATAACGAGCCTTGAATACATCACAATGGGCCTCAACCCATGGGCCTTTATACATCACAATGGGCCTCAACCCATGGGCCCCAAATATATCACAATGGGCCTCAACCCATAGGCCCTAATACATCACAATGGGTCTTAACCCATGGACCCCAAATACATTACATCGGGCCTCATCAAATAGGCCCCAAATACATCAAATGGGTCACATCACATGGGCCTAGGTGGGTCTCATGAATGGGCCACAAAATACATCAAGGTGGGCCTCACAGATGGCCACGAAACACATCAAAGTGGGCCTCATAACATGGTCCTCCTATATATTAAGGTGGGCCCCACTGGATGGGCCACAAATACACCACGATGGGCCTAGTCATATGGGCCTCATATATACTCAGGTGGGCCCCAACAACGTGCCACAATACGTCAAGATGGGCCTCCTCAAATGGGCCACACCAATGGGCCACACCAATGGGCCCCATGCATATCAAATGGGCCACACCAATGGGCCCCATGCATATCAAATGGGCCACACCACAATACATGGATCATACGTACATCAAATGGGCCACACCAATGGGCCCCATGCATATCAAATGGGCCACTCCAAATATAAGTGGTGATAATGATTTCCACCATTAAAATTCCTAAGGCCCACCATAACATATGTTTCCCATCCAACATGTTCATAAATTAACGTAATGCTAGATGAAGTGAAACAAATATCAGCTTAATAGGAAACACCCATGGCCCTTAGAAATTTTGAACGGTGGACGTCATTGTCCACTACCTTAAATGGTGGGGTCCACTTGAACTTTAGATCTGACTTATTTTTAGTCTTAAGCCTGTTAAGATAAGCTTGCCAAATGGTTGGACAGTTTGGATGCAACACATGCATCAAGGGCAGGGTCCACATGAGCTATGGATCTGACTCATTCTTTAGCTCACTCTATGAGATGAGCTTTCAAAATGGATGGACAGCTTGGATGCAACACAAGCATCATGGTGGGTTCCATGAAGGCCCACCATCACATATATATTACATAATATATTATATAATCGATATATAATATATACAATATAGTATATATATATATATAATATATATATATATTATATACACACACACACACACACACACGCACACACATCAGCCCCACACGTGGGGTGGGTCCTACCGTCTAGGTGTGGACGATGAGGATAAAACACATAAATCATGGGTGGGGTCCACTAGCCGTCCAGCAGCAGCTGGACGGCATTTATAAAACACATACATCTGTGGGTTCCACCGTCCGCCTGGACGGTGGTGAATAAAACACGCACATCACTGTGGGTACCACGTGAGGCCCACCATAATGTTTATACGCCATCCAACCCGTTGATAAGGTCGCACGGACCTGGATGAAAAGGAAAAAATGAATTTCATGTTAATCCAAAACTTCTATGTCAACCCAAAGGGTTTCAAGGGCAGACGTTCAATTTATAGCTCCCTGCCGTGTGGGCCACCTGAGCCAAGTATACGGCTGATTTTTAGAAGGGGCCCTCTACCCTAAATGGGCCAGCAAATGGACGGCGTTGATGTCTGTAACGACCTGTAAATTTCCGTACATTGGGTCGAGTACCACCTCGACCAGAAATCACGTAGGATTAAATCCCTTAGAAATTTAACAAAGTTAACTAAGTACTAAACTCGGTTAGCCATGAAATCCGTTGGGATCGCTTTAAATACGATCTGCAAGACCCAAAACTTGCAGAATTTGTGACTCTAGGTTACCCTAAAGTCTAGAGCCAAACTCATTACCCGTCTGCTCTCGGGACTGAAACGAAACTTCGTATGAGGTCTAGATCGCACATCGGGAGTCCGATTAACACGAAGCTAAGGAACCAGGACCGCCCCACTGGGCTTGACAATCATCTCAAAAATCAGGTGATTCTGATGTCCCACGGCCATTCTTTTCACTCCGGAGCGAGGGAGTGTGAAAAACACTATTTCCATCCAACTAAAAATATCTGGAATAGTGATCTGGCATCTTTTGGTTGCGCGTCAGTATTAAGCAACCTGACCGTCGGAATCAAACCAAATTACACCCTCGGATTAAGAAAAATTTCAGGAACATTTACATGTACGCAGAATTTCTGATCGTGGCCCACTGACCGTTGAAGTGAAAGTGGTCCGCCATGTGCGATCTGGGAATCCGATCGAGTCGAAAACGTAATCCCACGTAGATCCATAGATGGTGAGCTTAAGTCTGGCGTTTGGCTCAAAGAGGGCCACCAGAACATACCTTTTGAGCTTGGAAAGTGGCGAACTGCCTACATATGCAGCCACCCTTGAACCTGAGTCTATTTTGGACATGATTTTGGCTATAAAAGGGGCTTAGAATAGCCCCTCTCACAGTCATACGAATTTGGGAGCAAACCCTTAGAGAGAGAGAGAGAGAAAAGAGAGAGAAAGGCTTGGAGATCGAAGCCGATCTTCCTCCTGGTGCTTCCACTCATCCCACGGCCCACACCGCCTTATTCCAGGGTTTTTCCGGCGGTGTCCATCCCATTTGAAGGTAAGAAACCCTAACCCTAGGTCTGATTTGAGGTGGATAGTGGTAGGTTATGCAAAGGCTAATCGGTTCCGCTCTTTAGGCTAGGAAACTCCCGTATACGGAAGCTCCAACACCCTTGCTGATTCGTTGGAATTCCAAGGGCTGAGGTGAGGACTTTAAGTGTATAAGTTACGGTTTTCAACGCTTTCAATGTCAAATAATGATAGATTCATGATCTGCATGCAAATGCACATGTACAAAGTGCTTTCCGTTTCCTATTTCGATTAGCGATAAAGAATATGGAATTTCACATACTCTAGATATACGTAGAAATACCGTATACGTATTTTTGTTGGGAAAATGTTTGACATGTTTATTTAATGTTTGATTATATCATGTGCGGATAAAATGCTAGTTTGGCGAAAGGGATCGCAAAAATACATGTTCATGTGTAAATGTCAGGTATGTTGAAATTGCGTATTCTAGAAATTCCGCATACGTGCGGATTTTGGAAATGTAATTGTAATGATTATTTGCTGTATGATTACGATATACACGGGAAAAATACTCTCGTGGCGAAGGGACAGCCCTAACACGAACTTGGCTAACATACGTCATGTATGTTGGAATAGTGCATTCTAAGTGTTTGTGCAAATGCTTGTATGTGTACATGTGTATGTACTAGTGCCTTAGATAGGCGCTGATATGGGATTTCCGACTCCCTTAGAGACATATAGGACCCCCTCCATGCGGTGGTTCACCGCAACCTCTCACTTGTAATGCGCACACAATTGTATCCCTATGGGGATAGTGTTTTATCACATGCCTTACAACATGCTTTACAACATGCATTGCAACATGCTTTACTTCATGTTTTACTTCACGCTTTATAACATGCCTACTAACATGCTTGTATTGCTTGTTTATCATGCTTTACTTCACATGCTATCAATGAATACTGTTTGAGTTTGGGACTATGTATATAGTCCAAACATTCGGTACCAGACTTGCGATTGTGGCTGAGATTCATGTCGCCACAAAGGACGTGTCTGGCGAACCCGAGTCGTACTTCGGTTGGCAATAGTGGTTGGCCACACGGAGTGCTTTTGCGCTCCATATCGCTCAACTTGTGGTGCGCTCGAGCTAGTCAGGCTCGTCAAGTAAACCGAAATGTACTTATGTGTTCACCCTGTTTGGTCGCTACTGCTTGAAACTAGGGTACCAAACTTACCAGTGGCGATCCCCGTTTAACCATGGTACCTAGATCCGCTAAGTCGCATGAACCGGGCATAGTGGTATGGGACACCGTGGTCGAGCTGTCGGCCTACGCTGGGGCCATGTGCCTCCCCGTAGTGACCATTGCGCAACCAACTCATGAGCCGAATATGGTGGTATGGGACACTGTATTTGAGCTGTCGATACTTCGGCGAGAGCCGAGTACGGTGAGATCTGTGCTCGTGCTGACGGGCGACGAGTCCTCCGTAGTATCATCGAGTACACTCCAAGGGTCTGTGATTGGCGACGAGTCTTTCACAGCAACTAGAGTGTGAGTTGAGCCGAGTACGGTGAGACCTGTACTCGAGCTGACGGCTAGTGATTGAGCCGAGTACGGTGAGACCTGTACTCGAGCTGACGGTCAGCAATTGAGCCGCATACGGTGAGATTTGTATCCGCGCTGACGGGTGACGAGCCCTTTGCGATGCCTTCACTACGCTTCTCAAACCATAATATCGTATGAGAATAACTAGGATTGACGACCCTAGAATGGATCATGTTGGGAATGATACAAGGGAGGTACCTTAGTTTCCCAATACTGCTGATTGAAATGGACTAATAAAAACTTGGTAATCATGGGCATCATCGCACCGCATGTGCTTTGTAGATGTGGCGCACTGAGGGAGTAAGCATTCGCGAACGTAAGATGATGTCGCTTGAGGGTGGTTTGGCAAGGGCATACAGCATCATGTCATATCATTTTTGCACTTAATAAGAGTAGTTAGAAATGCTTGATTTGTATTGCGTTATCATTACTACTTGATTGATTTGATAACATGTTAACTTATGCTTTATTGTTCCACTGAGTTAGCTACTCACTCCCACGTTACGGGACGGTGTTTGCAACACCCACCAGACTCTGTCGCAGGTGTAGATGGCGCCTTGGTTCAGGAGCCGGAGCCCGACTTTGATGAGGACCAGGAGGAGTTCTCCTTCATGCAGTACTCTGACGGCTTCGCTTAGGCCGGCTGCATCGCGGGATTCTCAGGGCCTCTTTTGAGGATTGTATTTTGGGTTTTGACTTAAAAACAATACATGTATATTGGTGCTCAGCTAGTACTCATACTCTGGAGTTCAGAAAATTTTGTTACTTTACATACTTGAATATAAAGTTTCAGTCTTCCGCTTGCTTTTATATACAATTGAACTGGAGTATGAATTACTGTTTTGGTTTAATCTCATTCATGTTTATTGCGCTAACTCAGACAACATTTAACCAGCATTGTGTATGTTGCATAAGTGATGCGTTGGAACTCGGGTGTTGAGTTCATACTCGACCCCCGAATTTTAGGGCGTTACAATGTCCAAACACATCATGGTGGGGCCTACGTTTTGGGGCCCACGGTCCCTGGCCTACCGTCCCAGCGCAGGACGCCGCTGGCGCCCTCTGACGATTAGCAGCAGTAGCTGCTGCTCTCTCTCTCTTATTTATTTTATTTTTTTGAAAAACTAATTTTTTTGAGGAATTTCCTAGGTGGGATCCGTGTCGGGTAAATCCACTCCTCCCATTGGATTCTATAGATCAAGACAGACCAAACGAGTCCAATATGCGATATGTCTTAGCGTGTAGAAAATTTAAAGTGGATTTCAACGGTAACAACCACTATTTTAAACGTTATGGCCCACCAGAAAAATCAGATTGGCTTCATTTTTAGGCTCAACGCCTAAAATGAAATGGGGAACGAGATGGACGGCATGGATTGAATTTATACATCAAGGTGGGGCCTACACAGGTGGCCCAACCCAAATGCCTTGAAAAGGCTAATATTCGTGTTTTCCATGAACGTCCAGCGTCCTAGGCGCTGGACAGTTTATGCTCTTCAAGTGGGCTTCCCAGGTGGGGCCACTAAATGATGATTGGTGTGGATATAACACTTATAAAGTGGGCCCCACCTATAGGTGACTTGGATAAAATATATGCCTTATGACGGGGTCCATCCGAGTGGGCACACGGCCACATCATCACATACAAAAGAAGGAAAGAGGGAGAGAGAGGAGAGAGAGAGAGAGAGAGAGAGAGAGAGAGAAAAGAGAGTGGGACATGGGTGATGGAGGGCTCTGCCACTATGAGTCCTCCATTGTAAGCATTCATACATCAAGTGGGTCCCATTACACGTGGGCCCATTACATCGAAAACCAACGGTGGAGATCCTTTCTCCACCAAATGTAAGGTTTAGATGACTCTATCCATTCAAGGAAAACAAACATCATGATGGGGTCCATGGTGAATGGCCCCATCATGGAATGATCAAGAGGATCAAGGTGGGCCATCGGCCACACCTAGGGTCCAAAATGAGATCCATACCATTGATCGGTAGGCCTCACTTGGCCCATCATAAAAACATGAAAACTATCCAATAGAAGCACCCACCGGTCGATCTTCTTGGTCCGTTAGAAAGCCGATCTCCTCGTGTCTCACTTTGATGGTGGAAGATGAGAAGTGAATGTCTTGGATGACGGATTTTGGGATGGTAAAGTGGGCCACACAAAACCACTTTTCTCTCTCACATGAAATGCTTGGACGTGGGTTTTTTTGGTTGCTTGGAATTGTGTTGGGAAATGAGAGAGAGAGAGGGTTGTAAGAGAAGTGAGGGATGGGTGTGATGGGTGAAAGGGTGAGTGATATGTGATTTGTACTTGACATGTATGGTTGTAGAAGAGAGAGGGTGAGAAAGAGTTGATTTGGTGGTTGCTTGGGGATGGGGAGAAAGGTGATGCGTACTTGACATGAAGTGATTGATTGATTGATTGATTGATTGATGAGACATGTTGTAGAGATTCTCTTGGAATTGCAAAGGCGCGGTGTTTTCTTTGAAATAAATGTCGACCTATCTTCTGGTCAGGGTATCGGATCGGTGCATAAGACGCGGCATTGAAACCGCGGCGATGGTGCAGTCGCAATGATACAAGTCTCAGATTAAGCCGACTCAAATCTAAAGAATACGACTTAGGGTCGTGCGCAAACGTCGATCATAGGTCGCATGTTTCCGGAATTCGACGGGAAGGATCGCTGGAGTCGACGGAACAATACAAGCTAAAATACGGGTCTTACAACTAATGCACTGAAGGTAGAGGAATTAGTTGGATCTTTGCAAACATATGAGTTGAATTTCAAAGCTCCCAAAAATAACTTTGTAGCCCTTAAATCCTCAAAATCAAAATCCAAAGACTCAAATTCAAATAATGAGAAAAATGAGGATAACATGGCTATGCTAGCTAAAAAGTTTTAGAGAATTTTTAAAAATAAAAACAAATTTTATTTTCAAAAACCAATTGACAAGAGAAAATGAAATTCTTGGAAATCAAAATCTAAAGACTCTCAATGCTTCAACTATTCTGAATATGGGCATCTAGTTGTAAAGTGTCCTAAGAAGGATAAATCTAAAAGAAGAGGCATGATCGCCACTTGGGATGAATCTTCTGAATCAGAATTCAATTAAAAAACTGACGAATCAGACCAAGAAACTGAAAATAATCAAAAAGCCTTCATGACCATAGCTAAAATCACTTCTACATGTGAAGATGAAACTTCTGACTATGAAGCACCACGAAGTGATATTCAAAATGAAGAAGACCTTCAAATTGCCTATGATGCCTTATATAAAGAGAGTTGTAAGATTGCAGAAAATTTTAAAAATCAAAAAGATAAATTTGTTGATTTAAAAGTAGAACTTGAAAAATCTATTTTGGAGAAATCTCATTTTTCCGATTGTTTTGAGAAAACCAAACTAGAGTTGAATATAAAAATATTCTGAAATTCAAAATCTCAAAGCTGAAAATGAGAATTTATTATTATAAGTTGATTATCTTAAAAATTCTAAAGAGACTTGGATATACACCCAAGGTGACTAGAGACTTGAAAAGTTGTTAACTGCATCTCGTCGAAGTAGCGACAAATCTGGCTTGAGATATATCAAGAATCACTCAGAAAAATCTAAAAATTCTCCTCCTATATTTATTAAAGGTGAATATTCAAAATCTAAAATAAAAATTACAAAGGAAATAAAGAAGAATGAAAAACCTTGTCAAAAAACTTTTTATCCAAAAACTAAGCCCAATTATCACAAAAATCAAAGGAAAAATTATAACTCTTCTCTAGTAGATAAGATAGTGAACTTACTTAAAGAGCTCTTGAAATCCAACTTTAGAACTAACAAAATAAGAATAAAGAAAAATCTTATAAAGTAAGAATAAAGAAAAATCTTACTCTCAAACTAATCATGTTATTAGAGATTCTCCTAAACCCAAAACCATATTGAAATGGGTTCCAAAAAATAAGTTTCTCGTCATCCATAAAGATTTCAAAGCAAGTAGCCATTTGAGATGGTACCTGGACAATGGATGCTCTAGACATATGACAGGTGATAAGGCGATAATATCAGATATTAATCAAATTGATGGCGACTCGGTAACATTTAGAGATGGCAGAAACTTCAAAATCATCGGAAGAGGTAATGTAAAACTTCTCAATCTTCCTATTTTTAAAGATGTCTTATATATTGAAGGTTTGAAACATAATTTGCTAAGAATATCTAAAATCTGTGATAATAATTGTAGTGTTAAATTTTTAGATCACAGATGTGAGATAATTAATAATCAAGGTTAGATAATATTAAATGGTCAAAGAACCTCTGAAAATTGTTATATCATTGATGAATCATGTTCCTCAAATAACTCTTGCTATATGGTCCAAACAGACGAAACTAAACTATGACATCAATGTCTTAGACATGCGAACTATAGAGATCTATATAAACTAAACAAGAGAGATCATCTTGAGGCTTACCCAAGCTAAAAAATTAAAAAAGAAAGTATGTGGTGTTTGTCAAATAGGCAAATAAATCAGGAGTAGTCATAAGAAGGTGAACTCCTTAACCACATCTAACCCCTTGAGTTACTCTATATGGACCTAGTTGGACCAACTCGAACAAAGAGTAGAGGAGGTAAAAAATAATTTCTAGTTGTAGTTGATGACTACACTAGATATTCATAGGTAACCTTCTTAAAAGAAAAGTCAGATGCTTTTGACGAAGTCAAAAAGTTATTTAAACGCATCCAGACGGAAAAAGAACAGTTTATGAAGAAAATAAGAAGTGATCATGGAACATAATTTAAAAATAGAAATTTTATAATGACCATGGAATATTACATGAATTCTTTATCCCTAAAACTCCTCAACAAAATGGTGTAGCTGAAAGGAAAAACAGAGTTCTACAAGAAATGGGGACTGTTATGCTTAATAGTAAAAAAAACTAGCAAAAAATCTATGGGCTGAAGCTGTTAATACTGCTTGCTATATTACTGATTGAGTATATATAAGAGCAAGTAAAAAAATAAAACGTCTTATGAACTCTGGTTTAACAAAAAACCTTCGGTAAAATATTTTTGTACTTTTAGAAGCAAATGCTTCATTCTACGAGATCCGGAACATCTAGGAAATTTTGAAGTAAAAAGTGATGAGGGCATTTTTCTAGGGTATGCTCTAAATAGCAGAGTATATCGTGTCCTAAATAAAAGGCCGGAGTGATATAAGAATCCATAAACGTCGTTATTGATGATCAAACAATCACTTCAACTCATGATCATGATGATGAAGTTATTATAGTTAATCAAGTAGAACCTTCATCAAAATCAGATTCAACTGAGAATAGATTAGTCAAAGATCATCCGACTAATCCAATACTTGGTAATCCTCACACTTGTGTTCAAACCAAAAGACAATTGGAAAACATATGTAATCATGTATGCTTCACATCCCAGATAGAACCGACAAATAGAGGTGGGCATGTTGGACCCAATCCGGTAGATCCGACCGATCCGACCCGTTCCGAACCGAACCGACGGCCGGGAGCGGTAAGGTTCAAGTCCGTCCATCCAAATTCGAATGTTTTTTGGGTCGGGTTCGGATAGTGGTCCAACCGGACCGATCCAATCCAAAAACCCGATCTGAATGGATCCGGACCGATCCGACCCGATACAGAGCAGGTACTTCAGTTCTTCTTCTTCAAAACTCAATTTTCCTGCTCGACCCTTTGCACTGCTTTTTTCCAGCTCCGCCACAGCCAATCTCAACCTAGCCACCTCCTCTTTATGCATATCAATATCCTTTCGAACGCCTTCCACCTGTTTCCTCAGCTCCTTGACCTTAATCTCTTTCTCAGCCATGGCCCGCTGGATCTCTTCCGTGTCTCTAACGCTCTCCTCCAACCTCGCATACGATCCTGACCGTGGGCCATATTATTTTATGGTATGTTTAAAAAACTAAGGCAGATAAAAAAACTCAGGTGGACCATGCTGTAGCAATTGAATTCCCACCATTAAAACTTCTTGGGAGCGACAGAATTTTTGGATCAAGCTTCTATTTGTCTTTTTCCCTTCATCAGGTTTGTGTTACCTTATCAACAGGTTGGATGCAAATAAAAATTATAGTGGGCCGTTGAAAGTTTTTAAGGTGGACCTTCAATCACCAATGTTTTCCTGTGGTGTGGCCCACCTGAGATTTGGATCTGCATCATTTTTTGGAACATGCGCTCAAATGATCTGGAAAAACTGATGGACGGCGTGGATATATAACATGTACATTAAGGTGGGCCCCACAGTCAAGGAAACACCCACGAATTTGTTCCCCCGCCTCACCTAATCCGCGCTCTCAGTTACCTGCTGCATGCCACGTAGGGTGGTGGCTGATGGTACAACCGATGATGAGAAATACTTTCATACTCTGGCAGAGTGTGATGGATGGTACTCAGGCACTTAGAAATTACCTAGAGACTGCACACACAGAATACAAGTAATTCAAATCAAACCGTTCAAATTGTAGGTCCCATTTTATATGTTTCAAGAACTAAAATTTACTTTTATCGGGTAATCATACTATTAGATTGTTGGCCATTTAATGGACGGTTAAATGAAAAATATGGAATGATCTTATTTTATAAATACAAGTATCCACAAATCACAGGTCAAGATTGTTCAACCCAATTTGGGTTTGAAGAATATATTGGAAACATGTGGTTTCAAAATTTAGTTGGTTTAATTTAAGCTAATACAGGCCACGTATTTTTATTTGTAAGTGCTACGTATCGAGTGTCATACGCAGCCAGAGTATTAAATCACTCCCATCGAAGATAAGCACGTGGCACGCGCCTAATCGCGCACCAAAAGTAACGGACGCGGATTAGCTTTAATAGCGAGACTCGCTGTTGAAGTGACGTAGCCTAATTACGTGCGTCCCACCATGATATATTTTTCGTATCCACACCTTCCATCCATCTTGATAGATTATTTTAGGGAATTATAGAAAGAATGAAACAGATCCAAATATTGAGTGGACCTCACTACAGAAAAATGTGGAGAGAGTCGCGCCCACCATAAAAAACTTCTAAGGACCACGAAAGCTTTCGATCAAGCTGATATTTGTGATTTCTCTTCTTTAATGTCTGTGTTAACTTAAGAACAGGTTGGATCTCAAATAAACAACACGGTGGACCTTAGTAAGGTTTTAATGGTGGGCGTCACTCTCTCCACTGTTTTCTGTGGTGGGGTCCATTTGAGCTTTGGATCTGACTCATGCTTTGGATCCTGCCCTAAATTGATATCTCTAAATGAATGGACGGTGCGGATATAATACATATATCATGGTGGGTTCCACGGAACTTGGTCACGTCACTTGAGCAGGGAAGTTGGACCACACGCAAGCTACACAGGCGACAGCCTGTTCTAGGTACGTGTCTTGTGTAGACGAGTGCGTACGGCCTCGAGCTCTAAGTTGTACGAACGGTTCCAATGAGATCAAAGTTACATGGCCTCACTATAATGTTTATTTTCCATCTATTCCTTTATTAATGTTAAAAATACATAGATGAAGTAGAAAAACAAATTTCTTATTGATCCGAAACTTCTATGATCTGAAAAAGGGTTTCAATGGTAAACGATCAATCCCCCACTATTTTTTGCAATGTGGTCTAGCTGATCTTTAGTCCTGTCTTAAATGTTCAGCTCAAGCCTTAAGACAAGCTCTACAAATGGACGGACGGTTTGGATATAACACATACCTCATAGTTTGACCTAAAAAATTTGCTGAGGAGTGATGTCAATACACCACCGGCGACTTCTCTCTTCTGATCCAAACAGTACCCAACCTGATCCGATCCGGTTCTCCTGACCGAGTCAGACTCGGTTCGGGTCAGACTAGCAGTATAGCAGATCGGATCGAGTCAAATAACCTGGACCCGGTCTCGGATTGGATCGAGTTCGGGTCAAGCCATGTAGAATCCGGACTGGGTTCAGTTGGACCCAATCCGATCCGACTCGATCCAATGCCCAGCTCTACCGACAAATGTAAATGAAGCCCTAGCTGATGAAAATTGGATTTTGGCTATGCAAGATGAACTAACTCAATTTGTCGAAAATGATTTTTGGTATCTAGTTCCTAGACCGTCTGACAAACATGTGATTGGAACTAAATGGATATTTAAAAATAAATCTAATGAATTTGAGAATATTATAAGAAACAAAAGTAGATTGGTTGTACAAGGGTACACCCAAATTGAATGAGTCAGCTATGATGAGACTTTTGCTCCAGTCGATGTTAAGAGTTCTTTCTTAAATAGTGACTTAAATGAAAAAGTTTATGTAGAACAACCTAAAGGTTTTGAAGATCCTAAACTTCCTAAAAATGTATACCGTCTTAAAAAGACCCTGTATGGTTTAAAACAAGCTCCTAGAACATAGTATGAAAAATTGACAAAATTTCTTATTAGTCAAAATTTTAAAATGGGAAGTGTTAATAAAACCTTATTTATTAAAAGAATTAAAGAAAATATGTTTATTGTTCAAATATATGTAGATGATATTATTTATGGATCAACAAATGCTAACCTTTCCTCCAAGTTTGCAGAGTCTATGAAATCAGAATTTGAAATGAGCATGGTGGGAGAACTGAACTATTTCCTTGCTCTTCAAGTGAAACAACTTAAAGATGGGATATTCATATCTCAGACCAAGTATGCGATAAATCTAATTAAGAAATGTATGTTTGAGAATAGTAAAAAAATTTCAACTCCCATGGCTACAACGCTCAATTTATTTAAAGATGACTCAAGTAAAAGCATTGATCCACGTCTCTACCGTAGCATGATTGGTAGTCTCTTATATTTAACTGTCAGCAGACCTGATTTTTTTCCAGCGTAGTCGTTTGTGCTAGATATCAATCTGACCCTAAAGAATCACATCTGACTATGTTTAAAAGAATAATTAGATATGTTTCCAGTACTGTTAATCTGGATTTATGGTATCCTCATGATACATCTTTACAAATTGCTGGATATACTGATGTTGATTGGGCATGTAATGTGGACGATAGAAAATCCACAAGTGGTGGACGTTTTTACATTGGAAATTGTCTTGTCTCCTAAATGAGCAAGAAGCAAAACTCAATATCATTATCTACTGCAGAAGCTTGAGTATATTGCTACAGGAAATGCTTGCACGCAATTAATGTGAATGAAAAGGATGTTAGTAGACTATGGTATTGATCAAGATACCATGAATTTATACTGCGACAATACTAGTGCTATAAACATATCTAAAAATCCTATTCAACATTCTCGAACTAAGCAAATTGATATTCGATATTACTATATTAGAGAATTAGTTGAAAGCAAAACTGTTATGCTTGAATATATCAATACTGAAAAATAGATTGCAGATATTCTGACAAAACCCCTTGATAGTGTTAGATTTTTTAATTTAAAAAATGATATTGGATTATGTTGTATCTCTTAACTAATCATTCTTTATTGTAATTTTATTATCTTTCATTGTGCTTGCTTTAAAAGAATAATGTTTAAATATATATCATTTTTAAAAATATTTTTTTAGATTTTTTCGGCCAGTCGAGGACCGCACTTGGGCTAGCTGAACCAAGCACTATTTGGACTATTTGGGGAAAAAAAAAATTAACCCTCATTTCAACTTCTTCTTTCTCAATTCGCTGGTGCTTCATTCGGCCAACCCATCAATCTAGACTTCCTATAAGTGAATCTTTTTGTGTTCTCTTCTAGATTTAAGCTCCTAGTTGTGCTTTATTGAAAATTTCATCATCTTATTTGAATCTAGAGGTCTATTTTGTTGGAAAATTTGATCTAGATTATTTCATCTATTTGTTGGTACTTCTTTAATAATATCTAGTCATTTTTTTTACATGGAAACTCGGACTAAGCGTATTGTTCGACGTCCTCAGTCCGGTTCCTCCTCCCGGTCTGCCAATTGGGTTGTGCTCACTATTCGCTCACCGGAAAATGATCCAAAGAATTTGCGGGATTTTCGTACCCGTAGCATAATTATTGAGCGCACTGTGAATGTTAATCACATTGCCATATTTGGCCTCCTTAAAATCCTATCTGAGGTAGGATAGGAGAAGATCTTTGAGTGGGGTGGTGCAACTTATCGGTCTATCACTCAAGGGATGTATGCATTCATTTATGACGTCTCATCTGAACAATTAACTTTTACTATTTAGTTTATGGAAGACACCGTCACTATTACACCCTCCATCATATCGTCTATCATAGACATTGATATGGAGGAAGATGGAATTCCTATTATGCCACTTCTTAAAGATACGTATCCAATGGAAAGAGATTCTCTCACTAGGGTGTTATGTGGTTTTAATGCAACTTGGCGTAAACGTAATTCACTCCCCACCTACAATCTTCTTCCAAAATACCGCATTTTACATCGTATTTTCACTTCTAATGTCAATCCTCGTGCCAAGAATAAAACTGATCTTATTCCTTATATGATCCGCATTTTGCATTCCATCATTTATGGTATTCACATTTGTCTTCCATCGTTGATTACTTGATTATTTAGTATCGTCTCCATCCTCATCATGGGTCTATTCCATTTGCATTCCTTATGACTTCCATTGTTTTGCGGTATCATGTCCAAATTCCCACGATGAAGCACTTGAGTTCGAGCTCCCTTTTGGTAATGAAAATTTAAATATGATGCAACTCGATTTAATGGTTGAGCAGCGAGGTGATCAGGAATCTGTTCCTGAAGGAGATGTTAACATGGATGGTATCTTTGCTGACCTGGAAGAATCAAAAGATACCAATGACCTGAAGGAGATGTTAACATGGATGGTATCCTAAAGATACCAATGACTCTGACTTTCAGCTGTCACAATTTTCAGAGAGGTTGAAGAGTTTAGAGAAGAAGGTGGACAACTTGCATGTTTCTCAGGAAGCATTACTTCGGACTCAGAAATAACAAATGAAGTACATGAAAAAGTAATTTCATCATTTCAGTAGGAGTCTAAAGATTAATAATCCTGATATGCTTGCATTGTCCTCTTCTAGCTCTGACTGAGAAACTAAACTATGGTTTGTAATAACTTCTGAATTATTTTTACGCTTGCTTCTCATACATTTGGATACTATGTTATGGTTATTTTTTAATGCATCTTTATCCTTGTGTTTGTTGCTCTTATCCTTATATTATATAATGCTTCATTGTTATTTCTTCCTTTATCAACTTCTGATAGAAAGGGGAATATATATATATATATATATATATATATATATATATATATAATATATATATATATAATATATATGGATATGATCATCATCATTTCTCATATATATTTATGAATGGATATGATCATCATCATTTCTCACATTTACGAGCACCCACATTAACATTTGCATGCACACTCTATATGTGACTAATAAGATGTTGTAATATGTTGTGATGAGTTGTATAATTGTATGAGTGAGTTTTGTCATGAATTTGACAAAGGGGGAGATTGTAAGTGCTTATATTCAAGCACATTATAGTTTGTCAAATTTTGTAGTCCTGTTAGGATCACAAGCTCTACTGAAGACATGTTATCAACTCGATCAAGCATTTGAAAAGAAGACTCAACATCTCAAGTCAAGATCATTTATGTTTCGAAGTTCAGAACACTTCGTATGAGTCAACCATCAGGTGATATAAACCTAAATTGACCATAGGTTAGGTGTATTTCATACATGCATAACAATGATCATATTTTATGTTAAATACGCTCAAGTTAGGCCAGCCCGACATTTGTTTCGGCTAGCCTAACTGACTTCGGCTAACCCTACATTATTAGAGCAAAAAGATAGATCTGATAAGATTTTTCTGCGGCTTGGGTTTGGGCTAGCCAAATTTTTACAAGATCTTATCTTGCAAAATTCGAGTTCTATTGGAACGTAATCTTTGAAATCCGGCTAGCCGAACCGACCCTCGGGCCAGCCCAACTTCCAGTATTTTTGGCTATAAATAGAGGCTCATTCTTACTCTTCAAAATACGAAAATATATAGATTTATCCTTTGTTGCAAAGAGAGAAAGTCCAAGCCTCCTTAAGTTATTTGTGTTGTAAATTTTATATTTGTTTTAGCTAATT
Organism: Magnolia officinalis; assembly: GCA_021015155.1. Lineage (NCBI taxonomy): Eukaryota > Viridiplantae > Streptophyta > Magnoliopsida > Magnoliales > Magnoliaceae > Magnolia > Magnolia officinalis. The sequence goes on from JAJHSJ010000007.1 coordinate 29,041,982, forward strand.
CTATTTGTCATGCCCCAAACTCGGAAATCGGGCTCACAAAATTTCTAATGTTGAATTCAGCGCCGACAGCCTCCTTAGTACCCCATTCTCAGCCCTGGCACCCATACACCAGGTTCCGATCCTGGGATCTTACAAGGAGGATTTCAACATGAATTTGATTCGCAGTAAGCATAACCCACAAACAACAACCAACAACATCATCACAAATCCACTATGATCAAAAACTTTGAGTACAATGCGTATAAAGAGAAATACAATAACAGAATCAGAAGCTCTAAAAGTCTGCTGCACACCCCAAACTTAATGCTGCTGTGGCGTCCTAGCGTCACCTGTACGCATCAATCATGCATAAGCTTATAGAAAGCTTAGTGGGTGGTGAGAGTGTGTGCGCAATATAAACATGCTTAGAACGTAATATAAGAGTAATATGGAATCATGCTGATAAGTCCATGAATACTAACAACCGTACCACGGCTATGCGATGTAAGGCATAAATGCTATCGGCCATACCAAGGCCATGTGATGTAAGATACAACTCAAGTATACTAGTCCTCATCCGAATCCACATATCAATGCAGTTCATCACTAGAGCATCAAATATCAGTACAATTCTCACTATGGACAATCATTAAGGTTTAGTACACTCCAAATGACACTGTCCCTTTCCCAGGCGCGCAGTCCAAGTGAGCGTAAGAAACCTCATTATCTGCCTGGCCAATAGTCTGTCAATACCTATCCAGCACGTCGATAGCGGACCCATTCACGAGCTGGTCATACTCAGCCTAGTAACGCCCCCTATCCTCGGGCGGGTAAGGCCACACCTCCTTCTAACCTACCACGACACAGTGGGAGACACGGCCTCCTGGTATTCGGCCCTTGTATGCTCATGTATCCACTCGGTCTCGACGTTGGAGTCATCATCTGGTACCATCGGGTTTATAAAATTTCACCCAGAGACATCTATGGCGCCCCGATGCTAGTAACAGTATTTTCAGTGTCCGATCCTACCATCCACAATATGCCTATGGAGGCCACAGCCCTGATGTCGCTAGGGTGTACAGTAATTATGTCACATAGATGCAAGATGCATGAATCACACTATCAGTCATGCAACAAATCCTGCGCATACCGCACCCTCATGTGGGGCAACTCCGCCAATCAGGGAGCCCCGTAAATAATCTTCCCGAAGGCATATGCTATAATCAGTCGCTCCTCATATCAAGCATACATATGATGCGTATGAGAATGAATCGGGAGCTATATTATGCATGTTATATGGCGATGAACTTTATTCATAACGAATATGGGCCTAGACGGCCTACACACAACAAGTATGAGCCTATCAATGGGCCCTAGGAAGAGTTACAATGCGGACATTTAACCATCATTGCTCTTATAATGCGAACATTAAACCATCATTGCTCCCAAGGCATGGCCCGCCATAAACATTATGGTGGAATCAGACATCGCAATGGACCTCATATACATCACATTCGGCCTCACACAAAGGCCTCACATATATCTCATTGGGCCTCACTCATGGTCCTTATATACATCACATTGGGCCTCAACCCATGAGCCTCAAATACATCACAATGGGCCTCATCACACGGGCTTCATTTACAACGTAATGGGCCCCAATAATGGGCCTCATATACATTAAGTGGGCTGTAACACATGGGCCACACCAATGGGCTTCATATACATCATGTGGGCCGCCTCACATGGGCCACACCATCTACATTATTCATTTATTTTAAAGATCATTTTAGAGCATTTCCAAAAAAAAAAAAAAAAAAATTAATTATGTCGAAATATCATCTGGACCATACCACAATTAACAATGGAGATAAAGATTTCCACTGTTTAAACCTCACAGGGCCACCATAACATTTATTTTCCATCCAATCTGTTCATAAGGTCACAAAGACCTGAATTAAGAGGAAAAACAAATTTCATATTGATCCAAAACCTCTGTGATCCTAAAAGGGTTTTAATGGTAGGCGTTCACTCCTCCACTGTTTTCTGTAGTGTAGCCCACTTGATAGATTTGCCTCATTATTGTCTCAAGCCTTAAGACAAGCTTGCCAATAGGATGGACGGTTTGGATATAACACATACATCAGACGTGGGCCCCACCGTCCAAGGTCTGGATGGTGTGGATGCCACACGTGTGACTTGGCTCCACCGTCCAGAATACTGGACAGTGAGAGGTGCTCCAGCCAATCCGTCAACAGGTGGGTCCCACATGGGGCCACCACATACATGCATATATATAATATACTATGATATTTTTTTTATTACATTATTATTATCATTATTTTTTAAAACAACTCAACATCTAGCGTCCAGATAGATGGACGGCTGGATGAAATGCATATGTTAAAGTGACCCGCCATCCAAGCAATGGACGGTGTGGATTATACAATACATGCCTCAAGGTGGGTCCCATGTGTCATGGACAGATAGAGTAGATGGTGGAGGCCCACCAGGTGAACATTCTGCATAATACATCTACAGCACCGTCCAACAACTGGACGGTGCAAATACAAACATACATCATGGTGAGGTCCACGTAGTGGCCCACCAGAGAGTTAGATCTGATGGACGGTATTGATAAAACACATACACCATGGTGGAGTCCCACCGTCCCTATTGGACGGTACTGGACCCCACACGTGTACGTGGGTCCCACCGTCCAGTCAGGTAGATGGTGTAGATAAAACATATACATCATGTAAGGTGGGGCCCATAAACTTGTTGACATTAATACATCAGCTATATAGCTGGTGTGCGGTAAACAGCCAACCCAGCCCCTCTAACAGATGGGTCCCACGCTGCATCAAGCTGATATTTATGTTTCCCTTCATCTGGGCCATCTAGACAGACCGACGACAAGGTGGGCCTCATGATTGGACAGTCAGGATCATCTTGCATTGTAGTGCGCCACAAGACATCACAAAGAGAGAGAGAGAGAGAGAGAGAGAGAGAGAGAGAGAGAGAGAGAGAGACGTGAAGGGGAGGGACCCCGCCATTATTGGGCCCTTCCTTATACAATGCATATATCAAGTGGGTCTCACAACAAGTGGGCCCTCAAAACAAAAATCAACAATGGATCACCCACCTATTGGCCTTCTTCTTTAAGTCCTTGAACTCCTAGGCTCCTTGGCTTCAATCTTGATGGAGGATGATGAAGATTGGATGACTAAGATGGGAGATTGGGGTAGGGAATTGGGCCACACTTAGGTTTGGCTTGGGAAGCTTGGACGTTGGATGCTCTCCTTGGGAGCTTGAGAGTGAAGAGAGAAGAGAGAGAGAGAGAGAGAGAGAGAGAGAGAGAGAGAGAGGTGATGGGATGAAAAGGGATGGAGTGATGGGTGATGGGTGGAGTGATAGATTTGTAAGAAAGGGATGGGTGGAGAGAGAGAGAGGTTGACTTAGGGAAAGAGGGGATGGGTTGCTCGTACTTGTGACAGGGTGTGTACTTGACTTGATTGATTGATTGATTGATGAGATAGGTCGTAGAGATTCTCTCGGAACTCGCACGCACGACGTTTTTCTCGCAATGAACGTGGTCCCACATCTTCTGGCCTGGGTATCCCATCGGCATGTGATACGCGGCGTTGGAAACGCGGCGACGACGTTGTTGCTAGGATACAAGTTTCGAGTCTAGCCAATATAGATCTTCGAGATGCGACTTAGGGTCGTGTGCAAATGCCGATTACAGGTCGCGGGTCACCGGAATTCGACCAGGAGGACCGCGGAAGCCTACGAAACGGTACGGTATAGGATACTGGCCTTACATATTCTCTCTCTTAAGTTAGATTAAACTGTTTTAATAGAGTAATCCATACTCTACTTGAGAAATAGAGAATCGAATTTTTAGCATTAGGATATCATCTATTTTATTGAAAATACATTAGATCCCTTTATTTCTTTTTGGTTTGAACATGTACAAAGACTTCATCTACATCCCAAGAACAAGATCATTACATTCAAGCTATAGCTACGACTTCGACTCGCAAATCGAAGATAAGAATTGTCTTTATATTTATTTCAGTTTGGGTTTTTCTGAGATAGCCCAGAAATCTCAGTGGGTTTGTTTGTGGTGATCTCGTGAAATTTACAAAGTGGGTATAATTGTGACAGCCCATGAAAATCGCAATAACTGTATCAGGTTGTTAAGGTGACCCTAGAAAAACCTTGAAATAGTGAAAGCCAAAATTGCGAGATTAGTAATTTTGGGAGTGGAGTAGGTTGCGATTAGGCACTGAACCACTATAATTCTTTTATGCATTGTGGTGATTTCTTTTTATTATTTATGGATATCTTGTGCTTCATTTATTCTTGAGATAGTTTGATATGTTGATTTCAAAGAGATCGTAAAATAAGGTTGTCTTGCCTAAATCCTTTATCAGAGGTTGTCCTACGAACTATTTGATATCAAGAATTCAATAATTTACGTAATTGAGTTTATTTGATTTATTATTCCACATTGAATCAAAATATTTAGCATAGTCCTATTCACCCTCCCTCTAAGACATCTATAGCTCGTCCTTTCACAGAAGCTGCTAGACAAATTTGGGCAATTTTGGTTTCACCAAACATTGTCTTCTGTGGGACCTAATATGTTATTCAGTTGCAACTAATTTATCTAGAATTTTACCACAGCACGATATATTATTTTAGTCGATTTCGATGGGACCGAATGTGGATTCGTTGGGACCGAAGGTTGTTGAAATTATGCAGATTTTTCAGTAACTCAGGACATCTAAAGCTAATATAAGGATGATCAAATAAGGCTCATATGACTTAAGAGATGATTAATAAAAATGTTTACTATTAGGGTTAAGATCATTTATAGGTTTAAGTTATTTTGGGTTAAGGGTTAAGGTCACCAAGGCACCTCATATACCTATTCTTTCCTCTTTAATGCTCTACTTCCACTTATGTCTTCAGTCTTCGGTTTTCAAGAGGTCAATAGACTACATCTCCCCCTTTGTTAATTACATGACAAAAACATAACCTAGATCATGTCATGGAACATACCAATGACATACCAAAATAATTTAAAATATTAAATGTTAAATATAAATAATTTATAACTCAATACAACAAGACATATAACCACTTACCCCCCCCCCCCCCCCCCCAATCTCATCAATTCCTACAACAACAAACTAACCTTGCAATTGTAAAAATAAAAAAATAAATCACTGTTTTGGTGGGACTTGATCTTTCTCCCCCTTTTGTTAGTATTTGATAAAGAGTTAGTTCAAATAAATATACTAATAAAAACATGGTGATGAACAACTACATAAGTCATAGATTTACCGATTACAAGGCACATACCAATAGGGGATTAAAGGGTGCATATAAAAATTAAAACATATAGCATACTTATTATTGTTATTCAAAAGATATACCAATCGATTTAGGGATGATCAATGATAGTCTAAGCTAAAAATATGTGATATCAAAATTCAACAACTTCAAAGCTTAAACTATCAATATAAATGAGCTTATAATCTTTGAATTTACCAATTAAGCACACGATGAAGCTAAACCCTCATATTTTCCTATGGTGCTCACTAAAGACGCTTAATTCTTTGATTTAACTTATAAAATATTAATGAGATTAAAATCCTCTAATTTTTAATTCAGCCCATATGAACCTTTTAAGGTCACCTGTCTAAGGTGTTATTGTAACAACTCACTCCTTAACCGAAATTCCTAAATAAAAACTTTGAAATAAATAAACTCCCCATAACCATTGTAACTAAGATTAGCCACCTAGTACCATAAATTAACGGTCAAACTATAGTTAAAACACCTCCTTTGAAACTTTGATGTCTCTGATCTCGTCAAAGGATCGGGTGAGTCCTACTTTAAAACCCCACTAGCACTGGTGAGCCCATAAGTTTCCCCTAGAATGAACACTTTCGTTTAACCTCACCTAGGGTGGCCCACCAAACCTTTTGGTCGTGTCCTAGTGTGATCGGGGGTTGTCCCACAAGTAAATGGACGGTTCAGATCAGCTCCAGTCATCACATGGACCCCCTTATACGTATTGAGTGCACACCAGTAGCGTGCTCGCGCTATACAGGGGACATAGCCATCGGGTCAAACGAACGTTGACCCGATGGAATTCGCGTTGAGATGGAAATTTGAAATTTCCTCTCCCGCCGAACGTTTGTTCGCATGGGACTGACCCATCTGACACGGCAATCATCACCCATTCGAATACGGGGCCAAAATCCACGCCGTCCATCTGATTTACAGGGTCCCAACGATCCTAACCAGGTGGGGTGTTGCGATTGAAAGTCGCCTGTGCCACCTCGGTTAGCGACCGATCCAGCAACGCACAAGAAAGGCACTGACGGGGAGAATACGTCCATCTCCGCCGCTTCCCTGGCAGATCCAGCTGTGGGAACCATCTGGCGGAAGCCACGTACGCATTAAGAGCCCAGTCACCCCTATGGTTTCCTAAACTGATGCCCTATTCAACAAAAGGCGGAAGGGAGATAGATCCCATTTTTAGCAAAACCCATCTCAACCGATCGTGAGCTTCTGGAAGCTCCTCTCGAGCAAATCCGGGCGTTGAGGTTAGGGCTATAAGCAAAATCTCGTAAGAAGGCGAGATATTGGTGAGTCGCCGCTGCGTCTCGAACCAAACTCGGTATTAACAATTATGTCCTCAACGGCCCATTGATCACCGCGTGATGGGTCCCGCAAGCCTTATGGGGATGATCTAATCCATTTAAACGTCACAGATCTTCGGATCGACCACTGGCTGCAAAGTCACCATTGCCAGTGGGTCATCTTTCTCGATATGGCCAGGAAACCCACACCCTATGAAGCTTATCTTTTCACACATCCAAACCGTCCATCGTGTAGCCCACCATATTTAAGGTCCATCAGGGACAATCGAATGGGCCCATGCATGAGATCTAACACCCTGGGCGATCTCTGTACCTAACCGTTTCGGTTAGCTTGGTAAGCACTAACCATTGAGATTAGCTGTGGGTGTTTCTAGAAGAGGAAACGGCTATAAATATCCGATATTAGGGTAAATCCCAAGAGAAACGGAGTGGTAGAATAGTAAGGGAGTGAGATCATTTTATAGGAGAAACGGCTGCTGGAGCGTGTTGCAGGCCCTGTTGCAACTCGCCTCGGTTCTTCTATCAAACGAGTCAGCAATGGCGTGACTCGCTTTTCTGCTATGGGGAAGAAAATGAAGTGAGAGGTAGGAGATTGAGAAGGCGGGTGAAGGAATAGAAGGAAGTGTAGGGGTTGGAGACAACTGTTGGGGACCGGATTCCAGCTGCTGTTACGGCTCGCCTCAGGCCCTGTTTCAGCCGACTTGAGTCCCAGCCCGATCCAGGTATTAAAAATCGAAACCTTCCCCCTGTCATGGCTTTACATTGAGTTAGTCAGCTAACCAACCCAACTTCCCGATCAGGGCCAATATCACCTAAAGACGATGACTGGACTCGCATCTGGGTGGCCTAATTCTGATCTCAGGCAAGCCCGGAGCTAAGCATACTCACCCAAGACCTTGCAACACCAGGAACAACCCTGATCTGGTACCGCAAATGACCTCTCTCACTCTCGATTATGGAGGGTTTACCACCCACTGACCGACTAGTTTCGCTGTCGGCTCGCCTCAACTATGTGTTGAGGGACTCGGCACCCTCTCGATGCAAAGAAAAAAAAACCCGATCTGCCTTCATGGTAGTCATCAGTTTTTGCCTGGACTGGGACCGGCGCTGCAAGCGGGGTCCTGTTTCACCAGAAACGGGGGACCATGGTGCTGTCTGCACTCAAGCCCCAACTGAGTCGACCCCGAACTCAGTGGTGGGTCGATCCGGTTCATTCCCGACTGGGTTAGGCCTACTCTAGTCGTCTGTTGATGGTTCGAGGAGCCTAGAACTCTAAGGACCTTCAACCCGACTCATTTGTTAACCATACCTTGAAAGCTAACTCAGCTAACTATTAGTTGAAAACCCCGACTGAGTTAACCCGTTCGTGACTCACTGACCACTTACGACAGGTTGTTCAAGGCGCGACCAGCAACTGGTTTCCTGATAGGACACTATTGTCTCCAAACTTACCCACTCAAGGTGAGGGATATCCCACATGGCCTCGTCATTTCATTAAGATCCATGGTAGTTTTAGTTGTATAGAGATAATGTAGTTGTGTAGATAGTATTTATATTTCTTTTGCTATTAATTGATATAGATGGGGAAATACCTTAGATCATGAGACTCGAATCCACTCAATACACCACATTTAGATTGTCGCTTAGTTACTCTCCCATTCGTTAAGAATTCTAGTTTTCTATTCTAATGTTAAGTTCGCACCATCCCTCCTCATAACGTAGATTCGCTATGATTTGAACAATATTAAGGGTAAGTTAATTCTCTACTTTTCCTTTCATATGGATATGATGAGCATGAATTAGTACATTAATTCCACTACTCAAATCTCACATGTGATAATTATGTAGTTGAAAATTTTGCTTTATATAGTCTATGATATCTAGATAATTGCATGATTTTGGGTATCATTCTTCTAGAAATGACAAGGGTCATGAGATCCCATTTTCTCCTATCTTGTAAAACGAAATTATGTGTGGGATATTATTTCCATGAGAAACGCAGGATAAACGTATTATAAGCAAGATTGGAATATCATATAATTTGGCCTCATTTAAGCTTAGAGAAATGTGGACGAAGAAATTATGTTTGGGATGGTTAATATTTTGTGATCCTTGATAACGCCTATGGAAGTAACCTTGTTAATTACGTGGAGTTACATGAGTATCATAGTGCATGGCATCCACGCATGACATACGGTCTTTTCCGGGTGGCTAGTTCTCTTTGGGTGTACCTAAGTGTACTTTTCCGGGTGGCTAGTGTTCCTTGGGCGATCTATATTACATGGTCTTTTCCGGGTGGCTAGTCCTCCTTGGGTGTACTTATGTGTACTTTTCCGGGTGGCTAGTTTTCCTTAGGCGATCTATTTTACATGGTCTTTTCCGGGTGGCTAGTCCTTCTTGGGCGTACCTTGAATATTTTTCAGGTGACTAGTTCTCCTTGGGCCACCATTTATTTTGACAGTTGGATGTGCATCCCCAGACTGTGACTTGAACATTCACTCATACACCCATACATTTACATTGGAGTTCACACTATTTCCACTATGATGTATCATGGTGATTTAAACTATTTTAAAATAAATTGATATGCATGAATCCTTGTGGGAACTCCCCACTGAGTTTTAACTCACCCAATAGTGCGGTTGCACCAGATAGATACAGGTGTGATGGAGGAAGATGGCGCCTATGATGGGACTCCTGAAATGGCTGACAAGGAGTATGAAGAGGAGGGACAGTACACTGACATGGTTGAGCCGTTGGAGCTCAACTGATCTTCTAGGACTTATTTACTTTCGTGCTTCAGACCTTATTTCCTTTTTTAGTTTGGAATTGTAATTAAAAATCCCCTGTCGTGGGATCTTGCTTTACTTCTACTTTTAATCACGTATGATGAACTCCTTTCTTTAGTTCATACAATGGTAAATCTTGTTGTTATGAAGTGTATTGATAATTAGTTGGATAATAGTTTGATTTCATGACGTAGACCTCGGGTTCCCGTGCTCGAGCGATCGTCCTCGGGTTATGAGAATCAGGGTGTTACAAGTTGGTATCAGAGAGAGAGAGTTTAGACAAACCTTGCCTTTGGGAAGAAGTTTGTGCAAACTTTCAATGTTTTAGATTAGAGTAGATACACAATTAAACTAGAGAATTGAATGAGTATGGATTATCTCCTAGATTTAGGCTATTTTGGGAACATAGAGACTCAAACTTAGGTCCCCAGTATTGAATTCCATAATCATGTTAGGTTTAGGTATTGAACATAGATTTAGGCTATTTCGGGAACAAAACTGTTAACTTAGAAGCATGGAAACACTAAGATGTCCTGGAGTGTAGAATTCGTATGACAAAATTATTGTGTAGCCCAATAAATATATAATGATGTACCCTGACATTACATCCTAAAAAGAAAATTTCAGGACACAATGCCCCCAAAGAAGAAATCCCAGCAAGCCCAGGCACCTCTAGCGATGCCGCAAAATACAGGAAGGACCGAATGGGAGGAGAGCCCCATATATACTCCAGCACTTCCGGCGCAATCTGAGGAGCCTGACTCAGAATCTAGAGCGAGAGCCATCCCGTCACCCCACCCAGCGCCGGCAGAGAGGACGTCGTCATTTGAGGTGCAGTCAGGGATTCCTACACCGAATGCTTGGGAACAGATGGTTGCATTACTAAGTCAGCAACAGACCTTTATGCGAGAACAACAGGCTACCATGGCAGTGGCAGTTGCAGCTATGAATCTGGGACCACGCGGGACAGTCCCACGTCCTGTGACTGGGAATGATGCAGACATGTTTGAGAGACTTCAGAAGTTGCGACCTCCGACCTTCTCAGTGACGGTTGATCCCATGGTAGCCAAACATTGGCTGAAACACATGTTGAAATTAATGGAGCCACTGGGATGCTCGGATACGCAAAAGGTGACCCTTACCACCTTGGCACTGGAAGGGGAAGCTGACGACTGGTGGGATTCTACTCGTAGGATCATTGGGGCGGAATATGTGTGGACTTGGGAGAGGTTTCAGACCAAGTTCAATGAGAAGTATTCCCCGGAGTCATTTCACGACGAAAAGGTGTCTCAGTTCTTTAAGCTCGAACAGGGTAACATGACAGTAGCACAATACGAAGCCCGCTTTGCTGAACTCTCTCGTTATGTGCCGACTGTCGTCAGTGAAGAGAAAGTTAGGTTGAGGAAGTTCAGGGATGGTTTGCGGCCTGGGATAAGGTCGAAATTGTGTTGCTTTGACATTTCCCATTACGCGCAGGTGGTGGACAAAGCCACCCGAGTGGAAAAGGATATAGATCAGATGATGAAAGCTCGGACCCCGTTCAAGGATTCTGGTAGCCGTGTCAGGCCCGCGCCTCCACCTCACCGCCCTGCTGTGACTGATGGGCAAGTCAGAACCTCTCCGCACCCGGGTATGTCGTGTGATTATTGTGGGAAGCAGGGCCATGCGGCCAAGTTTTGCTTCAGGAGGATACGAGTTGAGGGCGATAAGCCTGGGCCATCAGCGACACAGTCTCGCCCGCTGCAGTCTATGGCTAGGCCACCTGTCAGTGCCCGACCTCTATTTCAAAGGACCACTACTCCGCTACAGAGCAGAGCCCCTGCGGTTCGGGAATTCGCTATGTCTACAGAAGATCGGAATGGGGACACTCCTCGAGTTGTCTAAGGTACGGCTTATATCAAGAATATTCCATTATTTGTGTTATTCGATTCAGGCTCTACTATATCTCTTGTTAGTTCATCTGTAGCTAAAGAATTGAACTTAGAACTGAATCGTCTAGAGAAGCCCCTGGTTATAGCCTCTCCCATGGGAGGATTTGTAGAAACGGTAAAATTTTGTCCTGCATGCCTAGTGGTTCTGGATAGCCATGAGACGCGTATAGATTTGGTTGTCATGAATATGAAACAATTTGATATCATTATTGGTATGGACTGGCTTATCCAGGCTCATGCAATTTTTGACTGCCATGCTCGGACGGTTACAATGACATTACCTGGGCAGTCACCCTTTACCATACAAGGTAGATGCCAATGATACCTATGAAAGACTGCAGGCCCTAGAAGAGATGGTAACGACAGAAGTTACACTTGACCAGATACCGGTGGCAAGGGAATTCCTGGAGGTATTTCGAGAAATACCGGGATTACCGCCTAGGAGGGAGGTAGATTTTACCATCGACCTCCTGCCTGGAACCACCCCGATATCTGTGGCTCAGTATAGAATGCCGCCATGTGAGATGGAAGAATTACGGGTGCAGATCGATGAATTATTGGGGCAGGGATTCATCCGCCCTAGCGTATCCCCCTGGGGCGCACCAGTATTATTCGTAAAGAAGAAAGACGGATCGCAGCGCCTTTGTATCGACTACAGGAGATTGAATCAGGCTACAGTGAAAAACAAGTACCCCCTTCCACGTATCGACGACTTATTCGATCAGCTCAGGGGTGCCAAATATTTCTCGAAGATCGATCTCAGGTCGGGGTATCATCAGTTGAGGGTCAGAGAAGAAGACATTCCTAAGACAACGTTCCGCACTAGATATGGGCACTACGAATTTTTGGTAATGTCATTTGGACTTACTAACACACCTGCTATATTCATGGACTTGATGAATCGGGTCTTTATGCCATACCTAGATCGATTTGTCATAGTCTTCATCGATGACATTTTGGTTTATTCCAAGAGTCGTGAGAAGCACGAGGAGCACTTAAGGATTGTTTTGAAGACCCTCCAGGAAAGGCAGTTGTATGCGAAGTTATCAAAATGTGACTTCTGGAAAGAAGAAGTGAAATTCTTGGGTCACGTTGTGAAAAAAGAAGGTATCGCTGTCGACCCGGCCAAGGTCGAGGCAGTAGTAGAATGGGAGCGACCCGATACGGTCACTGAGGTCAGGAGCTTTTTGGGGATGGTTGGATACTATCGGCGATTCATAAAAGAATTTTCTCGTATCGCCCGACCCTTAACTCAGTTGACGAAGAAGGGCGTGGGATTCAGTTGGAGTGCTGAAGCGGAAGCATCCTTTCAAGAGCTAAAGAAAAGACTTATGACGGCCCCCGTACTCACGCTTCCAGAAGTAGGGGCCAAGTACGTAGTCTATAGCGACGCGTCGCAGACAGGGCTTGGGTGCGTACTCATGCATAACGAGAAGGTGATCGCCTATGCTTCCAGGCAGCTGAAGAAACATGAAGAAAATTACCCCACCCATGACCTGGAACTAGCTGCCATAGTCTTCGCTCTAAAGATTTGGAGACACTACTTGTATGGGGAAGAGTTCGAATTATACTGTGATCACAAGAGTTTGAAGTATATCTTCACTCAGAAAGACCTGAACATGCGGTAACGTCGATGGATGGAAACATTGAAGGATTTCAAATTTGAAGTATCTTATTATCCTGGCAAAGCGAACCTTGTAGCTGATGCCTTGAGTCGAAAAAGGAATCACGAAGTCATGGCTGGCCTCATGATAAGTGCAAAGGAGACGCTAAATCCTGTTCAGGACGACGATGCACAATTACCCTTCAAAGGACCGAGTATTCTAGTAGCTACATTGGTTGTGGAACCAGCCCTAATTCGTCGTATAATTGAATCGCAGGATCAGGACGAATCATTGAAGAAGTTGAGGCTAAGGTGCGTTAGCGAAGGAATGCAAGACTGGTATGTCAGCTTAGATGGCAGCCTAAGATATCGAGGCCGTATCTGTGTACCAAAGGTGCCAGAGTTGGCACAGGCGATACTGAACGAAGCACACCGATCTCGTATGACCGTTCATCCTGGCAGTACAAAGATGTATCGGGACGTCAGGCGTCAATATTGGTGGGAAAATATGAAGCGGGACATTGCAGAATATGTCTCAAAATGTCTCACCTGTCAGCAAGTGAAGGCAGAACACCGCAAGCCGCCAGGTCTTTTACAGCCATTACCCCTAGTCGAATGGAAGTGGGACTGTATCAGCATGGACTTCATCTCAGGACTTCCGAAGACGAGCGGGAACCATGACTCCATCTGGGTAATAGTTGACAGACTGACCAAGTCAGCCCGGTTCCTCCCTATACGTGTAAGTAATTCAATCGACGACTTGGCCAGGTTGTATATTCGGGAGATTGTTCATGCATACGGAATTCCGCGGGAAATTGTGTCGGATCGTGACGCCAGGTTCACCTCCACCTTCTGAAAAAGGCTACAAGAGGAATTGGGTACGGAGTTGAGGTTCAGCACAGCATTTCACCCCCAGACAGATGGTCAGACCGAAAGAGTGAATCAAGTGCTAGAGGACATGTTGAGAGCCTGTATATTAGACTTCAAGGGTAGTTGGGACGAACATATCCATCTCGCAGAATTTGCTTACAACAACAGCTTTCAAACCAGCATTGGCATGGCTCCGTTCGAAGCTCTATATGGACGGCCTTGTCGAGCACCGCATTGTTGGGCTGAAGTCGGAGAGAAGAGTTTACTGGGACCAGAGCTTGTCCAAGAGACTACAGAGAAGATTGACATAATCCGAAGACGCCTCCTTACGGCTCAGAGCAGACAAAAAAGTTACGCAGACAATCGTAGGCGGGATCTGAAATTTTCAGTTGGAGATCACGTGTTTTTAAAAATCTCACCTATGAGGGGCGTTATGCGATTCGGGAAGAAAGGGAGCTCTCTCCCCGGTTCATCGGGCCATTTGAAATCATAGACAGAGTCGGAGCCGTAGCCTATCGTCTTGCCCTCCCACCAAAATTTGCCAACTTCCACAATGTCTTCCATATATCCATGTTGAAGAGGTATGAACCAGATGTTTCTCATATCATCAGTTGGGAGGAGGTCGAGTTGAACGACGATGCTAGCTACGTTGAAGTCCCAGTTCGCATCTTGGATCACAAGGAGCAGATTCTACGCACCAAAACCATTCCATTGACAAAGGTTCTTTGGTCTCGTCGCGGTGTCGAAGAAGCAACATGGGAGCGTCAATCCAAGATGGAAGAAAAGTATCCTCGTCTTTTTGACAACCCCACTCAGGTATAATTTCGAGGACGAAATTTTTCTTTTAGGGGGGGAGACTGTAACAACTCACTCCTTAACCGAAATTCCTAAATAAAAACTTTAAAATAAATAAACTCCCCATAACCATTGCAACTAAGATTAACCACCTAGTACCATAAATTAACGGTCAAACTATAGTTAAAACGCCTCCTTTGAAACTCTGATGTCTCTGATCTCGTCAAAGGATAGGTGAGTCCTACTTTAAAACCCCACTAGCACTGGTGAGCCCATAAGTTTCCCCTAGAATGAACACTTTCGGCTAACCTCACCTAGGGTGGCCCACCAAACCTTTTGATCGTGGCCTAGTGTGATCGGGGGTCGTCCCACAAGCAAATGGACGGTTTAGATCATCTCCGGTCATCACATGAACCCCCTTATACGTATCAAGTGCACACCAGTAGCGTGCTCGTGCTATACAGGGGACATAGCCATCGGGTCAAACGAACGTTGACCCGATGGAATTCGCGTTGAGATGGAAATTTGAAATTTCCTCTCCCGCCGAACGTTCGTTCGCATGGGACCGACCCATCTGACACGGCAATCATCACCCATTCGAATACGGGGCCAAAATCCACGCCGTCCATCTGATTTACAGGGTCCCAACGATCCTAACCAGGTGGGGTGTTGCGATTGAAAGTCGCCTGTGCCACCTCGGTTAGCGACCGATCCAGCAACGCGCAAGAAAGGCGCTGACGGGGAGAATACGTCCACGTCCGCCGCTTCCCTAGCAGATCCAGCCGTTGGGAACCATCTGGCGGAAGCCACGTATGCATTAAGAGCCCAGTCACCCCTATGGTTTCCTAAACTGATGCCCTATTCAACAAAAGGCGGAAGGGAGATAGATCCCATTTTTAGCAAAACCCATCTCAACCGATCATGAGCATCTGGAAGCTCCTCTCGAGCAAATACGGGCGTTGAGGTTAGGCTGTAAGCAAAATCTCGTAAGAAGGCGAGATATTGGCGAGTCGCCGCTGCGTCTCGAACCAAACCCGGTATTAACAATTGTGTACTCAACGGCCCATTGATCACCACGTGATGGGTCCCGCAAGCTTCATGGGGATGATCTAATCCATTTAAACGTCACAGATCTTCGGATCGACGACTGGCTGCAAAGTCGCCATTGCCAGCGGGTCATCTTCCTTGATATGGCCAGGAAACCCACACCCTATGAAGCTTAGCTTTTCACACATCCAAACCGTCCATCGTGTAGCCCACCATATTTAAGGTCCATCAGGGACAATCGAATGGGCCCATGCACGAGATCTAACACCCTGGGCGATCTCGGTACCTGGCCGTTTTCGGTTAGCTTGGTAAGCTCCACACTAACCATTGAGATTAGCTGTGGTGGTTTCTAGAAGAGGAAACGGCTATAAATATCCGATATTAGGGTAAATCCCAAGAGAAACGGAGTGGTAGAATAGTAAGGGAGTGAGATCATTTTATAGGAGAAACGGCCGTTGGAGCGTGTTGCAGGCCCTGTTGCAACTCGCCTCGGTTATTCTATCAAACGAGTCAGCAATGGCGTGACTCGCTTTTCTGCTGTGGGGAAGAAAATGAAGTGAGAGGTAGGAGATTGAGAAGGCGGGTGAAGGAATAGAAGGAAGTGTAGGGGTTGGAGACAACTGTTGGGGACCGGATTCCAGCTGCTGTTACGGCTCGCCTCAGGCCCTGTTTCAGCCGACTTGAGTCCCAGCCCGATCCAGGTATTAAAAATCGAAACCTTCCCCCTGTCATGGCTTTACATTGAGTTAGTCAGCTAACCAACCCAACTTCCCGATCAGGGCCAATATCACCTAAAGACGATGACTGGACTCGCATCTGGGTGGCCTAATTCTGATCTCAGGCAAGCCCGGAGCTAAGCATACTCACCCAAGACCTTGCAACACCAGGAACAGCCCTGATCTGGTACCGCAAATGACCTCTCTCACTCTCGATTATGGAGGGTTTACCACCCACTGATCGACTGGTTTCGCTGTCGGCTCGCCTCAACTATGTGTTGAGGGACTCGGCACCCTCTCGACGCAAAGAAAAAAAAAACCCGATCTGCCTTCATGGTAGTCATCGATTTTTTCCTGGACTGGGCCCGGCGCTGCAAGCAGGGTCCTATTTCACCAGAAATGGGGGACCATGGTGCTGTTTGCACTCAAGCCCCAACTGAGTCGACCCCGAACTCAGTGGTGGGTCGATCCGGTTCATTCCCGACTGGGTTAGGCCTACTCTAGTCGTCTGTTGATGGTTCGAGGAGCCTAGAACTCTAAGGACCTTCAACCCGACTCATTTGTTAACCATACCTTGAAAGCTAACTCAGCTAACTATTAGTTGAAAACCCCGACTAAGTTAACCCGTTCGTGACTCACTGACAACTTGCGACAAGTTGTTCAAGGCGTGACCAGCAACTGGTTTCCTGATAGGACACTATTGTCTCCAAACTTACCCACTCAAGGTGAGGGATATCCCACATGGCCTCGTCATTTCATTAAGCTCCATGGTAGTTTTAGTTGTATAGAGATAATGTAGTTGTGTAGATAGTATTTATATTTCTTTTGCTATTAATTGATATAGATGGGGAAATACCTTAGATCATGAGACTCGAATCCACTCAATACACCACATTTAGATCGTCGCTTAGTTACTCTCCCATTCGTTAAGAATTCTAGTTTTCTATTCTAATGTTAAGTTCGCACCATCCCTCCTCATAACGTAGATTCGCTATGATTTGAACAATATTAAGGGTAAGTTAATTCTCTACTTTTCCTTTCATATGGATATGATGAGCATGAATTAGTACATTAATTCCATTACTCAAATCTCACATGTGATAATTATGTAGTTGAAAATTTTGCTTTATATAGTCTATGATATCTAGATAATTGCATGATTTTGGGTATCATCCTTCTAGAAATGACAAGGGTCATGAGATCCCATTTTCTCCTATCTTGTAAAATGAAATTATGTGTGGGATATTATTTCCATGAGAAACGCAGGATAAACGTATTATAAGCAAGATTGGAATATCATATAATTTGGCCTCATTTAAGCTTAGAGAAATGTGGACGATGAAATTATGTTTGGGATGGTTAATATTTTGTGATCCTTGATAACGCCTATGGAAGTAACCTTGTTAATTACGTGGAGTTACATGAGTATCATAGTGCATGGCATCCACGCATGACATACGGTCTTTTCCAGGTGGCTAGTTCTCTTTGGGTGTACCTAAGTGTACTTTTACGGGTGGCTAGTGTTCCTTGGGCGATCTATATTACATGGTCTTTTCCGGGTGGCTAGTCCTCCTTGGGTGTACTTATGTGTACTTTTCCGGGTGGCTAGTTTTCCTTGGGTGATCTATTTTACATGGTCTTTTCCGGGTGGCTAGTCCTTCTTGGGCGTACCTTGAATATTTTTCAGGTGACTAGTTCTCCTTGGGCGACCATTTATTTTGACAGTTGGATGTGCATCCCCAGACTGTGACTTGAACATTCACTCATACACCCATACATTTACGTTGGAGTTCACACTATTTCCACTATGATGTATCATGTTGATTTAAACTATTTTAAAATAAATTGATATGCATGAATCCTTGCGGGAACTCCCCACTAAGTTTTAACTCACCCAATAGTGCGGTTGCACCAAATAGATACAGGTGTGATGGAGGAAGATGACGCCTATGATGGGACTCCTGAAATGGCTGACAAGGAGTATGAAGAGGAGGGACAGTACACTGACATGGTTGAGTCGTTGGAGCTCAACTGATCTTCTAGGACTTATTTACTTTTGTGCTTCAGACCTTATTTCCTTTTTAGTTTGGAATTGTAATTAAAAATCCCTTGTCGTGGGATCTTGCTTTACTTCTACTTTTAATCACGTATGATGAACTCCTTTCTTTAGTTCATACAATTGTAAATCTTGTTGTTATGAAGTGTATTGATAATTAGTTGGATAATAGTTTGATTTCATGACGTAGCCCTTGGGTTCCCGTGCTCGAGCGATCGTCCTTGGGTTACGAGAATCAGGGTGTTACAGTTATGGTCTCCCAAATCTCTAAGGAGGGACACAGTGGTGAAGGTCGTTATGACACGCAAGTAGATATGGTCTTCATCACTAGAAGGGTCTCTTGAATTGGATTCAGATTCCTTCTTATTATCTTATGTTGCCATCATAGCATTGTCTTTAGATATTATTTTAATAGGGTAATCAGTGGCAATATGTCTATAACCCTAATAGTTGTAACATTGGACTTCCTTAATAGTTTAATAGATTTTCATTTTTGGTTCTCAACCATCTTGTATGTCTTGTCACAATTCTTCTCTCTACTCAATTTGAAAAATTTCTTAAATTTTTTTTTCGAAATCCTCATCTCATCCTTAAGATCACTGTCACTTTCAGATTTAATAACTTTAAGCTTATGTGAATGCCTATCCAATGTTTTAAGAACGGCTAGTATCTTTACTAAAGTGTAATTCATATGTTTGTAAGGAACATAAGAGTTTTCTACTTTCATCTCATATATGTTTCCATACTCTTCTATTGAAGTTATCTTAGGAGTAAACCTATCTAGCAGGGATCTAAGTATTTTCCTACATATACGCCCTCTGAAATTCTCTCTCAAACCCCACATGGAATTGTAAATATCATTCAATTAGAGTAGAATTCTATGAAAGTATTAGACTCTTACATTTTAATATTTTCTAAATGGGTCATTAAGAGTTGAAGCTTCGATCTCTTTACTGTGCTAGTTTCCTCGTGAGAGAATTTCAATATGTCTCACATTTCCTTTTCGGTTTTGCATGTGCAAATGCATTTAAATTCTTCAGTGGAAAATAACATTGAGAGCTTTGGCATCATATGTATATCATGTACTCTCATCGGTACTTCATTTGGATTTATCACTAGGAGTGCTAATGGTTCTATCGTCAATCATGATTTGTTCCATGGGCATCGTCCATCCTTGTTCAAAAATATCCCAAACCACATGGTCAAGGGATCTTAGAAAAATCCTAATTCTAGCCTTAAAATAGGCATAGTTAGACCCATCAAAATATGGTGGTTAAGTGACAACATATCCCTCTTGAGTAGACATCAGTCTTAAGACCCTTTAGACCTCACTCTGAGCAGTTAAGCCTTTAGGGAGGAACACACTCTAATACCAATTAAAATAACGTGTAATAAGATACCATAACTATGTGCGGAAGTTTGATAGATCTAATGACTGTAGGTTGTCCTATGGGTGATTAGGATCAAATAAAAATTACGACTTTTAAATCCAATTGCCTACTTAAACTAATTTTCAATTAAAGATAAGTAAAAAAATTTATTAATAAGGCTTCCAAGCCATTAGTGGGTCCAATCACAGACTATAAATCATATTCTTATGAATCAACTATTATATAACAGATAGTGTACATGTGTGTGTGGGATGTGCTGACTATCAACACCTAGCATTCATCTAATCATGCATACATATAATTCATCTAAACAATCACATAAGTATAATTAAAAGAGTTCTTAAAGACAATCCCAAACGCAAGCATATATAGTGGTTCGGTTTCTTTCACTCTCGGCAAACACACTCAACCCATAAGTGTACTGGATTTCACTATCAGAGATTTTAAATCAAGTTCACCTCTAAAATTAATAGCCCTACACAAGGACCCTAATGTACACTCGCGTCAGAGGCTCCCTTAAGAGACTTGAGTTAGTTTTTCTTTCAACAAGAAACGAAAGTATTTGGTTTGTGAAAATCATCCTATACAATAATAACAAAGAAAGAATGAGAGAACAATTATCACAAAGTATTTTATTCATTCTGAGTTCATTTACATCCTCTTGTCTCCCTTGATTCCAATATAAAGTATAAAACTTCAAGTACAAACTATATAAACAGTCTAATAGTAAGTTCGACAGCATTTCGGCTTGCAATATATTCATCTTCGTGAAAGAAGAGTTGTGCGGGTTTGAACATCGTCATTCTCCCTCTTTACTTTTTTTTACACACACACACACACCCCTACACACACTCACACCATAGAGGGATTTCACCATCTATGGGTACTCGAACCCTTGACCAGGTGTTGAAACTCCTTAGAGTCTACCATCGAAGCAAGAGTTTTACTTGTTCAAGTAATGACTTTTCTAACAGAATGATTGAGTCCCAAGAAGACTGCAAAAAATTCAGTAGCATATAGGCTATATAAGTCATTAGCACGCAATAGGGTATAGTTGCACGATCCCGTGCAACTGATCCCTGTTGTGCGGTCCGGCGCAACACGCAACTGGCCTTCAGGCAACTTTCTTCCATACTTTCCACAAATATATAAAAAAAAACTTTCTTCGAGAGCTTTGATCTTGTGTGTGTCCTCAAATGAAGGGGTAAAGGGGTATTTATAGACCTCCACATGTGTAAGACCTCAAATCTCATGCCATGGGGCCCACATTACATAATGTTCCTGTTGCGTGGCGCGCAACGCATCTCACATTGATAATGTGTTGCGCGGTCCCATGCAACAAACATGAGTTGCACGGACCCGCACAACTCAACTATCTTCTCATCTCTCTCACCTTTTGTTTTCTTCTTTCTTTCCTTCTAATCTTTTCTTCTTTCCGTCATTTATACTCATACATTTTTATGCTCCATCAATTTTCTATCGGTTAACTAATAATCTTTAATCCAAGGACCTACGTTTGCTCCCATTGGAGGCTCCCTCAAAGGCTAGCATGTACATACCCATGTTCAGTAGACTATATAAGGACTTTGATTTAGGTCCTACACAAGAACCTAATCTAGTTTTACAATTCAAATTCTACACTCAATCCTACACAAGGATTGTACGTGGACTCTGATAAATGACAACTTGTTGGATTGAGCCCCTTTTGTAATCATTCTTGGGTTGCTTGATTGATGCTCTCTTGTGCTTTAATCAGCTACCCTTTTCTCCCTCGATCATTGATGTTGTTACGTTTCCAATAATTCAGCTCCAATGTCAAACACCTTACATGTGTTGATCAAAGTGATGGGAGGCAGTTTGAATCTTCTACATCTAATGGGAAGTTGTAAAGCCTAGCGGATTCACTTAGAAGGGTCTCCTAGAGAGTTTAGATAAAGGATAAACTAGTAAGGTTGGGTCAAATATCTAGAATACAGTGGAGATTGAGTTCATCTTCAATATTAAAGTTGAAATCCTCATTAAACTATTAAAGCTCAAGAAGATGAATCAAATCTAATGAAATAAAATTCTAATGATGTGGGATATGATTGGGGATATGCTTTAGCTTCAATTGCACAAAAAACCCTCTTGAATGCCCGAACATTGGATCTTTTATATAAAGGAATCAGGTTCCATTGGTAAAAAAAAAAAAAATTGTGTAAAAATAGCTAGTCGACGGTCGCACTGAATTAAATAGAGAAGTTGTTGGACAGACTTTGGCAGTTTTTGTCGCACCAAAAATGGTCTTCAGTGGGATCGATTGTGGCATTCGGTTGCTGCCGATTTACTTGAAATTTTGTCATATCACAGTCTAATTTTAGCCAATTTCGGTTGGACTGAAGGTGAGTTAGGTGAGACCGAAGGTTGCTGAAATTGTGCAGATTTTTCAGTAGCTCGGGACCTCTAAAGCCAATCCAAGGATGATCAAATAAGCCTCCTATGGCTTAGAGGCTGATTAATAAAGATTTACCTATTAGGGTTAAGATCATATAGAGGTTTAGGTTATTTTGGGTCAAGGGTTAGGGTTACCAAGTTACCTCATATACCTCTTATTTGATCCTTAAAGCTCCACCTCCACTTGTGTCTTTGATCTTCAGCTTTCAATGCCTCAATCGATAACATGACACATTGACTCATATGATTGACAAATAAGGTTGCATAAATCAGTGCACTAACATATACCCATGTTAGTAAGTGCCTTACAATTAGTAAATCCATGACTTGCAGAGTTTTTTCAAATTATATTTTTATTGGTATATTTATGGATCTAACTCTTTGTTAAATATTGAAAAGGGGAGAGAAAGATCAAGTCCCACCAAAACAATGAATTCTATTTTATAGGATTTGTTTGTTTTATGTAGAGATTGATGAAGATATTTGCTTGCAAGTATGGGGCAACATTGCTAGTGTTATATGTCTCAAGTTCTGTATTTAAATTTGTAAATCATTATAATCTTGGACATGTAATATTTTGTTGTTTTGGTATGTCATTGGTTTGGACCATGAAATAGTCTATGTTAGGTTTTTTTCACGTAATTGATAAAGGGAGAGATTGTAAGTGCCTTGATTTGTGCACTTTGTTTGTCAATTATGTGAGTCATTGTATCAGGGAGTCGGTTAAGCCCTTAGAAGTTGAAGACCGAAGACATAAGTGGAGGTGGAGTAACAAGTAGCAAAGACCAGGTATATAAGATGCCTTTATCACGCCCCAAACTAGGAAACCGGGCTCACAGAATTCACTATCGCCGAATCCAGCGCGAACAGCCTCCGTAGTGCCCCATTCTCGACTTCTGGCACCCATACGCTAGATTCCGATCCTTGAATCCTACAAGGAGGATTTTCAAACATACATTTATCTCGTAATAAGCATAACCACAAGTTTACCTAAATCACAAAGGCAACATCATCATCACATATCCACTAATATAAACAGTTGAATACGGTACTGAAAGGGAAATATACATATATCAAAAATCAAGCTCCAGAAGACCGTTGCACGCTCCAAGCTCAACGCTGCTGCAACCTAACGCCACCTGCACGCATCTAATGTGCATAAGCTTAGAGGGTGGTGTAAGTGTGTGTGCAAGATAAGTATCAAGACTGCAATATCAGAGATATGCGGAAATATAGTAAACCAAATATCATATACTGAGGATGCAATGCAATATGTGGTGTGAATGAAATAACCAAGCTAGAGTGTGAAGTTGGGATGACAATACGTAGTATAACAGGCTGAGGGTCCATCACAAGGGACTTCAATCCAAACCAGTCCCATACCTAAATTTGGATAGATAGACTCAATGTGGTAAACTCCTGATCTCAGGTTGGTCGCGCGCCCCAACCAAAATCCTGGCCAGTGCGAAGGTACACATAACAAATAGTTGTGCACCACCAGCCCGAGTGAATAGTGAATGAATGAATGAGTATAATGTTGAGTATGCAACTCCTTCTCAATAAGTCCACATATCAGTTCCATACATCTCTAGAATCATAACTATTACACTCTACACCAGCTTGCCGCTCCTATCCGAGTGCACAACTGGGTAAGTAAAAGAGACTTCACTATCCGCCTGCCAATATCGGGCTCAGCTCGTCGATAGCGGCCCCATTCCTCAACCTGGTCAAACTCAACCTAGATATTGCCCCCCTCGCTCAGACGTGTCAGGTCACACCCCCACCCAACTGACCACGACATAGTGGGAGACCCGGCCTACTGGTATACAGCCCTCATGCGCTCATACATATCCACTCGGTCTAGACGTTGGGGCGTTTCCTGGCCACGGAGGTTTAGGGATCTTCACCCAGGGACATCTATGGCGCCCATATGCTAGAACCAAATATTTTTGGTGTCCCATCTGGCCATCCATGACATGCCTGTGGAGGCCACAACCCTGATATAGCTAGGGCGTACATTAGTCATATCCCAAAATGCGAGATGAATGAGTCACACAGTTCAATTATGTATCAATCCTGCGCATACCGTGTGCTTATGTGGGATGACTTTGCTTATCAGCGAGTTCCATAAACAACTTGCCCTATGACATATGCAATGGTCAACCACATCTCATAACAAACATGCAGATAATGCTTATGGTCATGTATCATGATGTTATGCTGTCACATACTCATAATCGGTATTGATAACCGGCACCGATAATCAACATCGATAATCGGCCTCGATAATCGGTATCAATGATCAGTATTGGCCTCGATAATCGGTACCAATAATCAACATCAATAATTCGCACCGATACAGCATCGATAATCGGGTCTGATAATCAGCATCGATAATCAGCCTTAATAATCGGCACTGATATTCAACATCGATAATTGGCATCAATAATTGGCTTCAATAATCGACACCGATGAGAATGGGCCTAACAAGGCCTAAGGGAAGGTCACAATGTGGACATTTAACCATCATTGCCGATCAATGTGGACATTTAACCAACATTTCTCCCAAGGAGTAACCCACATAGAGCCTAACATATAGTGGGCCCATGGCCTCACATAAGGGCCTAATATACATCACATGGGCCTCACTCAAGGGCCACATATAAATCACATCGAGCCTCAGCATTGGGCCACATATATATCACATTGGGCCTCACACATGGGCCACGTATACATCGCATCGGCCTCACACATGGGCCACATATACAACACATCGGGCCTCATCATATGGGCCACATATACATCACATCGGGCCTCACTCCAGGGCCACATATACAACTCCATGGGCCGCACATATGGGCATGGTATACATCATATTGAGCCTCATCATATGGGCCACATATACAACTCAATGGGCCACCCAGCAAGTGGGCCCTGCACGACTAGCGGGTGGGCCCTGCGCCTACATAGCAGGTGGGCCCTGCATCTATCAAATGGGCCCCACCAGGTGAATCGCCTGGATGTACAACACATGCATCGAGAGGGCCGTGCGGGCCAGGAAAATGGACAGATGGTGTGGCTAAAACACATACATCAAGGTGGGCCACATGTCCAGTGGACTGGACGGCGTGGCTAAAACACATACAACATGGTGGGCCCAAGTCCAGGAAATGAACGGACTGTGTTAATATAGAATACATACAATCAAGTTGGGATCCACATAGATGGACGGCATGTATGCAACACATAAAATAGTGGGCCGCTTGCTGGATGGTTGGCCCACCAGCGTCCTGCCCTGCTGGACGGTCCAGCAGACCTGGAGATCTGGGCCATCCCATGGGTTGGATGGATGGGAAACATGCATCATGGCGGGCCTCACTTGCATATGGGTCATCAGGGAGGTGGACCGAACCTGAGCGCCCACCCCAATCTGCTCGACCTGGTGGTAACAACACATATAACATGGGTGGGCCTGAAAACTGATGGACGATAAGGATAAAACACATGTCATGGTGGGCCTCGGCCCAACTGCTATTGGACATAGGTCTAATAGCAGGTGAACCTGCTATCAGCTGGGCCTGGCTGCTTTGGCCCAGGCCCTAAAATGATTTGGAACTAGGTGGACGAAGTGAATTCCACACGCATCATCAAAGTGCGCTCCCACCGTCCAGCAATCTGGACGGTGAGGATGAGGCCCGTACATCATGGTGCGTCCTTTAGCAAGGATGAAACACATACATTCAAGGTGGGTCCCATCGTCCAGAGTGCTGAACTGTGTGGATAGGACATATACATCACGGTGCGTCCCACCATTGGACGGACGGTGAGGATACAAAATATATACATCAAGGTGGGTCCCATCCCACACATGCAGCACGTGTGGGATGGGCACCACACGCGCCAAATGGAAGGACGGTATAACACATACCTCATTACGGACCAAAGAACCCGCTGACGTAACAACAACTATATAGTTGGGTGAGGTACCAGCCAATCAGCTCTCCGGTTGGTCCACACGTGTGGGACTCACCAGCTTTGGTTGGACGGTGTAAACGAAACACACATCATGGTGGGCCACAGATGGACGGTTTGATGAAACACATATATCACAGTGGCCACGTATGGCCAGGATAAAATACATGGGTTAGGTGGGTCACACATGTGGGACCCACCGGTTATATATATATATATATATATATATATATATATATATATATAATTTTAAAATCAATCAGCGTCCAGGCCCTGGACGGCCTAGATGTAACACATGCCCCACGTGGGGCCCATAAAACTTACTGATGTCAAGAACTTGCTGACGTTCAGTACAACAACTATATGGCTGCATAAGGTACTCCAGCTAATTCGCACCCCACCGTCCATGGATTGGACGGTGGGGATGCAACACATCAATGTAAGGTGGGCCCCACACGCTGTCATGGTTGGGTCCACGTTTAATATCTGGATAGCGTGGATAGAACATTCACATCATGGTGGATCTCACTGTCCTTGCTGGACGATGGGGAATAGAATATATATATATCAAGGTGGGCTCCACATTAAAGAGGGAGGGAGAGAGAGAGAGAGAGAGAGAGAGAGAGAGAGAGAGAGAGAGAGAGAGAGAGAGAGAGAGAGAGAGAGAGAGGGGAATGATGGAGGGGCCCCACCACTATGAGCCCCTCTAACACATGCATCAATACATACATCAATATGGGTCCCAAATCATGTGGGCCCTAAATCAAAATCACTATCTTGTGCTATGCACACCCACTGTTGATCTTCTTCTTTACCTCCTTGGAATCCTTGTCTCCTAAGCTTCAACTTTGATGAAGGATGATGGAGATTGAAGGGTTAGGATGAGAGATGAGAGGGGTAGAAAGTGGGCCACACTTGGCAAAAAACAGTTGCTTTTCTTTGGTTTGTTTGGGATGAAGTGAAAAAATGAGAGAGGAGTGGTGATGGATGGAGTGATGGGATGAGAGGGCATGGTGCTTGTTGACTTTTGACTTTTGAGTGAGGGAGAAATGGGGATGGCTAGGTATGGGTTGGTACTTGACTTGATTGATGTGAAGTTTGGTAGAGATTCTCTTAGAATTCGTAACACATGACATTTTCGTTGAAATAAACGCAGGCCCACAACTCCTAGCTGAGGTATCGCATCGGCGCGCGAGATGCTGCGTTGGAACCACGGCGACAGCGCGGTCGCAAGGGTACAAGTTTTGAGTCGAGCTGATTTGGGTTAACAGGGTGCGAGTCAGGGTTGCGCAAACGCCAATTACAGATCGCGGGTCATCGAAATTCGACAGGGAGGATTGCAGACATCTATAAAATAGTACGGACTAGGATACGTGTCACGCCCCAAAGTCTGAAAACGGTCTCACAAAATTCCTGATTACCGAATCCGGCGCTGACAGCCTCTATAATGCCCCATCTCGGCTCTTGACACTCATATGCCAGATTCAAATCCTGGGATTCTACAAGAAGGATTTTCAGTATGATTTTTTTTTGTAATGGAGCATAACCACAAACATAACCAAGTCACAAAACAACATCACCACATATTTACTATATCAAAAACTTTAAGTACAATGTGGAAAGAGAAATACAAGGTGATCAAAAGGCTCCAAAATAATCTGATGCGTGCTCCTGCCTCAGCGCTGCTGCGATCCAACGTCACCTGCACGCAACGGTCGTGCATAAGCTTACAAAAGCTTAGAGGGTGGTGTAGGTGTGTGCATAGGGCAAGTGTCAAGTATGAAGTATCAGAGTAACGCGAAAATATGCTGGTAAGTACATGAATACTATCAGCCGTACCAAGGCTATGCGATACAAGACATGAATGTTATCGGCTATACCAAGACCATGCGATGCGAGGCCTAAGTAGCTAAATGTCATATGCGTGATGCAAAACAAGCATGTCAGTCCTCATCAAGTACACATATCAGTACAGTTTCTCTCTGGGATATCACCGGGGTTTAATACACTCCACACTGACTGCCGCCTCCCTAGCCGCACAGCCTAGCAAGTGGAAGAGACTACACTATCCGCCTGACCAGTAGTCTGCCAATACCTACCCAGCTCGTCGATAGCAGACTCATTTGTGAGCTGGTCAAACTCAGCTTAGCTTATAATCCCCTCACTCGAATGGATAAGGCCACACCCCCTTCCAACCGACCACGACACATGTGAGACGCAACCTACTGGTATTCGGCACTCGTGCGCTAGTGTATCCACTCGGTCTAGACGATGGAGCATCTCCTGGTACCAAAAAGGTTTTGGGATTTTCACCCAAGGACATTCTATGTGCCCACAGTGCTAGAGCCAATGTTTCTGGTACCATCTAGCCATTCACGATGTGGCTGTGGAGACCACGGCCCTAATGTCACTAGGGCGTACAATAATCATGTCACACATATGTGAGATGCATGAGTCATACCATTCAGTCATGCAGCAATCCTGCGCGTACCATGCGCTCATGTGGGTAACTCCTATTAGTCAGTCCCATAAATAATCTACTCAATGGCATATGCTATGATCAGTCACTCCTCATATCAAGTATACATATGATGTGTATGGACATGAGTCATGGAGTTATACTAAGCATGTTATATGGTGATGAACTATCCTCACAACGAAGATGGGCCTAGACGGCCTTCACACAACAAGTATGTGCCTATTAATGGGCCCTAGGGAGAGTTACAATGTAGACATTTAACCAACATTATTCTTACAATGTGGATGTCAAACCATCATTTCTCCCAAGGGATGGCCCGCCATAAACTTCATTACATACACCACGGCGAAATCACACATTACAAAGGACCTTATATACATCCCATTGGGCCTCAACCCACTGGCCTCATATATATCAAGGTGGGCCTCAACGGACGGGCCACAAATACATTAAGATGGGTCGTATAAATGGGCCGCACCAATAGGCCTTATATACAATAAGTCGGGCCGCATCATGTGGGTCATAAATACATCAAATTGGCCGCATCATGTGGGCCTCAAATATATCATAATGGGGCTCTCAAATGGGCCCAACATACATCACATCTGGTGGGGTCCACACTTCAATTAAAGGTCATTTTAGACCATTACCAAAAATAAATCCCATAAAAAGATCATCTGGGCCACACTCCAAATAACAGTGGTGACAATGATTTTCACCATTAAAATTCTCAAGGCCCACCATAACATTTATTTTCCATCCAATCTGATCATAAGGTTACACAGACCTGAATTAAGAGGAAAAACAAATTTCACATTAATCTAGAACTTCTATAATACCAAGAGGATTTCAATGGTAGATGTTCAATGCTCCATTATTATCAGTAATGGCCCGCCAGATAACTAGATCTGTCTCATTTTTCCTCAAGCCTTAAAATGAGCTTGCAAAAAGGGATGGGCGGTTTGGAAGGAACACATCCATCAGGGATGGGTCCACTGGTCGTAATATACATATATAAAAAATCAAAGCTCCAGAAGACCGTTGCACGCTCCAAGCTCAACGCTGCTGCGACCTAACTCCACCTACACGCATCTATCGTGCATAAGCTTATAGAAAGCTTAAAGGGTGGTGAAGTGTGTGCACAAGATAAGTACCAAGTATGCAATATCAGATCAATGTGGAAACATGCCGGTAAGTCCGTAAATACCATCAACCTTATCCAGGCTATACAATGCAAAAACATAATAAGCCAATATCATATACTGAGGAAGCAATGTAGATCAGCTATGCAATGCGATGACTTATCAAGCAAAATATCATATACTAGGGATATAATGCAATATGCAAATCCTGACGAGTCCACGAATACCGTCAACCTCATCTAGGCCTAAATGCAGAAACATAACAACCCAAAATGCTATATACTGCGAATGTAATGCAATATGTGGTGCAAATGAAATGACCAAGCTGAAGTGTGAAGTCGGGATGATTGTATGTAGTATCGCAAGCTATGGGGTCCATCACAAAGGACTTCTATCCAAACTAGTCCCATACCTAACTTTGGATAGCCAGACTCGATGTGGTAAACTCCTGATCTTAGGTTGGTCGCGGGCCCCAACCGAAATTCTTGCCATTGTGAAGGTACACATAACCATTAGTTGTGTATCACCAGCCCGATTGGATAGTGAATGAATGAATGAATGAGTATGCAACTCTTGCTCAATAAGTCCACATATCAGTACTGTACATCTCTGGGATCATACCGGGGTATAGTACACTCTACACCAGATCACCGCTCATTGGATGCGCAACTATGCAAGTGGAAGAGACCTCACTATCCGCCTGGCCAGTAGTCAGCCAATATCTAACCGGCATGTCGATAGCGGACCCATTTACGACCTGGTCAAGCTCAGCCTAGCTATGCCCCCTACCCTAGGGCGGGTAAGGCCACACCCCCTTCCAACCGACCATGATCAGTGGGAGTGCCTCCTACTGGTATTCGGCATTCGGGTGCTCTTGTTTTCCACCTGGTCACGATGTTGGAGCGTCATCTATTACCAAGAGGGTATAGGGACTTTCACTAAGGAATATCTATGGCACCCCATATAGAAAAAGATTTTCGATGTCCCATCTAACCATCGACGACATGCCTGTGGAGGTCACGACCCTGATGTCGCTAGGGCGTACGGTGGTCATATCACAAAATGTGAGATGCATGAGTCATACCATCCAGTCATGCATCAAACCTACGTGTACCATGTGCTCATGTGGGATAACTCCACCTATCAGGGAGTCCCATAACAACCTGCCCAATGGTTTATTCAATGGTCAACCACGTCTCATATCAAGCATGCAGATGACGCGTGTGGGCATGTATCATGATGTTATGTCATCACATACTCATAATCGGCATTGATAATCGGCATCGATAATCGTCCTCGATAATTGACCTATATGCAAGGCGGGGTCCATAGATGAACAGCTGATCTCAACCATAATATAAAGATCGACCCTCAGCCCTGGATATACCAAATTTGATAGCACGGAGCCTTCCATCTATGGTGATGATGGACCATGCAACATCCACGGGGCCCAATGATTTGGGTTAACCCACTAAGAGAATGATGAGAATGGGCCTAACAAGGCCTAAGGGAAGGTCACAATATGGACATTTAACCATCATTGCCCATCAATGTGGACATTTAACCAACATTGCTCCCAAGGACTGGCCCTTATGGAGCCAAACATATAGTAGGCCCATGGCTTACACAAAGGCTTCATATACATTACATTGGACTTCACTAAATGGGCCTCATCATATGGGCCATATATATATCACATTGGGCCTCACACATGGGCCACATATACATCACATCGGGCCTCACCAAATTGGCCACAAATACATCATAATGAGACTCGCCAGATGGTCCATAAATACATCATAATGAGCCTCACATGTACATCACATTGGGCCATATTTCATGGGCCTCAAACACATCACAATGGGCCACATCCATGGGCCTCAAATACATCACAATGGGCCTTATACCTGGGCCTCAAATACCTCACAATGGGCCACAACCCATGGGCCTTACACAAGGGTCTCATACATCAAATGGGCCGCATCACATGGGTCTAATACACATCATAATGGGCCGCATCACATGGGCTTAATATACATCACAATGGGCTCATCATATGGTCCTCACATTCATAACAATGGCCTCACATACATCACATTGGGACTCATCACATGGGGCTCATCACATCACAATGGTGCTCATCCCATAGGCCTCACAAGGCAGCCCATGGCCTAGGAAAATGGGCGAAATATAGAATATATATATATATATATATATATATATATATAATATATATATATAATATATATATATATATATATAAACACTCATCAAGGTGGGCCTCATGGGTCAGCCCATGGCCCATGAAAGTGGGTGGGCAGCCCGTACATGCATCATAGTGGGCCTGCATAAGACAACCCATGCTCCCTAAAAATGGATGGACAGTGTGTAAATAACACATATATCATGGTGGATCTCATAAGATAATGGGGCTCATGGCCTTAGAGACCTAGAAAATGGTTGGGCACTGTGTATATAATCACATTCATCACGGTGGGCCCTGTCACAATGGGCAGCATATGATAGATGGGGCCCTAGCTGGATTTTAATACATACATCATGAAATAAGCCAGCCGTTCGTCCCATTGATGGACGGCTTGGGTATCACACATACACGGTGTGGGGGTCCTGCGCATCACTGATGGGTCCCACACAGATGGCCAACATGTATATAACACAAACATCAAGATGGGCCAGCCGCTGGACGGTCAGTCCAGCAGTGCCCCTGCCCTGCTAGGCGCCAAGACAGATGGACGGCCTGGAGATAAAACACTTACATCATGTGGGGTCCATGTCCTTCCTATGGATGGTGTGGACAAGAACATTCATCAAGGTGGTCTCACGTCCAAGGTCTGGACGGCATGGACACACACATACATCAAGGCCGGCCCTATATGATATGGACGATCAGGATGAAACACATGAGGTGGTCCTCATCAGTGGGCCCATCCTGCTGGGACGTGGACTGAGCCTTGGTGGGCCATTCAATGGCTGAACGGCATGAATAAACATATACGTCATGGTAGGTCTAGCAGGTTGCTGGACCACTGGCCCCACTTGGGCGTTCCCAACAGATGAACGGTGAGTATCTAACACATGCATCAAAGTGGGCCTCATAAGGCAACCCATGGTGGGTACTCCACCACCACTATCCATAGTGTGGTCCACTTGGGATTGGGCCTATTTCTCAATGGGGCCCACGACCCTGAGAAAAGGAATGGACAACATGTATATAGCACATACAACAAGGTGGCCCTCATCAGGCAGCTCCATGGTGGGACGCCCAGCCCAACACATATCTTGGTGGGCATCCACCTAACATTTGGATCTACAGCAGCAGTGTGGGCCCACACCACAGAGCGGCCCACACCACATTATCACCAATGGGCCCCACACCGGTGGCCGGCATGGCTTAACAACGCACACAGAAAGGTGGGCTGTCGGCCCAACAAGACGTGGGACCTATTAGACGGTCTGGATGAATACATAAGTGGGCCTCATACATCATCAATGAACCCCACCAGATGAGTAGCGTGGAGGTATAATACATGCAGCAGAGGGCCATAGCTGGAGGGTCAGTCCACTGCTTCCTGTGGTGTGGATCACTTGAGATATGGATCTGTCCCATTTCCTGGTCCATGGCCTAAAATGATATGGAAATTTGGATGGATGGTCTGGATACTACACATACATGGTGCAGGAGCCTCCATGCATCATTAATGGGCCCCACACAAATGACTAATATGAATACAACACAAACATTAAGATGGGCCAGCTGCTAGACAGTCAGTCTAGCAGCACCCCTGCCCTGCTGGGCGTCCAAACGGATGGTCTGTCTGGATAAACATACACACATGGTGTGGGGTCCCCACACATCAGTAATGGGCCCCACGATGGATAGCCAACATGAACGTATAACACATGCAGCAAGGTGGGTCGTCTGCTGGACGATCAGCCTACTTGTTGTTGGCCCTGTTTGGGCAGTAAATAGATGGATGGCCTGGATGAAACACATGTATGTGCGTAAGGGCCCGACACCTCATCAATGGGCCCCATAAATAATGACCAACATGGGGGTACAAAACATACAGCAATGGTGGGCCAGTTTGCTAGACGGTCAGCCCAGCAAAGTTATGGACTAGCTAGGCGTCCCACAGATGGGCAGTCTGGATAAAGCACCTAATCACGGTGGGTCCCACTTGTAGACGGCCGGCCATGGGCGTGGGACCCGTCCACATGGGTCCCGAAATAAGTGGGCTGGAGTGGTGAATCACATACATCACAGCAGGCCCTGCAGATTGCTGGATGCACAGTCCAGCTGATGGTGGGCCTGTCTGAGCTCTGGGCCATCCCCAAAGGCAGTATGGGTAAAATACGTACATTATAATGGGCCCCACATGGACGTGGGTCATCCATAAGGTGGACCGACCCCACACTTCCACCTAAAACAGTGGGCCTAGGTGGTAAAACACATACCTCATAGATGGGACTGCTGCCACTGGACAACACTACTCGGCTAGATCTATCCAACTATAAGGCCCATGTCTAAAAATAATCTCTCCAAAATGGACGATGTGTATGCAAAGTACACACATCAAGGTGAGGTCCACGTGAGTGGCCCACCAAAAAATTTGAATCAAGCTGGTATTTGTTTTCTCCTGCGTCTAGGCCTACTAGACGGTCTGAGCAGCAACTGTCCAGCAGCTCCTAGCTGGTCACAGCCCACCTGGCCCTATTGGATCCGCCACTGATGCAGATAGAGGGTACGATAAGGTGGGGTCCATGCATGTGGCCCACCAACGTTAGATCAAGGTGATATTTATGTTTTCTTATCAGACAGCCCTGCATGACTGGCCGGTCATGCAGGCCTTATAACGGCAGCAAGGCGGGTCCACTAGGTGGATGACATGGATAAAATACATGCATTAGAGGGGGTCCACGTAGGTGGGCCACCCAAGCTGGTATTTGTGTTTCCCTCAATCCAAGCATGTCCAAATGGGACTGGCTGGTGGACAGCAACACGCCCCAAGGTTTGGGCAGCGTGAATAAAACCCATATAATCAATGTGGGCCACAAAGATGGGAAAGAGAGAGAGAGAGAGGAGTAGAGTGGGAAGGGAAGAGAGAAAGAGAGAGAGAGAGAAACACCCACTTTACTCTTCTTCTTCCCATATGCTCCAATGCTTCTATGAACCTCTATCAACGGTGGAGATGATGATCTAAAGGTTGGATTGGTGGGGATCTAAGATGGAAGAGGGCTGGATTTTTAGGATGGGTTGGACGTCCTTGGCTCTTGCAATGGAGAATGAGGAAGAAAGAGGGATGAATGGGTGTTGGGTGGAGTGATGGATGATGGGTGATGGGTTATGTTGACTTTGGGTGAGAGAGGGATGGGTGTGATGGGATATGTACTTGACTTGTACATTGATTGATTGATTTGATATTTGGTAGAGATTCTCTAGGGTTTTGCAAATGCACGGCATTTTTCTCGAGATGAACGCGGACCCACAACTCCTGGCCTGGGTATCGCATCAGCGTGCGAGACGCGGCATTGAAACCGCGGTGACGACGCGGTAGCAAGGGTACAAGTCTCGGGTCAAGTCGACTCAGATTTTCAGGATGTGACTTAGGGTCACATGCAAATGCTAATTATAGGTTGCGGGTCGCCAGAATTCGACAGGGAGGACCGTGTGAATCTAAAGAATAGTACGGACTAGGATACGAGCCTTACATGTTTGATTTTGGAGCTGAAGCATTGGTAACGCATCAGCATCAACGATTGAGGAAGTAGAAGGGGAGCTTATTGAAGAACATGAGGGTATTGATAAAAAACCCAAGAAGGTGCTTCAAAAGGGGCTCAATCCGACAAGTAAGGTTATCATATGTAAAGTTTATGTACACTCATTGTGTAGGATTGAGTGTGAGAGTTTGATTTCTAAACTCGATTAGGTTCTTATGTAGATTTAAATCAAGTTCTTGTGTAGGCCACTAGACATGGGTGTGTATGTGTTAGTCTCCATGGGAGCCTTCGGCAGGAGTAAACATTAGTCCTTAGATTATGACCAAGGTTTGTGGCGAGCCTATAGAGAACCATGTAAGTCCCTGAGGGAGCTGATTCTTGTATATGATTGTAAAGGTTAGAGGTAAACCTGATTTAAATCCTTCGATAGTGAAATCTGGTACACTCAGGTGTTGACTGCATCGACCAACAGTAGAGTAGGGAAACCAAACCACTATGCATGCTTGTGTTTAAGATTGTCTTTTAAGGACTTGTTTAATTATGTTTATGTATTTGATTGATGAATTATATGTATGCATGATCAAGTGAATGCTAGGAGCTTATAGTTAGCACATCCCACACACACATGTACATTAGAAGTGGCTATCCTCAAATTTTGAAATGAAGGAAATGGGCGAAGCATCCTTTGTGATTGGAATCAAGATCCATATGCACTGCTCTAGAAGACTTCTCGTTCTCTCTTAAGAGACTATATATATATATATATATATATATATATATTATATATATATATATATAATATATATAAGTGCTCAAGCACTTCCAAATGAGCAAAGTTTCCATATGCTAGCGTGATTGGCAGTTTGATGTATTCTATGATATGAACTCGACCACACATCAATTTCGCAATGGGCTTAGGAAGTCACTATTAGAGTAACCCAAGACTAGCGCATTACAGGGTCATCAAGAAAATATTCTGATACTTGCATGTGATTGTAGATTACATGCTATGCTACTAGGAGTCAGATCTTAGTTTACGAGGATACTATGATGTGGACTAACGTAGCGATTTGGACAAGTGCAAATCTACTTCTGGATACGTGTTCTTACTTGGTGGTGGGGCCATCTCTTTGAGTAGTAAGAAGTAATGTTGTATAACTCTTTCTACCATGAAGTCAAATATATTGTGGGTTGCTCTACCATTTAGGAAACTGATAGTTGAGGAGATTCGTTCGGCATTTGACATGTATATTGTCATGCCCCAAACTCAGTAACCGGGCTCACAAAATTCCCGATCGCCGAATCCAGCGCCGATAGCCTCCGTAGAACTCCATTCTCGGCTCCCAGCGCCCATTCGCCAGGTTCCGATCCTGGGATGCTATGAGGAGGATTTTCAACATCAGTTTGATTTGTAGTAAGCATAACCAAAGGCATAACCGACAAATAACAACCAAAACTCCATCACATTTTCACTTTGATCAAAAACTTTATAAGTACAATGAGCATAAGGGGAAATACAATGATAAATGAAAAAAAGCTCCAAAATGATCTACTTTGCGCTCCTGCCTCAGCGCTGCTGCGTCCCAACGTCACCGCATGCAACGGTCGTACATAAGCTTATAGAAAGCTTAGATGGTGGTGAAAGTGTGTGCGCGCAAGGTAGTAATATAGTTATGCAATATCAGAGTAATGCAGAACATGCTGGTGAATCCATGAATACCATTAACCGTACCAAGGCTATACGATGCAAGGCATGAATGATGTCAGCCATACCAAGGCCATGAGATGCAAGGTGCAACTCAAGCATACAAATCATCCTCTAAGTCCCCATATCAATACAGCTCAACTCTGAGATATCACCGGGGTCTAGTACACTCTAAACCAGATTGCCGCCCCATCGCGCGCAATAAGGTAAGTGGAAGAGACCTCACTATCCACCTGTCAATATCGGACGCGGCTCGTCGATAGCAGACCCATTCCTCGAGCTGGTCAAACTCAGCCTAGCTTTGCCTCCTCCTCTCGGGCGGGTAGGGCTGCACCTCCTTCCAACCGATCACGACACAGTGGAAAGAGCGACCATCTGGTAATTAGCACTCGACGCTCATGCACCCACTCGGTCCAAATGTTGGAGCAACCTCATGGTACCATAAGGGTTTAGGGACTTTCACCCAGGGATATCTATAGCACCCCATATAGAACAAGATTTCTGGTATCCAATCCTGCCAACCACGA
Source organism: Magnolia officinalis (assembly GCA_021015155.1). Classification (NCBI taxonomy): domain Eukaryota; kingdom Viridiplantae; phylum Streptophyta; class Magnoliopsida; order Magnoliales; family Magnoliaceae; genus Magnolia; species Magnolia officinalis. The sequence continues at coordinate 29,079,839 of JAJHSJ010000007.1, forward strand.
TACGCCTATGGAGGCTACGACCTTGATGTCGCTAGGGCGTAAAGTAACCATATCACACAATGCGAATGCATGAATCACACTATCCAATCATGCAGCAATCCTGCGTGTATCGTATGCTCATGTAGGACAACACCACCTATCAAGGAGCCCCTAATCAATCTGCCCGAAGGCATATGCTATGATCAGTCACTTCTCATATCAAGCATACATATGATGCGTACGATCATGAATCAGGAACTATACTAAACATGTTAGACGGTGATGGATGCTGTTTATAACAATAGATGGGCCTAGACGGCCTACAAGTATGGGCCTAACAATGGGCCCTAGGGAGAATTATAATGCGTACATTTAACCAACATTATTCTTACAATGTGGACGTCAAACCATCATTGTTCCCAAGGCACGACTGCTATAAACATCATTACTCAAACCATGGTAGGGTTATACATTATAATGGACTTGTGTACATCCTATTGGGCCTCGACCCATGGGTCTTAGTTATGTCAAATGGGCCCCATAACATGGGCTTCATATATATCAAGGTGTGCCTCAACGTATGGGTCATAACTACATCAAGATGGGCCTAATCATATGGACCGATTAAATGGGCCGAGTTGAATGGGCTGGAAACAATCGGGCCGAGTCAAATGGGCCTCAGGTATATCAAATTGGGCCCACCCTCATATATTTTTGAGATCTGACCTATTCACAAGTTAACATAAAGATAGATGAAATGAAAACAAATAGAAATTACTGTGGCCCTTAGGAGTTTGAACGGTGGATAACACGGTCAACCAATCTAAATGGTGGGGGCCACTTGAACTTTGGATCACACTCACTTACCCCATGTCCTGAAATGATCGCACCGATGGTTGGACGGTTTGAATACAACACATACACCATGGTGGGGTCCCATAGATAGACGGTGCGGGTGAAACAGATGGGACCCATAGAACCAACTACTGACGTTGAGAGAGAGAGAAAGAGAGGAGAGGTAGAGAAGAGAGAGATAGAGAGAGATAGAGAGAGAGAGAGAGCACGTGGCTGCTCTCTCCTTTTTCTTTCTTTTCTTTTTCTTCTTTTTTTATCCCTGACACCAACAGAGGTGGACCCACGTAGGGCCCACCATATATATATATATGGGAAAAGGTGCAGCGAGCTCGAGTTGACGATCAGCTCCAATGAGGTCGAGCTGTGTGGGCCCCACCATTGATGTTTGCCAAACATCTAACCTATCAGCCAGATGCCCCATTCCAGCGTGGGCCTAGGTCTCAAAAATCAAGTCAGTCCATGACTTGTGTGGGCCGCACCAGATACAACAGTTAGGAGCGGCTACTCTCCAATTAAAATATTCAAAATCATTTATTAGGCCCACCAAGATGGGGTCCACAAATCCAGTCCACCCATCGTGGGTGTCTCACCTGAATGAAGGGTCAGACCAAGTTCCAGGCGCACCCAAAACTTAGGTGGGTCCCACACGGACCACCCTCACTAGGGAATCGAGGCCAAGACCTCAGTGTTGTAGTGAGGTGTCTCCTCCACTCTGCCTGCCAGTTGAACTATGGATCTGGCGTCAGGGATGGTACACATGGACGTGGGCCCCACCGTCCAGGATGGTGGACGGTTTGGATGCGTGGCCTGCCAAAATGGGTGGACGGCGTGGATGGGGTCCATGGACCCCACCGTCAGTTGACACTTCACCGTTAGCCACCCTCACTAGGGAACGGTACCAAGACCTCAGCGTTGTAACGAGGTATCTCCACTCAGTCGTGTGGCCCACTGAATACATGCATCATGGTGGGGCCATCTAAATGGAAGGATGGTGTAGATGAGTCCCATAGACCCCCCACGCCAGTTGCACCCATGCTAGCACGCACCCATGCCAGTGCACACTTGTGTCAGCACACACCCATGCCAGTGCACACTCCATGTTAGCACACCCCCCTGTCAATTAACACTTCACTGTTTAGCCACCTCCACTGGTGCGTCTGTCTGGAAGGACGGTGTGGATGTACACCCATCAAGGTGGGTCCCACATAGCCCACCTGTTTTGGATAAGCCTGATATTTGTGTTTTACCCAAGGCATTGTACCACCCATGTAAACAATGGTGGTCCACCTCAATGGATGGCGTGGATAAGGTCTTGCATCAACAAGTGGGCCACAAACCATCATATACACACAAAAAGGAAAAAAAAAAACAATGGAGAGAGAGATTGGCGAGGATGGAGGTGATGGAGGGGCCCCGCCACTATGGGCTTCCTCTTTGATACAAAATGTACATCAAGGTGAGTCCCACAACATGTGGACCCTTAAATCAAGAAGGAATAAAAGGAAACATCCAAGATCACCCACCGGCTCTATACTTGCTCCTAAGGCTTCCTTAGCTCCTTAGCTTTGATTCCAACGGAGGAGATGAGGTTTGGATGGTTGAGATGGAGATGAAAGGATAGGAAAGGTGGGCCACACTTGTAGCTTGGGAGAGATGGGAGAGGCTTGGACGTATGGAGGTTTCTCTTGCTTGGTTGGGAATGTATTTTGAAAATGAGAGAGAGAGCGACTTATAAAGGGGGAGAGAGATGGGTGATGGATGTTTGATGTGGTGGTGATGGATGTGTAAGAAACTTTTGACTTTAGGGGTAAAAGGTGTAAGAAAAGTATGGCTTGTGTAAGAGTTTTTTGACTTTAGGGGTTGCTTGGGAAGGGTGAGAGGTGATGTGTACTTGACATGTACTTGACATGATGGGATTGATTGATTGATGGATTGATGTGACACGTCATAGAGATTCTCTCGGAATTCGTACGTGCGGCTTTTTCCTCGCACCGAATGCTGACCCACATCTCTTGGCCAGAGTATCGCCTCGGCGCGCGAGTCGAGGCATCGGAACCGCGACGACGGCGTGGTCACTAAGGTACTAGTCTTAGGTTGAATAAATTCGGATGGACAACGTGTGAATAGGGTTGCGCGCAAATACCGGTTAAGGGTCGAAGGTTGCCAGAATTCGACCGGAAAGACCTCGGAAGTCTACAGAACGGTACGGTCTAGGATACGGGTCTTACATATACTGCATGTTGATGACCCTGTCACATGTATTGTGACAACATGATGGCTATTACTTATACAAAAGATCTCAAATATCATGGCAAGTCGAAGCACATCCAGATCTGTTATCACTATGCTTGAGATATGGTGGTGCGAGAAGAAAAGATAGTACTGACGCATGTACCTACTCATATGATGGTTGCTAATCTGCTGATCAAGCCAATCGCCCAAGATTCTTTTCAGAGTCACATCAGAGTCTGGGTTTTTGTAGGATATGATTTTGTGACATGACATTTTGGCATTATTTCTTTATCAAATTATTTATATTCATATCTTAGTGTATTAATTGTTCTTCTATGGACATATTGTAAGCACACACATTCACCATGTCCTTCTTTGTGAAATGTGGATCAAGATATGTCACCATGCAAAGGTTATGCATCTAACACAACAACCACGTTGGCACATTGGTTATCAGCAAGATGAGATGCATGATCACAAAATTGCTGTGATTATTCACATTGCCTTGAATTAGGTTCAAGATGAGGTCCTTTGAGGACTGAGCATGACCATTTCACTAGGATCATGTAGCTTAAGCGAGCCAAATGTGAGACTTCATCTAGGCAGTTATAAAAGTGACTGAGTTGAGTGGCTCAAACTGCGCGCTTTGATGGCAGTTGGGTTAAGATTTATATGGTACGGAGGTTGACGTACTACTAAGGACTTCACTGTAACATAGTTTTTAGAACTATATTGGTTTGGCTTGTTTATGTGATATCCCTTGTTCGAGCTTTACACGAGCCGAGCTTCGAGCCTATCCCTACTGTTGGAGCTTGGTTTGGTCCAGATTATACGAGCTTGAGCTTAGTTTGTTTGGTCCAAATATCCAAGTTGAGCCGAGCCGAACTAAACAAGTTCAAACAGGGTCCAACTCATTTTTTTTGTTAAATAAACAATATACATAATGTGAGATTGTTTAAATACAAAGAGAACACAAGATTTTTTAAATACAAAGATAACACTACAAAAAAACATTAAAAAAATTAATACAAAAGTAACAACACTTAAAAACTAAGGTAAAAATCCAAATAGATTAATATTCAATTTACAAAAAGGTAAAAATCCAAATAGCTACATATTTCTTGAAAGTAGCTACACATTATAAGACCATCTCTTCTTCATTCTAAATTTTTAATTTACTTCTATTAATCTAAAGCAAGCAATTCTTAAAAGGTGATTTCTCAAGAACACATAAATATGCATGTTCTATTGAATTCAACAAAATCCCTCTTTCATTGGCACATTCTTTTGACAACATGCATGATTGAAAATGGAGTGTCATGTGGACAACAAAAATCAAATAACACTCCATCTTATCAATAATCCAAATATGAAGAACATCACAATCAATTATTTTCACGAAAAATCAAAGAAACTTCAAAAGGAGATACACCCACATGAGATTTCTTTCTATACAACATAAAGCTAATCTAGAATAAATTACAAACGGATGTAAAAGAAATATTTAAAGAGCATAAATCTCATTATTACACTCCCATATTGAAGAGTTACGATCCTAACCTTAACCCTAGAGAAGAGGAGAAAATCGCTTTGAGAGAGAGAGAGAGAGAGAGAGAGAGAGAGAGTTCAACTTATGATTGTGCATGAAACAAAAAGGGTCGGGGATAATCACCCTGAGAGAGAGAGAGAGAGAGAGAGAGAGAGAGGGTGACTGGGCGAGTGGCTGTGTGCGGAAAACCAAAAGGCCAGTTTTGGCCTTTTGGGATTTTTTTGGGAGACTCGGAGAGTCGGTTCAGTAGTGACCCCTCAAATACCTAGCTCTGTACTTGTAACGACCCGTAAATTTTCGTACTATGGCTCGAGTACCACCTCGACCAGAAATCAATTAGGATTAAATCCTTTAGAAATTTAACAAGGTTAACTAAGTGCTAAACTCGATTAGCCATGAAATCCGTTGGAATCGCTTTAATTACGATTTGCAAGACCCAAAACTTGCAAAATCATTGACTCTAGGTTACCTTAAAGTTTAGGATCAAACTCATTACCCGGCTACTCTTGGGAATGAATTGAAACTCCGTATTAGGTCTAGACCGCACATCAGAAGTCCGATTAACACGAAGTTAAGGAACTAGGACCGCCTCACTGGGCTTGACAACCACCTCGGAAATCAGATCCAGACGATGTCCCACGGCCATTCGCTTGAGTCCGGAGTGAGGGAGTGTGAAAACCACTGTTTTCTTTACAAAATAAATATCTTGAATAGTGATCCGGCACCACTCGCTTGCGGATCAGTATTAAGCAACCAGACCGTCAGAATCAGACCAAATTACACCCTCGGATCAGGAAAAATTTCAGGAACATTTACATGTACTTGGAATTTCGGATCGTGGCCCACTGACCGTTGAACTGAAAATGGTCCGCCACGTGTGATCTGGGAATCCGACCGAGACGAAAACGTAATCCCACGTAGATCCATGAGTTGTGAGCTTAAGTCTGACGTTTGGCTCAAGGAGGGCCGCTAGAAACCCTCTTTTGAGCTGGAACAACACCGAAATGCTTATAATAGAAGTACCCCTTGAACAGGAGTCTATTCCG
>JAJHSJ010000007.1:29085599-29385599 GCA_021015155.1 Magnolia officinalis
GCAGGATCATTCACACCGAGAAGAGTCTTAACGGTTGCAGGGGAAGATTCCATCTCGACCTCTTTCGCAGCTGTTTCTTCATCTCCATCAATGTCAACTTCACCTTCTTCAAAGTCATTATCTTTACCTTCACAGCCGTCACTATCCTCGCTGTCTTCATATTGTGAAGATTCAGCAGTATCTGACGATGAGGCTGAACTCTCATCTTCCAAAATTTCTTCATCAGCTTCTTCAATGACAACCTACTTCCCTTTGTAAGAAATGGGTTGACTGCTCTCCGGTACAGGCTCTTGGACTGTAGGAGAATCGGATGCTTGGTGGGTCCTTTTTGGAAGAACAGGGGATGATGTTTGCAAACGCGTTTTTGATCTAGTCATTGGAGAAGATGGACTAGGACCAAGGGGTTGTGGAGGAGATATGGAAGTACCGATAGCTGGTCCTTCTTGAACCGCTGCAGTCTCTACAAGAATTGGAGAAGATGTATCAACATCGTCTACAGCTTGGTTTGAAAAATTTCGACGAGATTTTTCAAATTCTCTCAGAACTCCGTGAACAAACCAGCCATCCAAGGTGTTAATAGGCTTGATTTCACAGATGGGGTCTTCCAATGATATCTTCCTACAAATTTCCCCCGGATGGGAAGCATGGCTCTTTTCTGGAACATAGCCTATTCCGCTCTCTAAATTTCTGCCCTTCAGCCTGGGCGGATGAAGAAAGATAGAAGAATCCACTGGCAAGCATTTAGTGACTAGGTATGATTGGTGATCCCACCATCGCATCCAGCTATATGATGTCCGGACTATACGATTACAGCCTGGAATTACGAAAAGAGATCCAACACAGCCATTCAATAGTTGTTTCCATATCATGGCCCAGTTAAGAGGACCAGTTCCATAACATCGCATTTTTCTAGTAACCAACCCGCAGTCTTGAGGCACGGTTTGATCATAACCAAATTGACGAGCAAAGCGACTGGGGTAGTAGGGTTCTCTCCAAAATTTTGTTCCTTCCCGAAGAGGTAAACTGCATGAGCGAATAGAAAAGAAGAAAGCTCTCTCTGCTGCAGTAAGTGTTTCTTGGTCCACCATATCTGTATCTTCAGTATGGCGATAAAGGCGAAACTGAAAGAAGTTTATCTGATCATCATCTCGAATTTTATTGGCAACCCACTCATACGCTCTTTTTGCCATTGCTCTTTGCTGAAAGAACCAGAGTTGAAGGTGAGAAGGATGAGTGTATGCTTGCTCTGGAGCTTCAAAAGTCCAAGGAAAATAGACCCCTAGCCATCCTGTGATGTAATGCCAAGAAGTATGTGCAGACGAGGCTCCAAGAATAGGATCTTTCACATGGGTAGCTACCTCTCCAAGGGCCCTATAAATAGAGCATAATACTGGAGGAGCAATGGAATATTTATGGCCTTCCGCCAAAGCGCCAGCTACAGTGAAGACAGTAGGACGAACAACATCTGCCCATTTAGAACTAGGCAATACGACCAAACTCAGCCAATAGGCTAAGAAAGCTGCAAGTTCTACGAAGGAGCTATATTCCGGCCTTCCCTTTATTATGCCTCGAAGCTTTGTCAGTTCCTTGGATTGACAGTCACGAAATCTTCAAAGAAAAAAAAATATAAAGAGACGGTGAATATGAAGAAATTGCCAATATAAGGAGAAAGTTGATTATCAAATTAATAAATACCTGAGGCCTCTGGAAAAATGTGCTAGCCACTGCAAAGGGGGGATCTTGTGAAAACTGGGAAATTTACTCATCTCCTTGAACAGTTCAATAGTAGTTTCGGAGATCGAAGGTTTGCGATCAGGAGAGGATACAAAGGCCAGTTCCCTATTGGTTGGAATAAATTCATCATAGAATTTACCTGTTATAGGGAGACCGGCTATGCGGTGAAGATCCCAAAGTGTTATGCTCATTTCACCATTGGGCAAGTGGAAAGAGTTGGTTGTGGGCGACCAGTACTCAAGGAAACCTTTCAGTACAGTAGGTTCTCTACAGAAGTATTTAGAAGTCACTTCTATAGCATCATAAAGACCGATTTTTGCAAGTGTGCTCGTATGCTTCAATAAAATAGCTTCCGCCCAATCAGAGTAATAACGTCGAGCAGTTAACAGGCCTCTGATGCGAAATTCTGCTTGTCCCCAGAGTGGTTCCTGATCTCGGAAACGTTGTCGGACTGTTTCATAAAAATGTGAAGGAAAGAGGTCGTGAGGGCTATGGAAAGGAGCTAAGAAAATCATGGGATGAATTTCTCCTATCCTTTGACGCGGCTTCTGTGTTTGAATGATTCCTTCAAGAATCCTAGGTTCTTTGGTGGCCCATGATTCAGTATACATCAACCTTTCGCCATGAACACAATCCTTGGGTTCACAGTCAAGCATGGACTGATGGCGATAAACATTGATGGGAATTATTGTCATGCCTTCTGAATGAGAGTTGTCAAATTTCATAACACCTTCAACAACCCGTACTGAATCCCATGAATTCTGAAGCCTCTTCTTCTTATGGTCTTCGATCTTCTCTGCAAATTCTTTCGCCTTATTGCGGCGAGTTTTCTTCGAACGAGAAGCCGGAGGAGTGTCTTCACGGAGAGGGGGTCTTTCACTATCAGTACGAATGTGAGCCGTGGTCTTTAACCACTCATCCCAATCATATTCTCTACCATGCTTTGGCGGACATTTGATATCTCCTAAAGATATGGATCTATGGATGGGGGATGAAAGAGATTTGATACGGTCAGAAAAGTCAAAGATTGGAAGAACAGGTTCTTTAAAATAAGGAGTCCTAGAGGTGGTCTTTGTTCGTTTGGCAGGAGGTTGATCTGTAACGCCCTGAAATTCGGGGGTCGAGTATGAACTCAACTCCCGAGTTCCAACGCATCACTTATGCAACATACACAATGATGGTTAAATGTTGTCTGAGTTAGCGCAATAAACATGAATGAGATTATACCAAAACAGTAATTCATACTCCAGTTCAATTGTATAAAGGCAAGCGGAAGACTGAAATTTTATATTCAATGTATGTAAAGTAACAAAATTTTATGACTCCAGAGTATGAGTACTAACTGAGTACCAATATACATGTATTGTTTCTAAGTCAAAAATCAAAATACAACTCTCAAGAGAAGCCCTGAAAACCCCGCGATGCAGCCGGCCTAAGCAAAGCCGTCAGAGTACTGCATAAAGGAGAACTCCTCCTGATCCTCATCGAAGTCGGGCTCCGGCTCTTGAACCGAGGCGCCATCTATACCTGCGACAGAGTCTGGTGGGTGTTGCAAACACCGTCCCGTAACGTGGGAGTGAGTAGCTAACTCACTGGAACAATAAAGCATAAGTTAACATGTTATCAATTCAATCAAGCAGTTATGATAAAGCTGTACAAATCAAACATTTCTAACTACTCTTGTTAAGTGCGAAAATGAAATGACATGATGTTGTATGCCCTTGCCAAACCACCCTCAAGCGACATCATCTTACGTTCGCGAATGCTTAACTCCCTCAGTGCGCCACATCTACAAAGCACATGCGGTGCGATGATGCTCATGATTACCAAGTTATTATTAGTCCATTTCAAACAGTAGTATTGGGAAACTAAGGTACCTCCCTTGTATCATTCCCCAAACATGATCCATTCTAGGGTCATCAATCCTAGATAATCTCATACGATATTATGGTTTGAGAAGCGTAGTGAAGGCATCATAAAGGGCTCATCACCCGTCAGCGCGGATACAGATCTCACCGTATGCGGCTCAATTGTTGGCCGTCAGCTCGAGTACAGGTCTCACCGTACTCGATTCAATCACTAGCCGTCAGCTCGAGCACAGGTCTCACCATACTCGGCTCTACTCATACTCTAGTTGCTGTGAAAGACTCGTCGCCAATCACAGGCCCTCGGAGTATACTCGATGATACTACGGAGGACTCGTCGGCCGTCAGCACGAGCACAGGTCTCACCGTACTCGGCTCTCGCCGTAAGTATCGACAGCTCGAATACAGTGTCCCATACCACCGTATTCGGGTCACGAGTTTGGTTGCGCAATGGTCACTACGGGGAGGTACATGGCCCCAGCGTAGGCCGACAGCTCGACCACGGTGTCCCATACCACCATGCCCGGCTCATGCGTCTTAGCGGATCGAGGTACCATGGTTAACGGGATCGCCACTGGTAAGTTTGGTACCCTAGGTTCAAGCAGTAGCGACCAAACATGGTGAACACACAAATACATTTCGGTTTACTTAACGAGCCTGACTAGCTCGAGCGCACCACAAGTTGGGCTATATGGAGCGCAAAAGCACTCCGTGTGGCCAACCACTATCACCAACCGAAGTACGACTCGGGTTCGCCATACACATCCTTTGTGGCGACATGAATCTCAGCCACAATCGCAAGTCTGGTACCGAATGTTTGGACTATATGCATAGTCCCAAACACAAACAGTTCTCATCAATAGCATGTGGAGTAAAGCATGATAAACAAGCAATACAAGCATGTTAGCAGGCATGTTATAAAGCATGAAGTAAAAGATGAAGTAAAGCATGTTGTAAAGCATGTTGTAAAGCACTATCCACATAGGGATACAATTACATACACATTACAAGTGAGTGGTTCTAGCGAACCACCGCATGGAGGGGATCTTACATGTCTCTATGGGAGTCGGGAATCCCATATCAGCACCTCTCTAAGGCACTAATACTCAAGCATTTACACACACAAGCATTTACACAAACACTTAGAGTACGCCATTCCAACATACATGACGTATGTTAGCAAATTATGTATTAGGGCTATTCCTTCGCCAAGCGGTTATTTTATCCGCGTATACTATATTCTTACAACAAATAATCATGACAATTACACTTCCAAATTTTACACATATGCGGTATTTCTAGAATACACAATTTCAACATACATAGCGTTTACAAGCGAACATGTATTTCAGCGATTCCTTTCGCCAAACTAGTATTTCATCCATATATTATATAATCATGCATTAAATAAACATTTCAAACATTTTCCCAAAAAAAATACGTATACGGTATTTCTACATATACCTAGAGTATGTGAAATTCCATATTCTACAACGTTAATCGAAACAGGAAACGGAAAGCACTTTGTACATGTGCATTTACATGCAGATCATGAATCTATCATTATCTGACATTGAAAGCGTTGAAAAATGTAACTTATACACTTAAAGTCCTCACTTTTACCCTTAGAATCACAACGAATCAGCAAGGGTAGTAGAGCTTCCGTATACGGACGTTTTCTAGCCTAAAGAGCAAAATCGGTTAGCCTTTACATAACCTACAACGAACCTACATCAAATCAGACCTAGGGTTAGGGTTTCTTACCTTCAAACGGAATGGATACCGCTGGGAAAACACCTGGAAAGGAGCGGTGTAGGCCGTGCGACAACCAAAAGCAGTAGGAGGAAGATCACCTACAAACTCCAAGCTCTTCTCTCTCTTTTCTTTCTCTCTCTCTAGGGTTTTTCTCCCAAATTCGTATGGCTGTTAGAGGGGTTGTTCTAAGCCCCTTTTATAGCCAAAAATATCCCAAAATAGACTCAGGTTCAAGGGTTACTGCTAATATAGGATATTCGTCACTTTTCCAGCTCAAAAGAGAGGTTCTGGTGGCCCTCCTTGAGCCAAACGTCAGACTTAAGCTCACCACACATGGATCTATTTGGAATTACGTTTTTGACTCGATCGGATTCCCAGATCGCACGTGGCAGACCACTTTCAGTTCAACGGTCAGTGGGCCACGATTCAAAATTCCAAGTACATGTAAATGTTCCTGAAATTTTTCTTAATTCGAGGGTATAATTTGGTTGGATTCTGACGGTCAGGTTGCTTAATACTGACGCGCAAGCGAATGGTGCCAGATCACTATTCCAGATATTTATTTTGGGATGGGAATAGTGTTTTTCACACACCCTCGCTCCGGATTGAAACGAATGGCCGTGGGACATCGGCTGGATCTGATTTTCGAGATGATTGTCAAGCCCAGTGAGGCGGTCCTAGTTCCTTAGCTTCGTGTTAATCGGACTCCCAATGTGCGATCTAGACCTAATACGAAGTTTCGTTTCATTCCCGAGAGCAGCCGGGTAATGAGTTTGGTTCTAAACTTTAGGGTAACCTAGAGTCACTTGTTTTGCAAGTTTTGGGTCTTGCAAATCGTATTTAAAGCGATCCCAACGGATTTCATGGCTAACCGAGTTTAGTACTTAGTTAACTTTGTTAAATTTCTAAAGGATTTAATCCTAATTGATTTCTGGTCGAGGTGGTACTCGAGCCAATGTACGAAAATTCACGGGTCGTTACATGATCGGAAGAAGGTTGGTCGGAAGGAGGGCGAGCTATTTGTTTTATACGAGCCATGAAAATAAGTCAAAGAAAGGAAGATAAAGGTTGGAATAAGAAAGGAAGAAAGAAGAAAATGGCTAAGTAGTTGGAGACAGTTCAAAAAGAAAATTGGTTAAGTACGAAGTACTTTGTGCGAGTCCGCGCAAAGTCAAAGGTTTGCGTGGAAAATCCCCAAGTTCGAAAGACTCCGCGCAAAGTGAAATGGTTTGCGCGGGTTCGCGCAAAGTAAAAGGTTTGCGCGGGAGAAAATCGCCAGAGCAGAAAATCGCCAGAGCAAAAAGGGTTCGTGCAAATGACTAAGTTGTTGGACTATTTATAGGATTCATGGCTGAGCACGGTACACAACCGAGCTTTGCGCGGGGTGTCGCAAACCCTAGAAAATGAATGGTTTTGATCCTTTTCTTTGATTTTCTGAAAAAAACAAAGAACGGATCAAGGGGGCATCTGTTGAAGCATAAATTAAGCAAAGAAGTGAAGAAAAAAAATGTCCAGAAAATCAGTTTGAAGATGACTTTGCGCGGGTTCGCGCAAAGTGAATTGATTGCGCAGGACCGCGCAAAGTAAATGAGTTGCGCGGGTTGATCAGTGAAGGCAGATTGCGCGGGGATGGTAGGTTGCGCTGGACCGCGCAAAGCATATCGATTGCGCTGGTCCGCGCAAAGTGTTTTATGGAGGTATAAAAAAGGTTGGATGTTATTTTGTCCCACATTGACCAGAACAGAGATTTACACCAGTAAAAATGTCTATAAATACCCTGTTCTTTCTCTCAAAAGGGGTTAAAAGATTTTCAGAGTGAAAGAAAGACGAAGAAGAAGATAGAAGGTGCAGAGCATTGGGCTCCTGTAGTTTGCGCGGACCCGCGCAAAGGAGCATTGGGCTCCTGTCGTTTGCGCGGACCCGCGCAAACCGACTGCTAGACAGTTTATAACAGCAATGGGCTGTTATGCTGCTAGAATGGCTAGAGTCTTCAAGTCTTCAAGGTCTTCATGTTCAGGAGAAAAGGAAGAAAAAGCGTATTCCTCCTAAGTTTCAGGAGATGACTGAAATAGCGTTGTTATACTGCCGGAATCTCTGTCCTCTTGAAGACTATTGGTCGATTTGTTTATTCCTCCTAAGTCATAGGAGATGATTCAAATAGCACTGTTATGCTGCCGAAATTTATATTTAACTGCGATAATCGTAACTTGCAATGAATTCTTTGTAAACTATCTTAGAATCAAGGGATACTTTAGGGTGTAAATGAATTCAGAATCAATAAAAAAGTGATGATTGTTTCTGTAACTATTTCATTGTTATGTTTGAATAAGATAATTCCCAAATCAAATACTTTTGTTATCTTGTCGAAACACAATGTCACCACATATCCACTATATCAAAAACTTTAAGTACAATGCAAAAAGGGAAATACACGGTGATCAAAAAGCCCCAAAATGATCTGATACACGCTCCTGCCTCAGCGCTGCTGCAATCCAATGACACCTCCACGCAATGGTCGTGCATAAGCTTATAAAAGTTTAGAGGGTGGTGTAAGTGTGTGTGCAAGGCGAGTGCCTAGTATACAATGTCAAAGTAATGCAGAAATATGCGGGTAAGTCCATAAATACAATCAGTCGTACCAAGGCTATGTGATGCAAGGCATGAATGCTATCGGTCATACTAAGACTATGCGATGCGAGGCCTATGTAATCAAATGTCATATGCGAGATGCAAAACAAGCATGCCAGTCTTCATTAAGTACACATATCAATACAGTTTATCTCTAGGATATCACTGGGGTCTAATACACTTCACGCTAACTGCCGCCTCCCTAGCTGCACAACCCAGTAAGTGGAAGAGACCACACTATCCACCTGACCAATAGTCTTCCAATACCTACTCGGTTCGTTGATAATGGACTCAATTGCGAGCTGGTCAAACTCAGCATAGCTTACAACCCCCTCACTCAGGCGGATAAGCCACACCCCCTTCTAACCGACCACGACACAGTGGGAGATGCTACCTACTGGTATTTGACACTCATGCACTCGTGTATCCACCCGGTCTAGACGTTGGAGCATCTCCTGGTACCAAAAAGGTTTTGTGACTTTCACCCAAGGACATCCTAAGGGCCCACAGTGTTAGAACCAAGTATTTTGGGTATCCGATACGGCCAGCCACGACCTTGATGTCGCTAGGGCATACAATGATCATGAGACACAGATGCGAGATGCATGAATCACAATGTCCAATCATGCAACAATCCTGCGCATACCATGCGCTCGTGTGGGTAACTCCTATCAGTGAGTCCCATAAATAATCTGCCCAATGGCATATGCTATGATCAGTCACTCCTCATTCCAAGCATACATATGATGCGAATGGGTATGAATCATGGAATTATACTAAGCATGTTATAAAGTGAACTATCAACAAGTATGGGCCTATCAATGGGCCCTAAGGAGAGTTACAATGCGGACATTTAACTAACATTATACTTACAATGTGGGCGTCAAACCATCATTGCTCTTAAGGCATAGCCCGCCATAAACATCATTACATAAACCGTGGTATAATCACACATTGTAATGGACTTGTGTACATCTCATTGGGCCTCGACCCATCGGTTTTAGATACATCAAATGGGTCGTATCATATGGGCCTCATATATATCAAGGTGGGCCTCGACGGATGGGCCACAAATACATTAAGATGGGCCTCAATAATGGGCCTTATATATATCAAGATGGGCCTCAACAACGGGCCTTTTAAATTCCCAAAAATGAGTCATATCGAAGGATCATTTGGACCATACCCCAAGTGATAGTGGAGATAATAGTTTTCACTGTTTAAACATTTCACAGGGCCTACTATAAAGTTTATTTTCCAATCAATCTAATATAAGGTCATAAAGACCTGAATTAAGAGGGAGAACAATTCCCCATTGATCCAGAACTTCCGTGACCCAAATGGGTTTCAATGATAGACATTCAATCCTCCATTATTTTTATGGTGTGGTCCACCTGATCAATGGATGATCACATCACGGTGTGGGCCGCCTAATGTATTTGAGATCCAACCAATTCATAAGTTAATATAGTGATAGATGAAGTGAAAGCAAATATCGGCTTTATTGGAAACTACTATGGCCCTTAGAAGTTTGAATGGTGGATGTCACTGTCCACATTGATGGTGGGTCCACCTGATCCTAGATCTGTCTTATTTTTAGTCTTAAGCCTTAAAATTATCTTTTAAAATGGTTGGACGGTTTGGATGCAACACATGCATCATGGTGGGTCCCATAGGGATGGACGGGATAGATAAATCACATACCTCATGGTGGGGTCCACACTTGAGGAATATAATACATACATCAGTGGATCCCACGTGGGGCCCACCATAACGTTTATCTGCCATCAAATCTATTAATAAGGTCACACAGACCCGGATGAGGAGGAAAAACAAATTTCATAAGGATCCAAAACTTCTATGGCAACCCAAAAGGTTTCAATGGCAAACGCTCAATCCCTACTGTTCCCTGCCGTGTGGACCACCTGAGTTCCACATACGACTGATTTTTGGGGTGGCCCACTGCCCTAAGGGGGCTTAGCAAATGCATGGTGTTGATGTCCAACACACCTCATGGTGGGGCCCACGGCTGGAACCCAACGGTTCCTGCCTCTCTCTCACCCATCACGCAGTAACAGGATGCTGCTGCGCGTCCTTTGACGTCAACGGCAGCGCCTGCTGCCTTGCATCCCCTTTTTTTCTATAGTTTTTCCTAGGTGGGGCCCACATCAGGAGAATCCACCCCCACCCATTGTATTCTACGGCTCAAGACAAACCCATCAAGCCCAATATTTGACGTGTTTTGGTGTACAAAAACATCAGAGTGAATTTTTAACGGTAAAAACCACTGTTTTCTATGCTATGGCCAGCCAGAAAATCGGATTGGCTTCATTTTTTGGCTCAACGACTAAAATGAGTTGACGAATGGAATGGACGACGTGGATTTGATCATTGCATCAAGGTGGGGCCTGTAGGAGTGGCCCACCCAAAAAGCTTAAATCGAATATTTTATTTTCTTTTTGTTAGTACATCCACTGTTTGTTCACACTTCACAACGTCTAGCATCCAAGGACACTGGACGTGGACGTATTTATCAAGGTAGGTCCCACATGGACGTGGCCCACTTAGATCAATCTGATATTTGTGTTTTTCCCATCTCCATTAAGGTAGGGCCCACATGACTTGGACGGTGTAATCCAACACGTCTATCAAGTGGGTCCCACGAAGGTGGATGACAAGGATGAATTTCATACATCAAGGGACCAAAATCAAGAGAAAATGGAGAGAGAAAGAGAGAGATCGAGTGATGGAGGGACCCTGACACTATGGGCCCTCCCTTTCCATGCATTCAATTATACATCAAGTGGGTCCCAATACATGTGGGCCCACCAAATCAAAATCAATGGTGGAGATTCCTTCTCCATCAAAATGGAAGGTCAAGATGACCCCTTTTCAAACTAGAAAGTAAACATCATGATGGGGTCCGTGGAGAATGGCCCCATCATGGAATGATCATGAGAATCAAGGTAGGCCATCGACCACATCTAGGGTCCAAAATGAGATCAATACCATCTATCGGTAGGCCTCACTTGGCCCATCATCAAAATAAGAAATATAGGCCTATAGAAGCACCCACCGTTCGATCTTCATGGTCCGATGGAACTCCGATCTCCTTATGCCTCTCTTTGATGGAGAGTGATTAGAAATGAAGGGCTAGGATGATGAATCTTGGGGTGGGAAGTGGGCCACACACATCTCACTTTTCTCTCTTGGAAGTGCTTAGACGTGCACTTTTTTCTGCTTCTTTATTGCTTGAAAAATGTGAAGAGAAAGAGAGAGAGAAAGGGTTTTGTAAGAGAGGTGATGGGTGTGAGTTGATAGGTGTACTTGACTTGAGAGTTGACTTGGTAGGTTGCTTGACTTGGCGAGAAAGAAAGCATGGGTGTGTACTTTGATTGATTGATTGATTGATGCGATGAGTTGTAGAGATTCTCTTGGGTTTGCAAAATGTGCGGCATTTCTTCGAAATAAACGTGGGCCCACATCTCCCGGCCAGGGTATCGAATTAGTGCGCAAGATGCGGCATCAAAACTGCGGCGATGGTGTGGTCGCAATGGTACAAGTCTCAGATTAAGTCGACTCAAATCTACGGGATACGACTTAGGGTCATGCGCAAACGTCGATTATAGGTCGCGAGTTATCGAAATTCGTCGGGAAGGATCGCGGAACTCGACGGAACAGTACAGACTAGGATAGGAGCCTTACTGTAAGTGCTATATTTTATATCCCTGTTTGTTGTCAAATTTGTGGTGCCAAAATCTCTGTTTTATATCTTGCATAAGTGAAGCTCTCTCAAAGATCAACATTCATGAACAAGTTAAGCTCACAAGTATAAAGATCAAATTTGAATGCAAGAACTACTCACAAGACATGACTCAAGCTTCAAGACTTCAAGAAGAGTATAAGTCAGTTCATAAAGAACTCAAGTCATGTACAAGGCAGTTCATGAAGAATTCAAGACACTTTCAAGATTGAGCTATATCAAGACTTCAAGGCTCATACTTCAAGGTTGCTAGTTCCTAATATTTCAATGTCCTTACTTCATGGTTGAGGTTTGACTGATCTTAGGTTGACCTTATAAGTAGGTCACTTTGGATACATAAATCAAATGTTTATTTTACATAAGATTGGTCAGTTCTTCGACTAGTCCTAGGTCTTCTTCGACTAGTCCTAGAATTGCTTCGACCAGTCTAAGAAATTCCTCGATAAGTCGTAAGTTTGTTACAAAAATTAGATATTTTCTGTTAGGCTTCAACTAGTCCAAGGATTTCTTCGACCGGTCGTAGGAACAGTGTCGACTGGTTCTACGACCAGTCGTAATTCTTCGACACAAAGTCCAGCGATAAATTCACAAGGTCTTCGACCAGTCGAAGGAGACCTATGACCAGTCGAAGGTCACCTACGACCAGTCGAAGGAGGTCTTCGACCAGTCGTAGAACGGTCAAAGCTTATCGCGCCCGATTTTTTTCAAATTTGTTATTTCTTCGACCAGTCGAAGGGTTCCTTAGACCAGTCGAAGATGCGATCTGCTCGCCTATAAATAGAGCACGAATCTCAAAAGAAATCATCGAATTAATTAATCCTTTCAAGCCAATCTTCGTCGAACTTCTGAGAGATATTTCTGTGCTCCATCTAAGCTAAGTGTGCTTATTTAATATTCTCTTTCCTTAGCTTTATTTAATTGATTTTGTTTCTGCTATTCCAATCTAAATTGATAAGAGGAATCGCTATTCCCTTTCTTTGGAATCAAAATCAATTAAGGCAAGCCCTACTTGGTTAAATTTAAAATCTATTAGAATTAGAACCATTGTAATTGAGTACTGGACATTGAACTTGGACATTCAATCATCTACTCTGACTTGGTTCTACTGGGCTGCTACATCGAAGGAGATATTCAGGTATTTTACATTTAATTGTAAATTCCTTTCTGTTTTGGTTTCTTTCAAGATTTGCCAAAAAAATCTTGTTGTTTTGGTTATCTGAGGAGAGCCAGGAAAACTCAGAAGAGGGATTTTTTTTTATTGTGTAAGCCCACAGACAAAGACACAATTGTAAAGGTTTTTGGTGAACCTGGAAAACCTATTTTGTTAGTGAACGCTAATATCCCCTGTGTGAGGATATTAGGAGTGGAGTAGCATTTTGTGTGGCTGTTGTTTAACAGTTGGTGAACACACAGGTGAACCACTATAATCCCTAGTGTTATGGTTGAATGATTTACATTTCTAATCTTTAATTATTCTTTTGTGGGATGTATGAATGTGGTGAATGTTGTAATCATTTAATTCAAGCTTTGTGAGAATTTTGTAATAGTTTAGAATTTACTTTCTGCTATTCCTTTATTTACTTGAATTTAAATTTCCTTTAAAGTTGTTCCAGCAAGGTTGCCCTGCCATTTTTATGGTGTATGGCTGTCCCTAGAACAATACATTTGTAATTACAATTTATTTCAATTCAGTTTGTATTTATTTCTTTATTCCTCTTTGGTTTGAGATTTGATACAAAGATCTTTCTAGAAATAAGGTTGTCCTACCATAAACTTTGGTTTTTGGTGAAAGGTTGTCCTTAGAACAACATTTATATCAACCTCTCAAGATCTAATTTGTGAGGTTGTTTCACTTTCCTGCATTGTGATTTAATTTGGCTATCATTTTCTTTTAATTCTGCTGTTATAAGTTTTTATTTGGCATTGTCCTATTCACCCCCCCTCTAGGACATATAGCTAGGCCTTTTCACTTACATATTTGGTGGAGGTTTCTACACTTATTTAAGGAGTATTGGGTTATGTTGCAATCCATGGTGGATTCTAAGGGCTTGGCATGGTCGAGGAAAATGTAGTAAAAGCAGGATGTTTTTATGGAGAGTTTCAGTTCCTGCTGTGTCGTGGACAATGTGGTCGGGAAAAAAAATTGTCTTTACTAAAATTACAAGGTCTATTTTCGAGTGGGCTCAAGCAACTAATGTTATGGGGTATTCCAGCAATTGTTCTCAAGGTATCTTGTTATTTTCACTCTCTTTCGGGACGACTGCTTCTCATCCAATTGCATCCTTTTGGATATTTGAATAAAATTTATTGGAATCCTTCTGATTTTTTTTACGGATATCAATGCAACAGCTTGGAGTTATGTGGATAATATTAAAACTGTATAACTTATGTTTTTCATAACTATATCACATCTTTAAAAGTTTCTGCATATCAGAATATAAAATATAGAAAATCATAGTAACTTGTAAGTTTCCTCCTATAAATCATGCTAAGTTCTTCCCCTGATGCCTGTCCCAAAAATCCAACAAACCAACACATTAGCATAATAATCTGAAGGCAAAGGCATAAGCGTCGGTGTGGCCCACCTCTCGAGGGACACATAACATGCCATTTCATCCAGCCATTTCAACAAACAGATAACATGCCATTTCATCAAACAGTTACAATGTATCAAATCTGAAAGATAGAAAACGAGAAGAATATATCAAACCTATGGAGAGGAGCTTCACGATGTGTGTTTCTTCGAGTAGGAGATTCACGGCTGCTGCAATGGGGAGAGAGAGAGAAGAGGAGCTTCACGGAGTGATTTTCTTCACGGCTGATGCATTGGAGAGAGAGGGAGGAGAATGAGAGAGATGGAGTAGAGATCGGGAGGAAGGGAGGGAGAGGATTAGGAAAAAAAGAACTTAGGGAATGTAAGATTAGGGAAAGGAGAGAGAGAGAGAGAGAGAGAGAGAGAGAGAGAGAGAGAAATAACCCTCTTTGGGGCGTGGCTCTGTTTTGAGCACGCGCCCAAATTTTTGGCGTCGTTTCATGAACGGACGTGAACGGTCCTGACAGTGGCTCCCGTGGGGCCCACCATGATGTATTTGATTTATCTATTCGATCCATAATTTTATTAAATTATTTTAGTTCTTGATACCAAATTTAAGGTATATTGAAGGCCCAAGTGGACGACACCATAAGAAGAAAATATGATTTAATATCCATGTTTCCTACCGTGTGGTCCACTTGAGCCTTCGATCTAGTTGATTTTTTTATTTCATCCTCTAAAGTAATATTTCCAAATATATGGACGGCTTAGATAGAACATATAGTTTTTCTAAGGCCTCATAGAGCCTCTTACAACACCATTAATTATTAATGGTGTGTCAACTTTTTAGCTATGGATTAAAACTGTAGCAACTATAGCTAAGGTTTATATCTGTAGCAAAAAACTAACGTGGTCTGTGTCCTTTGCCCCTTTTTTTGGTAGTGAAAACACATACACCATGCTGGCCCACATAGCTTGTTGACGTCGATGCAACAACAAGCTGCTGGCCGTCCAGCTGGTGGACGGCCCAGATGTAAAAATGAAGAGGCGAGTCCACACGCGTGGGACCCACTAGTAGATATGCTGATATTTGTTTTCCTTTCATCTGGCTTGTCCCAAAAATGGGCAGCAAGGTGGGCTCAATAAACTGGACGTCCATAAATTTCTGGATAGTCTGAATTTTGCTGATCATATTAAGTGGGCCACACACATCATCATCATCACCATAAAAGTAATGAGAAAGAGAGAGAGGAAGAGAGGGAGAGAGAGAAAAAGAGAAAGGACCGGCCGAAGGAGGTAACCCCGCCACTATGGGCCCCTCAAGGCTCCAAACCATACGTCATGATCATCATAGGGCATTACATGGCCCTACATTAGAAAATCTGAGGTGGGGATGCCATCCCCACCATGCAATCAAGGGTCTAGATGGCCCATCAATGACCTAGATGAAGTAATAGATCATGATGGAGTCCATAAGGAATGGCCCCATCATGGCTTGTGCATGCAACCAAGGTGGGCCATTGGCCACACCTAGGGGGTAAAATAGGATCTCCATCATTGATTGGTGGGTCCTACATGCCCCCAAGCAAGAAAATCTAAAGTTCCAAGAAAGAAAACTAATGATCCAAACCTAGAAAAGCACCCACCTATGATCTTCTTCTCCTTCTTCCACCCTTGGGTTCTTATGCTTCAAAGGAGTTGATTTAATGGTGGTGATGGGTTCCCAAGGGCTAGATTGGGAGGGCTTGAGCTTGAAGGTGGATGGATTTTTGGAGCTCTCATGGAGGATTGAAGGTTGCTAGCAATGGAGAAATGAGAAGAAAAGGAGAGGAAGAGAGATAAGAGAGAGAGAGAGAGAGAAATGATTGGCTAGCTCTTTTAGCTAAGCAATGATGATGGTGTCAGACATGGGGAAGAAAAATAATAATGGGCTAGGGGGGTAGGTGTAACGCCCTGAAATTCGGGGGTCGAGTATGAACTCAACTCCCGAGTCCCAACGCATCACTTATACAACATACACAATGATGATTAAATGTTGTCTGAGTTAGAGCAGTAAACATGAATGAGATTATACCAAAACAGTAAATCATACTCCAGTTCAATTGTATAAAGGCAAGCGGAAGACTAAAATTTTATATTCAAAGTATGTAAAGTGACAAAATTTTATGAACTCCAGAGTATGAGTACTAACTGAGTACCAATATACATGTATTGTTTCTAAGTCAAAAAAATCAAAATGTAACTCCGTATGTAAGCCCTGGAACCCCCACGATGCAGCCGGCCTAAGCAAAGCCGTCAGCGTACTGCATAAAGGAGAACTCCTCCTGATCCTCATCGAAGTCGGGCTCCGGCTCCTGAACCAAGGCGCCATCTACACCTGCGACAGAGTCTGGTGGGTGTTGCAAACACCATCCCGTAACGTGGGAGTGAGTAGCTAACTCAGTGGAACAATAAAGCATAGGTTAACATGTTATCAATTCAATCAAGCAGTAATGATAAAGCAGTACAAATCAAACATTTCTAACTACTCTTGTTAAGTGCATAAATGAAATGACATGATGCTGTATGCCCTTGCCAAACCACCCTCAAGCGACATCATCTTACGTTCGCGAATGCTTAACTCCCTCAGTGCGCCACATCTACAAAGCACATGCGGTGCGATGATGCTCATGATTACCAAGTTATTATTAGTCCATTTCAACCAGCAGTATTGGGAAACTAAGGTACCTCCCTTGTATCATTCCCCAAACATGATCCATTCTAGGGTCGTCAATCCTAGTTAATCTCATACGATATTATGGTTTGAGAAGCGTAGTGAAAGCATCGCAAAGGGCTCGTCACCCGTCAGCCCGGATACAGATCTCACCGTATGCGGCTCAATTGCTGGCCGTCAGCTCGAGTACAGGTCTCACCGTACTCGGCTCAATCACTAGCCGTCAGCTCGAGTACAGGTCTCACCGTACTCGGCTCAACTCATACTCTAGTTGCTGTGAAAGACTCGTCGCCAATCACAGACACTTGGAGTATACTCGAAGATACTACGGAGGACTCGTCGCCCGTCAGCACGAGCACATGTCTCACCGTACTCGGCTCTCGCCGTAAGTATCGACAGCTCGAATACAGTGTCCCATACCACCGTATTCGGCTCACGAGTTTGGTTGCGCAATGGTCACTACGGGGAGGCACATGGCCCCAGCGTAGGCCAACAGCTCGACCACGGTGTCCCATACCACCATGCCTGGCTCATGCGTCTTAGCGGATCGAGGTACCATGGTTAACGGGATCGCCACTGGTAAGTTTGGTACCCTAGGTTCAAGCAGTAGTGACCAAACATGGTGAACACACAAATACATTTCGGTTTACTTGACGAGCCTGACTAACTCGAGCGCACCACAAGTTGGGCGATATGGAGCGCAAAAGCACTCCGTGTGGCCAACCACTATCGCCAACCGAAGTACGACTCGGGTTCGCCAGACACATCCTTTGTGACGACATGAATCTCAGCCACAATCGCAAGTCTGGTACCGAATGTTTGGACTATAGACATAGTCCCAAACTCAAACAGTTCTCATCAATAGCATGTGGAGTAAAGCATGATAAACAAACAATACAAGCATGTTAGCAGGCATGTTATAAAGCATGAAGTAAAGCATGAAGTAAAGCATGTTGTAAAGCATGTAGTAAAGCACTATACACATAGGGATACAATTACATACACATCACAAGTGAGTGGTTATAGCGAACCACCGCATGGAGGGGATCCTACATGTCTCTAAGGGAGTCGGGAATCCCATATCAGCACCTCTCTAAGGCACTAATACTCAAGCATTTACACACACAAGCATTTACACAAACACTTAGAGTACGCCATTCCAACATACATGACGTATGTTAGCAAATTGCGTATTAGGGCTATTCTTTCACCAAGCGTTTATTTTATCCGCGTACACCATATTCATACAACAAATAATCATGACAATTACACTTCCAAAATTTACACATATGCGGTATTTCTAGAATACACAATTTCAACATACATAGCGTTTACAAGCGAACATATATTTCAGCGATTCCTTTCGCCAAACTAATATTTTATCCATATATTATATAATCATGCATTAAATAAACATGTCAAATATTTTCCCGAAAAAAATACGTATACGGTATTTCTACGTATACCTAGAGTATGTGAAATTCCATATTCTACAACGTTAATCGAAACAGGAAACGAAAAGCACTTTGTACATGTGCATTTACATGCAGATCATGAATCTATCATTATCTGACATTGAAAGCGTTGAAAAACGTAACTTATACACTTAAAGTCCTCACCTTTGCCCTTGGAATCACAACGAATCAGCAAGGGTCGTTGAGCTTCCGTATACGGGAGTTCTCTAGCCTAAAGAGCGGAATCGGTTAGCCTTTACATAACCTACAACGAACCTACATCAAATCAGACCTAGGGTTAGGGTTTCTTACCTTCAAACGGGATGGATACCGTCGGGAAAACACCTGGAAAGGAGCGGTGTAGGCCGTGCGACAACCGGAAGCAGTAGGAAGAAGATCACCCACAAATTCCAAGCTCTTCTCTCTCTTTTCTCTCTCTCTCTAGGGTTTTTCTCCCAAATTCGTATGGCTGTCAGAGGGGTTGTTCTAAGCTCATTTTATAGCCAAAAACCTCCCCAAAACAGACTCAGGTTCAAGGGTGACTGCTTATATAGGCATTTCGTCACTTTTCCAGCTCAAAAAAGAGGTTCTGGTGGCCCTCCTTGAGCCAAACGTCAGACTTAAGCTCACCACACATGGATCTATGTGGTATTACGTTTTCGACTCGATCGGATTCCCAGATCGCACGTGGCAGACCACTTTCAGTTCAACGGTCAGTGGGCCACGATCCGAAATTCCAAGTACATGTAAATGTTCCTGAAATTTTTCTTAATCCGAGGGTGTAATTTGGTTTGATTCTGACGGTCAGGTTGCTTAATACTGACGCGCAAGCGAATGGTGCCAGATCACTATTCCTGATATTTATTTTGGAATGGGAATAGTGTTTTTCACATTCCCTTGCTCCGGATCGAAACGAATGGCCGTGGGACATCGGCTGGACCTGATTTTTGAGATGATTGTCAAGCCCAGTGAGGCGGTCCTAGTTCCTTAGCTTCGTGTTAATCGGACTCCCGATGTACGATCTAGACCTAATACGAAGTTTCATTTCATTCCCGAGAGCAGCCGGGTAATGAGTTTGGTTCTAAACTTTAGGGTAACCTAGAGTCACTTGTTTTGCAAGTTTTGGGTCTTGCAGATCGTATTTAAAGCGATCCCAACGGATTTTAAACAAGTTTAGTACTTAGTCAACTTTGTTAAATTTATAAAGGATTTAATCCTAATTGATTTCTGGTCGAGGTGGTACTCGAGCCAATGTATGAAATTTACGGGTCGTTACAGTAGGGTGGCTAGGATAGCTAGGGTAGCTAGGGGTGATGTCATCCTCATGATGACCTAGGGAAGTGTGCCATGGGATAGGTGGATCCTGCAACGTGTAGTCCACGATCTTGATCATGCGCAACCCATATCTCATGATCTAGACATCGGATCGGCTCATGAGATGCGGCGTCGAAACCGTGGTGACGGCGTAGTCGCAATGGCGCAGGTCTCGAGTCGAGCAGACTCGAGTTTACAGGATGGGACTTAGGGTCGGGTGCAAATGAAATCTACGGGTTGCAGGTCACTGAAATTTGGCTAGGAGGACCGTGGGATCCTACGGAACAGAACGGACACTTGAACATGTGCCTGACAATTTTTGCATGTTTAATTTTTATATTTTTTATGCAAAAATTTTGAAATTTTTAAAATAAAATTGATTTTTTTCAATGTATCATGACCGGTCGAGCACATACTCGACTAATCGAGCATGTACTTGATCAGTCGTGAAGCGCGGTGGGTGTCTCTAAAAAGGGGAAAAACACTTTATTTTTTTATTTTCTTCATCTTCCTCATTAGGCCCTCTCTCGACTCGTCGAACCCATAATCATAAGATCATTGTAAGTTCTTTATTTTCAATTTCATTTTAGATTCGGGTTATTGTATGCTTCTTTTGCAACATTTTATAGTTGATTTGGGTTTTCCATTCCATTTTTGAAGGGTTTTAGCTATATAATCTGATCTCTTTAAAACCCATCCTCTATTTTTTATTCTCTCTATTGTAATCATCCTATGAATAATCGAACTAAGAAGAAAGCAACTCGCGGTTCTTCTTCAACAGCAACTCCTCTTAGGGTTAGAACCCTAAGGCCACCTAAGGAAGACCCAGAGTATGTGCGTGATCTTTAAAATAGAGAAATCATTGTCGAAAGAATTGTAAATGTTGATCATTTGGCTCCATTTCATCTTCTTCCCATCCTTACCGCCGTTGGTTGGGAAAACATTCTAAATTGGGGTGGACCGACATACCGCTCAATTGCATAAGGGATGTATGCATCTATCAGTGAAGCGTCTCCAGATAATCTGATTTTCTCTATCAATTTTAGAAAAGGGACGTTCCATGTTGATAAACATCTCATTTCAGGCTTATTGCACATTACTGTTAATGATGAAGGTATTCCTATACCTAACTAACCGAGAGAATGTTTGAAACTGAAAGCTGTAAAATTATTCGTAAATTATGTCGGTTTGATGCCGAATGGAGTTCAGGTAATGCCGTCCGTGCCAATCAGATGTTGCCCAAATATAGGGTTCTCCACTGCATCTTTATTGCCAATGTGTATACTAGATTTGAGAACAACGCCAAACTTATCTCGTTCATGTGTCGCATTCTTCATTTTATCGTGTCTGGCATACCCAAATGTCTTCCTTCTTTGATCTATTATATCATAATTCAATTCCGTCTCCATCCTGGCCATGGTTATATTCTGTTTGCCTATCTGATGACTACATTAGCACTTCACTGTAATGTGGTCATTTCACTTGCTGAGGCGCCGATAGATGTTCTTCCATTCAATAACTCCAGCATCAACAAGATGAACTTGGACTATTTTCCTGGCCAACGTGATGAGGAGGATGTAGAAGTTGAATAAGAAGACACTCTGCCTGCAGACACTACAATGGATGATATTTTGATGAGTTGGGAACTGATGATGAGGTGGATCCTGATTTTCAGTCGTCTCACTTTGATGAGCGCCTTTGCTCTTTAGAGGAGAAGGTGGGTGAGTTAAAAATGTCACAAGATAATCTGACTGAAAGTCACAAATGTTTAATGAAATATATGCGAAAATATTTTCATCGCATTACTAGGAGACTTCATCAGATTGACCCGTCCATTCCACCTCCTTCTTCCTCAGGTTCTGACTAGTCTTTGATTTTATTTGTGTTAGGAATGTATAACTTTAACTTTCACTTTCTCTTAGATTGTATGACTTTATCTTAGATGACACTCTCTTTATGATTACTCTCTTGATGTTACTCTACATCCTATTTTGCTCTTAATCATATTTATGCTTCTTTTATGATTCTGTCTTCCTTTGTCAAGTTGTGACAAAAAGGGGGAGAGACTTGTTATTTTATGGTTATGAGTATGACTGGTAATGATTAAATCAAATGCAATGTGAGGGGATTGTGTGGATTGTATATTGTGGATATTTGTGTATTTGTTAATACAGGTACTCCACACAAGTTAAAGCTCGGGAGTAAATTGAGGGGGAGTAGATGTCATGAAAGAGTGTTGTGAATGAATGTGAAGTTGTGAAGTTTGTGTATTGTATTTATTAAGTTTGTTTTATCATGAATTTGACAAAGGGGGAGATTGTAAGTGTCGTGATGTATACAACACCCTTTGTTGTCAAATTTCGATTAGACAAAATAATTTAGAGTGTGAATTATTCATGTGATGGGAAGTTCACCTTCAAGATCATCATATGAAGATTGAAAGTGCAAGACATGAAGATAATACTACAAGTTTGAGATCTACTTCTACTCCAAGTTCAAAATCAAGCTACTAATTCAAGTACATTTCAAGTAGAAGATCTACTGAAAGCTACTGAAGATTCGATTAGTAACTTCAATGTCCAATATTTCAGGTAAAAGTGACCCTAGAAAGACCCTAGACTTAGGTCCTTTCTTATGCAAATTATTAATGGTTTTTTATACTTTGGTTAGGCTTAAATTCAACTAGTCCAAGCCTATGTTCGATTAGTCCAGGCTCTGGTTCGACCAGTCCAAGAATTGCTTCGACCAGTCCAAGATTCAAACTCAAATTCAAAGTTTTTTTGGTAGTTCCTCGACCAGTCGAGCACCCTGCTCGACCAATCATGGGGAACTCGACTCAAACTCTGGCCACATATTTCATGCTCCCTCGACCGGTTGAGGGTTATACTCGACCAGTCGAGCAGGTCACTCGACCAGTCGAAGGTCGGTTTTATCCGATCGCGCCGAAAAATTTGAAATCTGTTTGATTCTTAGACCAGTCAAAGGAACCATTTTTTTAGCCTATATATAGAGGTCTTTTCTCATTACAAATCATTCAAAAAAGCCACAGAAAGCCTCCACTTTGAGACAAAAGTCACCGTCGTTATCAAGTTATAGTCCGTTAATTTTAGATCCTTTAATAGCATGTTTGGTTTTGTAATTCCTTGATCTCTGTTTTGTGAATCTGATTTTTTAAGGGATTTTTTACTTTACCTTTTGAGATCTAAGGAATTCAAATAAGTAGCCCATGGTTTGAGATAATTTAAAATCTATTTAGAACCTAGAACCCTTGATTATGTTTATTGGACATTGAACATCTACACATCAAGCGAAGTGGTTCTACGGGCTACATCAAACAGTGTCTTCAAGAAGAAGATAAGTATTCTTTGTTTATTTATTTTTGGTTTTTGAGATTAGGCAGAAAATCTATGTATTGGTTTTTACTGGGATCAGCCAGAAAATCTTAGCAAGGGGTTTTGATTATGATAGCCCATTTGAAAACACAGGTGTATAGGTTTTAAGGTGAACCTGAGAAAACCTTATTTTATAGTGAACGTCAATATCACGTAGGTTGTGATTATTAGGAGTGGAGTAGGTGTGGCTGTTTAATAACAGTTGGTGTACACACCGAACCACTATAACTCCTGGTGTTTTGTGGTGGATGATGTATGTGATGGATGTGTGCTGAATGTTCGTAATATTTTCATGTACATGCGGTGAATGCTTGTAATAGATAGCTTCCTTTCTTTGCCTCTTGTTTTAGTTTGTGATCTTGATCCTAACTGCATTCAAAAAATCAGGTTGTCCTACCATAAACATTTGTTTTTGGTGTAAGGTTGTCCTTTGAATAAAGTTTGAATCAATTTCTCAATACTATTACAATTGAGATCTCTGATTGATTCAATTTTACTTTATATTTCTGTTCATTATTTTTAATTTGGCATAGTCCTATTCACCCCCCCTTTATGACTGAGAGCTCACCCTTTTCATGATCTAATTCGTTAGTTTCTGAATTAGATTCAGATTCAGACGATAAATCCCATGTGGCAATCATGCCTCTTCTTTTAGATTTATCCTTCTTAAGACATTTTGTAGCTAGATGCCCATATTCAGAATAGTTGAAGCGTTGAGAGTCTTTAGATTTAGATTTTCAAGTATTTCCTTTTCTCTTGTCAATCGATTTTTTAAAATCAGATCTATTTTTATTTTTAAAATTCTATAAAACTTTTTAGCCAGCATAGCCATGTCATCCTCATTCTCTTCATTATCTGAGTCTTTTGATTTTGATTTTGAGGATCTAAGGGTTATGGATTTACTTTTGGGAGCTTTGAAATTCAGCTCATAGGTTTGTAGAGATCCCACTAATTCCTCTACCTTCATTGTGTCAGTATCCCTCAATTCTTATATAGCAGTGAGTTTAGAATTGAACTTCTCAGGAAGCGATAGTAGGATTTTTGCACACAGTTTGCTTTCAGGGACTTTTTCTCCAAGACCCCATATGGAATTAACAATGTCATTTAGTTTAGTGAAGAAATCCATGAATGACTCGTTTTCTTCCATATGGATTTCTTCAAACCTTGTTGTAAGAATTTGAATCTTAGATTTCTTGACAATGTTAGTTCCTTTGTGTGTGATTTCAAGAATATCCCAATCTTGTTTTTCTATATCACACGACATGATTCTTTTGAATTCGTCTAGTGATATGTTCACAACCCCAAGTGTAGGGTCGCGATGTAATAATAATCTCAATGAGACCGAAGTCGAATCCACAAGGACTAATCTCGTGTGTATTCTAAAAGTAACTAGACTTCGAACTAGAAGAAGATGTAAACCTAATTCTGAAATAGTTGAGAGATTGATTTTGAATAAGGTAATTGAAACTTATAAATTTAAAGGTGGTAACTAGGGTGCCGAGGATCTACTTGTAGCAATTGGGAGGTTACCTTTCTTGATTCGAAGACACAACTGGAATCAGAGTCATATCCTATCCAATTGGTAAGAAGAGATTTGTCAGATCTCTGAACTTCTCATGGATCTAATCATCAATGAATGAGAGTTGTGAGGATTTGGAAGTGATTCCATCACCTAACCATGCCCAGGAGACAAAGTAAACGACGAGATTTACCAATCCCGCAACCAATCATAAGAGAATTGTGAACGTTAGGAAGGATTCCATCATCCTACCATGCCCAAGGGATGATGGTGAACAACAGGATTTCCTAATTTCACAATCACAATTTAGGAAAAGAAGATATCTCAAGCTATTGCAGATCTATTGTAATTTGTCACAACAAACCATTAAAAACTAAAAATATTCCTTCATAATCAAACTAGAATCTAAGAGAGTTCAAAAAAACATGAATCAAAATAAAATAAACATCTTAATCACACTACAAGCTTCACCTCTTAGCCCTAGCTAAGAGGTTTAGCCAACCATAGACATGATTGAACTAAGAACTCTTAAACAAAACATCAACTAAGGAAGAAGAAGAAGAAAAACTCCAGGATGGCGAATCCACCCACTTTCTCCACTCTTCAAACCCTAGATGATACCTAGGGATGCCTTGGGTACTCTTATTTATAGTTGTGTGTCACCTCCTTTCGTACCAACTTGGAAAGAAATCACCTCAAATTTACGTAGTCCGCGCAAAACTTGCGTAACCTTTGACTGGTCGAGGACAACCTTCGACTGGTTAAGGGTTACCTTTGACTGTCGAGGATGATGAGATTTAGAGAATTTTGATTCCTGGAGTTCGAGTTGAAGTTCCTTCAACTAGTCGACGAAAAGCTTACACTGGTCGAACGAGGGCTTAGACTAGTCGAAGATTACACAAATTCACTTCAAAACTTCGATTGTCTTCATTCTTGACTTGGTTTCCTTGGATCTTTGGCACGTGAATTTTTCATTCTTTGTCTTCTAAGATCCAATCTTTAGCTTGGTGATTCTTGAGCGTTAAATCCATGATTTTAGCATCCTTTTCAATCCAAGCTCTTAAATTCACCTTGCAACACAAACATGAGTAAAATATGACATTAAGTAGTATCATGTTAATAAAAATAAGTAATAAATGGGGGATAATATGTAATATCTGACCCTCGACACATTCCCAACCAGCATTTTTCTAGTCCCGAGCAAAGTATGCAAAATTATTTCGAGAACCACATGACAATTTGTATTAGCTCAAGTGGTTTTTAAAAACAATCTAGATAATAAAATTCTAAGATACGACAATGTTGAGCATCACCTTCTCCTCAACTCTAGCACTCAGTAAATTTCACAATCTAGTTCAAAGTATTAATCCTCCAATTATAACAATTCTAAACATTGAGTTCCATGAGTGTATAATGAAGCTTAGACTTATCACAATCAAAGGTTTAATTCTTCATTTCATGATATCATTGATAATCAAAAGAGCATTTAAGACAACCAAAACCTAAACCAAAACTTGCCTTACAGTTCATTTTTTCATTCTTCCAGCTTTTGATTTTTCCATCAATGGCTTTCACGCTACGTCAACCTTTTAAAGATCTTTAATAAGTAGCCGTTTTCGATGACAACTTTTTTTTTAGCTAGGTATTTATTTATTTTTCTTTCTTTTCAATTCTTCTCATTGAACATGATAGACAAATTCCCCAGGTTGGTTCCTTCTAATCACCAAGTTAATAATTCAATGTTGACTGAAGCTTTAATGTGAAAGCTAGATGTGTCATATGAAATCATTACTCGATTAATGTTTAAAAACATGTAATCATGGATTAATAATTCGAACTTACTTTTAAATCTCCAAGTAACTGAATTCAACAAACATAAATCATCAACATTAAGCATATCAAAATTATTATTATTTTTCAATTTTTCGTAATTTTTGCTCAAAGACTAAGAAAACTACTGATTAGCCTACCTAATCTCCCTTCCCCAACCTAAAATCTACATTGTCCTCAATGTAAAAGAAATAAATATGTTTTGCAAAAGAGACAATGAAATTGAAGGAGTGATGGAAGGGTAGTACCTGATGAAGGAATTTTGAGGCTTTTCCAATGATGTCGGTGTGAAAAATGGGTTAGCACAAAAGACTCAAACAGACGATAAGCAATCTATCCAAAAATAGCAGAAAGTAAACTATCCTAAACAATGGAAAGAAAACTATCATAATTCCATGAAAGCAATAAACTAATCCTTAACTAGTAAAGCAAGGGAAAAGTTACTCAGTCATGCTGTAAGGTTCCTCCTCCAGCCAATATCTTAATAAATTTCTCAGTAGGTTTCTCAACAAGATCATCCAAAAGTCCTTTTTACAATAGGCTTGGATGCCCTTGAGCATGAATTTCCAAAGAAATTTATGGACCTCAGCATAAGGTTTCCCTTTAATCTCCTAAGGTGTCCAAAGTATATATAATTCACTTGTGACAGAGAGAGTTTCAGAGTTAGTACAACATGGTGAATCAGAGACTACACATAGATGAAATTCAGAAAAATTCTCAGAAAGTGATGTAGTCTCGACACATTTGAAGTTTCAGACTCCAGTTCAATTTCTAGCTCCTCTTCCTTTAATGGTAAACATTTAGGATATGGGGAAGGAGGGGCTTCTGAATAAGGGTTCTCTTGGTCAGTGATAACTAACGAGGTATTGTCTTGTGAGGGATCCATTATTTCTTTTATCATAGGATCGTTTGAATCTGTAAAGTGTGCCAAACAATTGTCCAAAGAGTTGGAAAATTCAGCTGAGAGTGACTCATTTTCTACATTGAAGTCTGTGATGATTGCACAAGGATTTCATCATCTTTTGAAGTGGATGGAGGCATGATCTCTTGCTCTTCATCACGGTGAGAATAAATTGTCACCAGATGTATCTTATCTTGTCTTACATAGGTAGATTGAAAATCAATAGGTGAAGAATTTATGTGAAGACTCAGTTCATTGATACTACTCAGTAGAGGTATTATATCGTCAAGGGTTGACGTCTCAAATGGTGGCCTTAACTGGGTGGCTCCAAATTCCAGAGTCATATCGAGCAGCTCGTCCTTCTCCCTAATCATATTATAATCTAAATCAGAGGAGTGGGCTGAACATACCTCAAAAGAGTCCTGCGATTCACCTAGAAGAGACTCTTCCTCCACATTTAAAACAAACGTGTCATATGGGTGGAGTAGAACTTCATGTACCTCGTGATCACTTTCTTGAACCATAATTAAGTCGATTCTAGTGAATATTGGACTGTAAACCCATGATTCTTATCCCAATACTTATCATCGTCCAATTCAGTATAGTTCACAAGTGGGATGAGATCACTTACCTCACACTATTTTTCCAGGTTGAGTTAAG
Source organism: Magnolia officinalis (assembly GCA_021015155.1). Taxonomy (NCBI): domain Eukaryota; kingdom Viridiplantae; phylum Streptophyta; class Magnoliopsida; order Magnoliales; family Magnoliaceae; genus Magnolia; species Magnolia officinalis. The sequence goes on from JAJHSJ010000007.1 coordinate 29,113,661, forward strand.
GCTCGAATAAACTAGCCTCTTCCTCCTCATTGAAGTCAAGTGTGTCATATGACTGGAGTGTGTCAATATCACTATATTTGAAAGACACCCATGTCTCTTGATCAGTCCTTTACATAGTCATCGAGATCGACTCTTCAAGAAATTGAACCATATGCTCATTAACACAATCCAACTCTTCATTCTCAATTTCAGTACTCTTCACAAGCAAGTTAGGATCACTTTCTCGCATTGTGTTTCCTGATTGGTTTGAAGCTGGTATGAATGTTCATAACCCCAAGTGTAGGGTCGTGATGTAGTAATAATCTTCATAAGACCGAGGTCGAATCCACAAGGACTAATCTCGTGCGTATTCTGAAAGTAACTAGAAGAAGATGAAAACCTAAATCTGAAATATTTAAAAAAGTGATTTTGAATAAGGTAATTGAAAAATAATAAATTTAAAGGTGGTAAGTAGGATGCCAAGGATCCACTTGTAGCAATTGGGAAGCTACCGTGCATGATTCAAGGACACAACTGGAATCAGAGTCCAATCCTATCCAATTAGTAAGAAAAGATTTATCAGATCTCTGAACTTCTCATGGATCTAGTCATCAATGGATGAGAGTGGTGAGGTTTTGGAAGTGATTCCGTTACCTAACCATGCCCAGGAGACAGGGTAAACAATAACAATTTATAAAACCCACAACCAATCATAAGAGAATTTTGAAAGTTACGGAGGATTCCATCACCCTACCATGCCCATGGGATGATGGTGAACAACAGGATTTCCTAATTTTACAATCTCAATTTAGGAAAAGAAGATATCTCAAGCTATCGCAGATCTATTGTAATTTGAGTCACAACAAACCATTAAAAACTAAAAATATTCCTTCGTAATCAAACTAAAATCCAAGAGAGTTCAACAAAACATGAATCAAAATAAAGCAAACATCCCAATCACACTACAAGCTTCACCTCTTATCCCTAGCTAAGAGGTTTAGCCAACCATAGACATGATTGAACTAAAAAATTTTAAACAAAAAAAAGACCAATTAAAAAGGAAGAAGAAGAACTCCCAGACGGCAACTCCACCCTTTTTCTGCACTCCTCCAACCCTACCCTATTTATAGTTTTAGGCCTTAACCTTTCGCATCGAGTGGAAATTTTCAGAAACCGTATCAAATTTACGCGGTCCACGCAAAAATTGCATAACCCTCGACTGGTCGTGGGGTCAAGGGACATCCTTGACCACTCATGGGACACCCTTGACTGGTCAAGTAGGATGAAAATTTAGTTGTTTTACTCGGTGGAGTTCGAGTTGAGGAATCTTGACCAGTCGAGCAGTGTCCAGGACTGGTCGTGTATAGCCTGGACTGGTCGAGCAGAGGCCAGGACTGGTCGAGGATTACGCAATTTCACTTCAAAACTCTGAGTTTCTTCATTTTTGACTTGGTTTTCTTCGATCTTTAGTGTGTACATTCTTTATTCTTGGTTTCATCAGATCCACTCTTAGCTTTGGTGATTCTTGAGCGTTAATTCCATGCTTTTAGCATCCTTTTCAATCCAAACTCTTGAATTCACCTTGCAACACAAACATGATTAAAATAAAACATTAAGCATTATCATGTTAATAAAACCAAGTAATAAACGGGTTCTAATAAGCAATATTTTAACCCTCAACATAATCCCCAACCAGCATTTTTCTAGTCCCGAGCAAAGTATGTGAAAAATATTTTAAGAACCACATGACAATTTCAATAAGCTCAAGTGGTTTTTCGAAAAACAATCCAGATAATAGAATTCTAAGATACGTCAATGTTGAGCATCACCTTCTCCTCAGCTCCAGCACTCAGTAAATTTCATAATCTAGTTCAAAGTATTAATCCACAAATTAGAACAATTCTAAACAATGAGTTCCATGGGTGCATAGTGAAACCTAAACTTATTACAGTCAAAGGTTTAATTCTTTATTTTCATGATAACATAGATAATCAAAAGCGCATTCAAGATAACCATCACCTAAACTAAAACTTGCCTTACAGTTCAGCTTTTCTATTCTTCCAGCTTTTGGTTTTTCCATCGATGGCTTTCACGCTATGTCAACCGTTTAAAATATCTTTAATAGTTATCCCTTTTCAACGACAACTATTTTTTAGTTGGGCATTCTCTCTATCTTTTTTTTTTTCTTTCTTTCTTTTCAATTCTTCTCATTGAACATGATGTACAAATTCCCCAGGTTGGTTCCTTCCATGCTTAATAATCATTAAGTTATCAATTCAATATCAAACTTAAACCTTAATATGTAAGCTAGATGTGACATGTGAAATCATGACTCAATCAATATTTAAAATTTCTAATCATGGATTAATAATTCGAACTTAACTGTGAAATCTAACAAGTAACTAAACCCAAGAGTCATAAATCACCAACATGAAGTATCCTATATTTCTAAATCATGGATGAACTTCAAAATCACTCAACCTACGGAAAGACAAGAAAAATTTTTCACAATGTTTGCTCAAAGACTAAAAAAACACCATTAGCTTGCCTAATCCACACCCCTAACCTAAAATCCGCATTGTCCTCAATGTAAAAGATATAAGTATGCAATGCACATGAGACAACGAAAGTAAAGGAGAAGTTATGGAAAGGTAGTACTTGAAGAAGGAAATCTTGAGGCTTTTCCAAGGGTCTCAAAGTGAAGGTGGGTTAGCACAAGAGTTAAACCAATAAAAAGCAAACTATCCTAAACAAATGGAAAGTAAACTATTTTAAACAGCATAAAGCCGACTATCATAGACATAACATGAAAACAATAAACTAATCCTAAACTAGGAAAGTATGGGAAAAGTTACTCAGTCATGCCACAAGGTTCCTCCTCTGGCCAATATCTTGATAAATTTCACAGTACGTTTCTCAACAAGATCTTCAAAAAACCCTTTTTGCAATAGGCTTGGATGCCCTGGAGCATGAATTCCCAGAGAAATTTATGGACCTCAGCAGAAGGTTTCCTTTTAATCTCCTGAGGTGTCCAAACTATATATGATTCACCTGTGATAGAAAATTTCAGAGTTAGTACCACATAGTGAATTAGAAACTACACAAAGATGAAATTTAGAAAAATTCTTAGAAAGTGATGTAGTCTCGACACATTCCAAAGTTTCAAACTCTGGTTCAATTTTCAGCTCCCCCTCCTTTAAGGGTAAACATTTAGGATATGGGGAAGGAGAGGCTTCAGAATAAGAGTTCTCTCAGTCAGTGACAACTATCGAAGTATTTTCTTGCGAGGAATCCACTATTTCTTTTATTATTAGATCATTCGAATCGGCATAGTGTGCCAAGTAATCATCCAAAGAGTTGAGAAATTCAGCTGAGAGTGACTCATATTCCACATTGAAGTTTGTGATGATCTGCCCAAGGATTCCATTGTCTTTGAAAGTGGATGGACGCATGCTCTCTTGCTCTTGCCCTGCACAGACAGATTGAAAATTAACATGCGAAAAATTGATGTGAAGACTCTGTTCATTGGTACTACTCAGTAAAGGCATTGTATTGTCAAGGGTTAACAACACGGATGGTGGCCTTAACTGGATGATTTCAAATTCCAAAGTCATATCGAGCAACTCGTCCATCTCCCGAATCATATCATTATTCAATTCAGGGGATTGATCTAAACATGTCTCACAAGAGTTAAAAGGGTCGGTCAAAAGGGGCTCATCCTCCACATTTAAATCAAACATGTCAGATGAGTGGAGTAGATCCTTATGACCGATCACTTCTTGTACTTCCTGATCACTAACTTGGACCAAACTCGAGATTGATTCCAGGGGAATTTGGGCTGTAAACTCATGATTCTCATCCCAATACTTATCATCGTCCAATTGAGTATGGTTCACAAGTGGGATGAGATCACTTACCTCACACTGTTTTTCTAGGTTAGTTTGAGGCTCGAATAAACTAGCCTCTTCTTCCCTATTGAAGTCACGTGTGTCATGTGAGTGAAGTGTGTCAATGTCATTATATTTAAAAGACACCCACGTCTCTTGATTATTCCTTTGGATCATCATCGAGATCGACTCTTTGGAAAATTGAACCGTATGCTCATTAAAAAAATCCAACTCCTCATTCCAAATTCCAGAGTTCTTCACAAGCAAGTTAGGATCACTTTCTTCGCATTGTGTTTCTAGGTTGAGTTGTGGCTGGGACGAATGAGCCTCCTCTATCCTACCAATGCGCAAATCAAGCACTTCTAATGTTTGTTTCGACAAAGAAACAAATGTATTTGATTTGGGGGTATTATCTTATTTAAACATAACAATGGAAAAGTATAAAGACAATTATCATATCTTTACTGATACTGAATTCATTTACATCCTCTCTATATTCCTTGATTCTAAGATAGATCATTCAAGATTGAAGAATTATTTAAGTGCAATTATTATGATTCAATATAAATTTCAGCAGCACTTCGGCGCTATTTCGGTCATCTCCCAATACTTGGAGGAATTACTGAATCAATCAGTTAATCTTCTTAGAGATAGAAATTCCGGCAGCACTCCGTCAGCTTCTTCAGTCATCTCCCAATACTTAGGAGGAATGTTGAATTAACCAACCAATCTCTCCTTTCAAAGAAGATTTGAAGACTCAGCAAAACTCCTGCACCAAGCTAGTTGAGTGACCTTTTGCGCGACGCGCGCAACTGGTAATGTGGTTGCGCGGTTCGCACAAAGGATATTCTGGTTGCACGGTCTACGCAACTGATATCGCACTTTGCACGGTCCGCGCAACTGATCGTTATCTCTCTCTTCTACCTTCAGTTGCTCTGCTTTGGTTTCTGAAATATTTTCATCCTCCAAATGTGTAACAACCCGAATTTTTTCTAACCTGGGATTAGACGTCCTTAGGCAATGGGTCGATCCTAATACCTTATTAACTTGTCAGAACTGTCTCCCACGGTCTAAAATCTCTCCTTAACCCATTTCCTTCACAAATCCCACCCTTCACCACTTGTTCTTTTAATTTTTCTAAGTACTTTCACCCAAGACGCTATCTTAAACTAGCTAAGTAGTATAACTTGGATCACTTTGTATACAAACTACAAAGGACTAAGTACCACCTCAGACAGAAATCTTATAGGACTAAATCCTTTAGAAATGAGACAAAGTAACTAAGTGCAAAACTAGATTAGCTACGAAATCCGCTAGAATCGATTTAAATACGATCTGCAAGACCCAAAACTTGTAGAATCATTGACGCTAGGTTACCCTAAAATCTCGGAACAAACTCATTACCCGACTGCTCTCGGGAGCACGTTGAAACTCCCTATCAGATCTGGACCGCACATCGGAAGTCCGATTAACACGAAGTTAAGGAATTAGGACCGCCTTGCTGGGCTTGACAAACATCTCGGAAATTAAATCCAGATAGTGTCTGAGTGCTTTTCGCTTGAGCTCGGAGTGAAGAGTGTGAGAAATGTGAAATTAATTCAAAATAAAATATCTTGAATAGTAATCTGGCACGTGTTGCTCGCATATCAGTTTTAAGCAACCAGACCGTCAGAATTAGACCAAATTACACCCTCGGATCAGGAGAAATTTCATACACATTTACATGTACTCGAAATCTTCGATCGAGATCCGCTGACCGTTGAACTGAAACTGGTCCGCCACGCGTGATTTGGAATCCCGACCGAAGCGAAAACTTAACTCCACCTAGATCCGGTGTCGGTGAGCTTAAGTCCGACCTTTGGCTCAAGGAGGCCCGCCAGAAGTCCTCCGTTGAGCTGAAACCAGCTTACTTTGGTTATAACCTAAGTATACTTTGACCTGGAGTCTATTTCGGTTAGTTTTTAGGCTATATAAGGACCTTAAACCCTCTCTCATCGCAGCCATACGAATTTGAGAGAAACCTTAGAGAGAGAAGAGAGAAAAGAGAGAGAAAGTGTGGGAGATGTGGGAGGATCTCCCTGATGTTCTTCCCTACTACTATCCATGCTCCACCACTCCGTTCTAATTGCTTTCCCGACGATTCCAGCTCCGATTCTAGGTAAGAAACCCTAACCCTAAACTGATTTGGGGTTTTGATAGTTGTAGGTTATGAAATAGCTAACCTATTCCGTTCTATAGGTCGCCAAATTGCCGAATACGAAGGCTTAGCAAACCTAGCTGATTTGTTACGATTCTACGATAAAAGGTGCGGACTTTAGGTGTATAGGTTATGGTTTTCAATGCTTTCAATGTCAGGTAATGATAGATTCATGATCTACATGCAATTACACATGTACAAAGTGTTGTCTGTTTTCCGTTTCAATTAAAGATGAAAAATATGGAATTCTACATACTCTAGGTATTTGAAGAAAGTACCGTATACGTACAAATTTTGGAAATGTGTTTGACATGATTAATTGTTGTATAAATATATTATATGTGGATAAATTACTTGTTTGGCGAAAGGACTCGCCCTAATACATGTTTTACTTATATACACTATGTATGTTGATATTGTGTGTTCTAGAAAATACCGTATACGTATAAAATTTGGAGATGTATTTGCCATGATTATTTGCTATATGAATATATTATATATAGATAAAATACTTGCTTGGTGAAAGGATAACCCTAATACATGTTTTGCTAACATACACCATGTATGTTGTAATAGTGTATTCTAAGTGTTTGTGAAAATGACCGAATGAGTAAAGAATTCTCATTCGTGCTCGCCATGACTAATTGTCATGGATATATGATTGTTGTACTGGCGATCCCCCTTTGACGAATGGATTTGCCCTAAATCACGCCACGACCAATATTCACTACTTATATTAAAATGTGTGGCCCAAGTGTTTGTGGAAATGACTGAATGAATATGGAACTTGGATTCCTGCTTGCCATGACTATCCGTCGTGGGTGTATGCGTGTTATGATTGGGGTAACTCCCTAATGAAAGGATTTGACCTAATACCTATGTGATCAACATATGTCATGTATGTTGATATATGTAGTCTAAAGTGTTTGTTGAAATGTCTGAATGAGTAGTAGTTAGCAAATTGTAATGTATAAGGGTGTTGAGATATGATTCTCAACTCTTTTAACTATGTGTATGATTTCTTTGGATAGTTGTGTGATTAAGAATTGAACATGTACAAACTCATGCTTGTGTTGTGCTTCATAACATGCTCAACTGCATTTATGATTTTATCTATGTGATGCATATGTTTAAATTCATATTTACGTTGTATGATCTGTCATGGGTGATGGGGGAGTGGAGCAACGAGTGCGTGCAACAGCCCTGGCAGCCCTAAACGGATAATATCAGACTTTGGTTGTATGATTTGAATCTTGATTCATTACTGCTTTAACTATCTGCAATTGAATGCGATTGGGGCTATGATTATAGTCCAGGCAATCGGTAACGAAAATGAATGCGTGGGTGAGATTCATTTGCCATGTGAGATGTGTTCGACGAACTCGAGTCGTACTTCGGTTGACGATAGTGGTCGGCCACGCGAAGTGCTTATGCACTTCATGTCGTTCAACTTGTTGTGCGCTCAAGCTAGCCGAGCTCGTCAAGTAACCCGATCTGTCTAATGTATGTTCACCATGTTTGGACGCTACTGCTTGAACCTAGGATACCAAACTTACCAAGGAAATCCCGTTAACCATGGTACCTCGATCCGCTAAGACTCATGAGCCGGACATGGTGGTATGGGACACTGTGGTCGAGCTATCAGCCTACGCTAGGGCCACGTGACTCCCTATAGTGACCAGTGAGCAACCAGACTCGTGAGCCGATTATGGTGGTATGGGACACTATATTCGAGCTGTCGACACCTACGGCGAGAGCCGAATACAGTGAGACCTGTATTCGTGTTGACGGGCGACGAGTCCTCTATAGTGTCTTCGAGTATACTCTAAGGTCTATGATTGGCGACGAGCCCTTCACAGCAACTAGAGCATGAGTTGAGCCGAGTACGGTGAGATCTGTATTCAAGCTGACGGCCAACGATTGAGCCGAGTACGGTGAGACCTATATTCGAGCTGACGACCAGCAATTAAGCCGCATACGTTGAGATCTGTATCCGTGCTGATGGGTGACGAGCCCTTTGTGATGCCTTCACTATGCCTCTCAAACCATAATTGAATGAGATTAACTAGGACTGACGACCCTAGAATGGATCATGTTTGGGAATTATACAAGGGAGGTACCTTAGTTTCACAATACTGTTGTTTGAAATGGACTACTAATTACTCGGTAATCATGTTCATCATCGCACTGCATGTGCCTGGTAGATGTGGATCATTGAGGGATGAACGCATTGTCATTTCATACTTGCATTAAATAAGAGTAGTTAGAATTATTTGATTGTACTGCTTTATCATTGCTGCTTGATTGAGTTGATAACATGTTAACCTATGCTTTATTGTTCCACTGAGTTGATCACTCACTCCCACGTTACGGGACGGTGTTGTACACACCAACCAGATTTGTTGAGTTTCAGGTAATGGCGATGCTTATGAAGCAGAGCCGGATTACTATGATGTGGAGGAGGAGTTCTCCTACTTGTAGCTCTCTGACAGGTTTATGAAGACCTGTTATTGTATTGACGGGGCTATAGTACTTGGGATAGAAGACATTACACTTACACATTTGGTATATTTTAGAAATGTACTTGAAATTTATTAACCTGGTAATGTTATCACACTCTGGAGACTCACCACAGTTTTTATATATTTTATATATCTATCACAGTCTTCCGCTTACAATTTAACTGTCTCTAGAGTATGATATGCTGTTTTGGCTTAATCTCACTCATGTTCAATACACTAATGCAGACAACATTTAATCATCATTATCTATGTTGCATAAGTGATGTTCTGGAAACTCGGGTGTTGAGTTATGCTCGACCCCCGATTTTTCGGGATGTTACAAAATGAGAGGGAGAGCGAGGTATTTATAGGCCCTCTACACGTGTCAGTGGTCTTCGTTGATTGCACGATCAGCGCAACTTCTTGATTGCGCTATCCGCGCAACTGTCACCCTTGTACCGCGACCCGCGCAACTATCACTCTTGTACCGCGACCTGCACTACTGTCACTCTTGTTCTGCGACCCGCGCAATCTTGTATTCCTCCAGTATCAGTTGGTTGCGCGATTCGTGCAAGTGACTTCTCGGTTGCGCGACCCGCGCAATCTTGTATTCCTCCAGTATTTCTCCCCTGAATGCCAATCTTTCCTTTTTCATGATTATCATTTTTTATGCTCCAACAATGTTTTTTCTTATTTCTACAAGACAGTCCATGCAACTCTGATATGAATCCTCTTGGATCATTTCTGGTTGGATCTCAAAGGTAGGGGATCCAAGAGAATAATCATAATAACATGTTGTTGGTTCATCCTTTCAATTTTGATGTTTCCACTGATCATAGTCATACAGAACATAGGTGGGAGAATCTGATGGTTGTTGATACATATTATCACCCATAATATAATCTCTCATTGTTTTCTTCTTGTTTGATGGGTGATAATAATTCTCACTCCTATAGTTATGATAACACCAACACTCACGTACTGTCTTCTTAATCCATGGGGTGTAATTATTCTCCTACATATGATCACGTAAGGACTTCTTCAATGGTGGAGCATTATATTCAGGTCGGTACTCGATGATGGTTTCAGAAAAATTTTGTGACATAGGTTGATTTCTATTATAATCATTATACATCCCTTCCCAACATCTCTTAGCTATCTCAACATATTGACGTTCCCACTCTTGCATGGTGAAACCCTAACACTAAATCAAATCCTAAAAAAATAAAAGAAAAATCCTACAACAATAAGAAATCTAGAAATAGAAAGAGAGAGAATTAGAAAGAAGTTACCAATTTAGAACGTTCTATGTTAGAATCCTACAAAAGAAAACAAAACAAGTCAATTTCTAAAAACAAAAAATATAAAGTTGATAAAAAGAGGAAAAGTTAGTTTCTAAAATCAAATTAGGAAAGTTTCTAAACCTAGAATTAGAAAGTCAGTTTCTTTAAAAAAAAATCCTAGAATTAGAAAGTTTCTAAAAACAGAAAACAAACCCTAATCTAGAGAAATAGAAATTAGAAAAACCCTAATCTTAAACTAATTCCAAAACTAGCTAATCTTAGAAAAACACAACCATTAGTCCCCAGCAACAACGTCAAAAACTTATTCACAATCCCAAGTGTAGGGTCGCGATGTAGTAATAATCTTGGTAAGACCGAGGTCGAATCCACAAGGACTAATCTCGTGCATATTCTGAAAGTAACTAAAAGTAGAACTAGAAGAAGATGAAAACCTAAACCTGAAATATTTGAGAAGGTGATTTTGAATAAGGTAATTAAAAACTAATAAATTTAAAGGTGGTAACTAGGATGCCAAGGATCCACCTGTATCAATTAGGAAGCTACCGTGCATGATTCAAAGACACAACTAGAATCAGAGTCCTATCCTATCAATTGGTAAGAAGAGATTTGTCAGATTTCTAAACTTCTCATGGATCTAGTCATCAATGGATGAGAGTGGTGAGGTTTTGGAAGTGATTCTGTCACCTAACCATGCCCAGGAGACAAGGCAAACAACAACAATATAACAAACCCACAACCAATCATAGGAGAATTGTGAAAGTTAGGGAGGATTCCATCACCCTACCATGCCCATAGGACGATGGTAAACGACAGGATTTCCTAATTTCACAATCTCAATTCAGGAAAAGAACATATCTCAAGCTATCGCAGATCTATTGTAATTTGAGTCACAACAAACCATTAAAAATTAAAAAATTCCTTCATATCAAACAAGAATCTAAGAGAGTTCAAGAAAACATGAATCAAAACAAAGCAAACATCTCAATCATGCTACAAGCTTCACCTCTTATCCCTAGTGAAGAGGTTGAGCCAACCATAAGCATGATTGAACTAAAACTCTTAAACAAAACAAAAAGACCAATTAAAGAGGAAGAAGAAGAACTCCCGGATGGTGGCTCCACCCTTTTGCTCCACTCCTCCAACCCTAGAAGATGCTCAGGAGTTCCTTAGGGACCCATATTTATAGTTTTAGGCCTTAACCTTTCGCACCGAGTGGAAATTTTTGGAAACCGTCTCAAATTTACGCAGTCCGTGAAAAAATTACATAACCCTAGACTGGTCATGGGGTCAAAGGACGTCCTCGACCAGTCGTGGGACACCTTCGATTAGTCGAGCAGGATGAAAATTTAATTATTTTACTCGCTGGAGTTCGAGTCGAGGAACCTCGACCGGTCGAGGATCAACTGGTCTAGTAGTGTCCAGGATTGGTCGTGCGTAGCCTGGACTGGTCGAGCGGAGGCCAGGACTGGTCGAGGATTACGCCATTTCACTTCAAAACTCTGAGTTTCTTCATTCTTGACTTGGGTTTCTTAGATATTTAGTATGTGCATTCTTCATTCTTGGTTTCATCAGATCCACTCTTAGCTTTGGTGATTCTTGAGGGTTAATTCCATGTTTTTAGCATCCTTTTCAATCCAAGCTCTTGAATTCACCTTGTAACATAAACATGATTAAAATAAAACATTAAGCATTATAATGTTAATAAAACCAAATAATAAATTGGGTCAAATATGCAATATTTGACCCTCAACAATGAACTAGCCTCTCCTCCTCATTAAGATGTGACTAACGTTCTTGAATGGCGGTTTCAATCGCCTCTAACGATTTCGTAATACCTGCGACTGCTTGTGCAGCATATTCATTGAATTGTTCTTAAGCATCTATGTATTTCTGAAATGATTTCCCTTGGATTATTTCCAGTTGAATCTCTTGGATCGTTTCTTGTTGAATCTCAGAGGTATAGGACCCAATAGAATTGTCACTATGATGCATTGTTGATTCAACTTCCCAATCTTGATGTTTTCACTGATCATAAGTAGGGAGTTGGGAATGAAGAATTGGGTTGGGCTTAGGCTGGGGTGAACTAGACTCCATTAGCTTATCGAGGCACGATTCAAGTGCTTCTATTGTTCTTCTGATTCCAGCAAAATCGTCTGTGTAACCCTGAAGTGACACCTCTTGGATCGTGTACTATTTTCTTAATTCATGGGGTGTAATTGTTCTCGTGCATATGATTGTGTAAGGATTTCTTAATCGGTGGAGCATTGTAATTCGTTTGGTTCTCGATGATGTTTCCAGAAAAATTTTGAGAAGTAAGTTATTTTCTAACATAACATCTGACGGCCCTTCACACTTTCTTGCATTCTCTAAAACTAGCTCAACATATTGACGTTCCCACTCTTGCATATACATGGTAAAACCCTAATCCTGAACCTAATCCTAAAAGAGAATAAAAGAAAAATCCTACAACAATATGGAAAGTAAGTAGATGAGAAGTTAGAAGGAAGTTACCAGATTGGAGAAGATCTATGTTAGGATCCTGCAAAAGAAAAAGGAAAGTGAATTAGTTTCTAAAAAAGAAATAAGAAAGCAACCTACTTTCTAAAAATAAAAAAGGAAAGTTCCTAAAAATAGAAAATAAAAAGTTTCTAAAGAAAAAGTTAGTTTCCAAAAACAGAAAAGGAAAGTTTCTAAACCTATAATTAGAAGGTAAGTTAGTTTATAAAATAATTCAGGAAAACCTAATCCTAAAAATAAAAAATAGAAAAACCCTAATCTTAAACTAATTCTAAAACTAGTTAATCTCAGAAACACGCAACCGTTAGTCCCAGGCAACGACGCTAAAAACTTGTTCACAACCCCAAGTGTAGGGTCACGATGTCGTAATAATCTCGGTGAGACTAAGGTCGAATCCAGAGGGACTAATCACATGTGTATTTTGAAAGTAACTAGACTCATAACTAGAAGAAGATGTAAACCTGAATCTGAAATAGTTGAGAGATTGATTTTGAATAAGGTAATTGAAACTTATAAATTTAAAGGTGGTAATTAGGGCACCAAGGATCCACTTGTAGCAATTGGGAGGTTACCTTGCTTGATTCAAAGACACAATTGGGATCAGAGTCATATCCTATCTAATTGGTAAGAATAGATTTGTCAGATCTCTAAACTTCTCATGGATCTAGTCATCAATGGTTGAGAGTTATGAGGATTTGGATGTGATTCCATCACCAAACCATGACCAGGAGACAAAGCAAACAACAGGATTTACCAATCCCACAACCAATCATAACAAAATTGTGAAGGTTAGGAAGGATTCCATCATCCTACCATGCCCAAGGGACGATGGTGAACAACATGATTTCCTAATTTCACAATCTTAATTCAGGAAAAGAATATATCTCAAGCTATCACAGATCTATTGTAATTTGTCACAACAAACCATTGAAAACTAAAAATATTCCTTCATAATCAAACTAAAATCCAAGAGAGTTCAACAAAACATGAATCAAACAAAAGTAAACATCCCAATCACGCTACAAGCTTTACCTCTAAGCTCTAGCTAAAGGATTTAGCCAACCATAGACCTGATTGAACTTAGAACTCTTAAACAAAACATCAACTAAGGAAGAAGAAGAAAACTCCCAGACGGCGGCTCCACCCTTTTGCTCCACTCCTCAAACCCTAGAAGATATATAGGGATGCCTTAGGGACTCCTATTTATAGTTGTGCATCACCTCCTTCTGCAACGACTTGAAAAAATCTGAAAATTGCCTCAAATTTACGTAGTCCGCGCAAAACCTGCGTAACCTTTTACTGGTCAAGGACAACCTTCAACTGGTCGAAGGTCACCTTTAACTAGTCGAGGGTTACCCTTGACTGGTCGAGGATGACGAGATTTAAAGAATTTTGATCCCCGGAGTTTGAGTCGAAGTTCCTTCGACTAGTCGAGGAAAAGCTTAGACTGGTCGAAGGAGAGCTTAAACTAGTCGAAGATTACGCAAATTCACTTCAAAACTTCGATTCTCTTCATTCTTGACTTGATTTCCTTGGATCTTTGGTACGCTAATTCTTCATTCTTTGTCTTCTAAGATCCAATCTTTGTCTTGGTGATTCTTGAGCGTTAAATCCATGATTTTACCATCCTTTTCAATCCAAGCTCTTAAATTCACCTTGCAACACAAACATGAGTAAAATAGGACATTAAGCAATATCATGTCCATAAAACCAAGTAATAAATCAGTGATAATATGCAATATTTGACCCTCAACATGATAAAACACAAGTGATAACATTAAGTGCTTTTGCATTAGCACTACTTTCACTTTTTTGACCTGGAGTCCAAAGTTTATAAACTTGTACTTTCATGGACTTGGCTCCATTTTCACCCATTACTTCCAACATTGGAGGGACCCATTGGGTCATGGTAGCTTGCCACACACTTTTGTTAATAGAGTTGAGGAAAATCCTTATTCTAACTTTCCAGTGGGAATAATTCGAGCAATTAAAAGGAGGTAGCCTGGACATGGATAAACTATTGAAATTTAACATTACAATAGCCCTGGATCTAGCTTTAGGAACTTAATCCCAAAAAGAGCATCCTCACTCTGATACCACTTGAAAGGATGAGCTATAGATGACCTAGAGGGGGGGGGGGGGGGGGGGGGGCTGAATAGGACAATACCAAAATATTTCGATACAATGCGGAATAATAAATCAATTGAATACAATTTTGTAAAGTATTGAATTCTTGATATCAAATAGTTCATAGGACAAGCTTACACTTAAAAGATTTAGGTAGGACAAGCTTATTTCATGATGTCTTTAAAATCAAAATCTCAAACTATTGCAATGAATAAATAAATCATAATATAAGCACAAATAATAATATTCAATCAAAACAATGCAGAAAAGAATTATAGTGATTCGATGCCTCAATGCAACCTATTTCACTCTCAAAATTACTATACTCACAATTTTGACTTTTACTATTTCAAGGTTTTCCATGATCACCTTAACAACCTTATACAATTATTTCGATTTTTACAGGCTATCACAATCAAACCCACTTTGTGATTTTCACGGGGTCACCACAAACAAACTCGCTGAGATTTTCGGGTTATCTCAGAAAAACCTAAATTGAAATAAATGAATAGACAGTACTTATCTTCGATTGGTGAATTGAAGTCGTAGTTGTAGTTTGAATGCAGCAATATTCTTCTTGGGATATAGATGAAGTCTTTGTATGAGTTCAACCCAAAAAGAAATGAAGGGATCTAATGTATTTTTCAATAAAATGAATGATGCCCTGTGCCGGAAATTCGATTCTCCTTTTCTCAAAGTAGAGTATGAATTACTCTATCAAAAAACAGTTTAATCTAACTTGAGGAGGAGAATAGAATTAGCTAAAACAAAAATAGGAATTACAACTCAAATAGCTTAAGGAGGTTTGAAGAATCTTTATTTACAACACAATATGAATCTATGAAATTTCGTGATTTAAACATTAAGAAAAATCTCTATGTATAGTTAAGGATCTGTGTAGTTCAGATGGCCAGAGGGTCGGCCGAACTTCAAAGATTACGTTCCAACAGAACTCGAATTTCGTGAGATAAAATCTTTCAAAACTTTAGCTAGCCCAAACCCAAGTTCGGTTGGCCGAGAAAGAGGTTTGGCTAGCCTAATAGGCCTAAAATCTGATTTTTATTCCATTACTAGAAACTTGACTGAACCCACCTTGGGCTGGCTGAAGGTATGTTCAGTTGGCCGAACCCCAGGTTTGGTTGGCCGAACCTACTGGAAAAAGATCTTTTAAGATCTGTCTTTTTGATCGAATATTATAGGGTTGGCCTAAATAGTTAGGTTGGCCGAACCAGATGTCGAGCTAGCCTAACTTGAGTGTATTTAACATGAAATATGATTATAAATATGCATGAGTGAAATACATCTACCCTATGGTCAAACTAGGTTTATACCACTTGAAGGTTGACTCATACGAAGTGTTCTGAACTTCGAACCATGAATGACCTTACTTTGAGATGTTAAGTCTTCTTTCCAGATGCCTGATCGAGTTGATAACTTGTCTTCATTGGAGCTTGCGATCTTAACCGGACTACGAAATTTGACAAACTATAACGTGTTTTAAGTATAAGCACTTACAACAATCTTCTTCGGTCATTTCTTCATCCTTTATACTTAGTTTCCTTGGAACTTTGCCATGTGAATTCTTCATTCTTGGTATCCTAAGATCCATCCTTTGCCTTAGTGATTCTTGAGCATCAAATCCATACTTTTAGCAGTCTTTTCAAGCCAAGCTCCCAGATTCACCTTGCAATACAAACATGTATAAAATATACTTATTAAGCATTATCATGTTCATAAAACTAAGATATAAACAGGGGGAAATATTCAATATTTGGCACTCAACAATTGATAAGTAAACTAGAGAGGGTCCCACAACGCATGCCAAGAAATATGTGTTGGTGATATCCAAAATTATGGAATGGTCGATGTATAATATATATTTATGGCAACCAAGTAATTTAGGATCCCACCAAGCGTGCCAAGAAATGTGTATTGGGACTAGCCAAAATTGTTGCACGGCCGGTGCACACTATATATTTATGGAAACTAAGTAGTTTAAGGTCCCACTGTAACACCCCGAACTTTTCAATACCCGAGTATTGAAAGTTCTCAAGTGTTACCATAAAATTTAACTTATTATGTACATGTGTACGATACCAATCTAGATATCTTAACCTTACATCTATTCTCTTACACGAATCTGATCGTTGGGAATAATCTTCATCCACAGATCAAGCAATCTAACCATTGATTTTAAGATACGATGATCATATACCTAAATATTCTCACTTGTCCATCATAACCAACTGCTCAGTCAAAACTGCATTGCTAGATAGAGACATCTAACCATCCACCTTGATTCCGGACCATCCGATTGTAGTAAACTAGTTACTTGATCTCTACATCCGCTTGTACTCACATCAAGTTGAGATTCTGATCCATTCATCCTATTCATCACCTATGAATATACTTAACTCACCATCAGAACTACAATCTGAGAAACTTACACATGTGAACAAGTGTAACAACCCGAATTTCAAATTAAAAGAATAATCCGTGGGTATGCCCCCCCTCAAAATCAGATCCACCTTACATTTTAAGACGGGTGGTATTAAACACTCACAAAATAAATGGATGAGGTGCATGTACACTATGCGTGCCATACTGATGGACTCTGTAAGACCCTAACCTAAGTATGCACGTCATTCCTTTAGGTCCCGCGGTCCTACCAGTCGAATCCCAGAGACCTATGACCTATGGATAGTGTTTGCGGTCATCCTCAAGTTCGGTCACGTTGACCCGACTCGGATCGACTTAAAACCTATGTCATTGCATCCGTATAGGCGCTGCGGTTCCAATGTCGCATCCCGTGAGTGAATCCGATGTGTACATCAGAAGTTATGGGCCACGCTCGATATGGACCATTGATGTGTGGATGGTGGACACCACCCTAGCTCCACACGTTTCCCCATATAGTGGATGATGTCATGATTAGGTTTAGGGTTTCTAGAAAACCTATAGCCTACCCTAGACCCTATGAGCATTGGTTGTATCTCCATCATTACCTTCTCTTTTCTAGGTAGTCTCTTTTAGAGAGAAACCATCATTACACTTCTACACCTTCCTAGAAACCCTCCTTTCCTCTCATTTCTCTCTAACTCTTCCTTCTCTCCTCTTCCTAGCAACCCTCCAACGTCCCTCCTCTCCAGATCCTCCAGCCCCTTCTCTCCCAAATACCCTTTAATCCCACCTTCTCTAACCCATCTCACCCATAGAAACCTCTTCCTTAGAGCTTGAGGATCAAGGTGGTGTAGATTTGAAGCTAAATCCTTAAGGTGGGTGTGCATGTAATTGTAAATTCAGATTTCTTCCATTTCATACTAGTTCTTCCCTTTTATTCCATGTTGAACCTTGTGGGGCCCATTAAATGATGGTGGTGGCCCCCAAGATTTCATGGATGAGGCTCATAGCCCATCTTACTTGCATGCATGTTCCATGAAAGGGGCCATTCTCCATCGACCGCTACATGACTTTTCTTTCTTTGATCAGGGATCTTTGGGTCATCTAGACCCTTGATCCTTGGTGGAGATTGCATCTCCACCATAGATCTCAAGTAGAAATCATATGATCATGTAGATCTTGTATATCTTGTGATAGTGGAATGTGTATGCATGTGTGATGAGGGGAATGGCCTCGATGTGGCGAAGACCCTTCCCTTGTGGCTGAATCCTCATTTTTGCCTTGTTGATAACCTTCTGATCATGAGTGTGTGGCCCACCTTGTGGACCAAGAATATCAAGACCGTCCATGGAGGGTGGACGTCCATGACAGTCCACCCTTGGACGTTGGAGCCCCCTAATCCATCTATAAGGGCACATGCAAAGGATATTTTGTAATGGGAAGGGTCTGGATGTTTGTGGGGCCCACTAGGGTGATCCATACCATGATTTTCTTGGATCAAATCCCCTTCTGAATAGTGTTTATAATTATTTATTTTCAGTTATATTTTGTTGTCCAGAACTATCTGGACAGATTTTTGGGTCATCTTGACCCTAGATTTTTGGACATTTTGTTGGGTGTTTGATTCCATATGATTTATGTTTCTTGAAGGTGTGGACCCCACCTATATGCACGTCAAATTTCAGCTTCAACTGACCTCATTTGGGCATCCAATAGTGGGCCAAGATGGTTGGACCGCCAGAATTTCTGTTGTGTAGTCCAGCAATATAGTCTGATAAAAGCCTTAATTCATAAATATTTCTACTATAGGTGAGCCACTTTTCTGGACTCCATCTTGTTGTATACATGATGAGGGACCTTGGCCCTCAATTTTCAGAATTTTAGAGGCCCTAGACCCACTCCAATGGATTGCCCAAATTTAGGACAACAACATGCATTGCAGAAAATTCTTCCATACCTTGCTGTCCTCTTTGTGTTAGCAGCAGATTTTGGGCCCTAACCCACTGGACTTGTGCATGATTTTTTGGGCCCACCTCTGATGTATCAAGAGGCCCATTGAGCCATGTTTGTGCAGCCAACCAGCTGGACCAGCAAGCCTTACTGGACGTCTAGCTAGTGGACGTCCAACATGGTTGGCCATCCAACATGTTGGCCCACAATGATGTATGTTTCATCCACACCATCCCCCATTTTTGGGTGGCCCACATGGGAAGGGTCCACACTAGGTGGACGTCCCCTATGGGGCCCACCTTAGGACATGTGGAGCCACCTTGTTGCATGTATGTGTGGCCCAAGTCGTCCAGGCCTTGGACCGCCCATGCCTTGGGATGCCCAGGCCTTTGGACTGCTACTGGGCTTGTAGTTCCCTGTAGTTCAATAGCAGGCCCACCTGTTTTGTGTACCACCCCTTTTTCTTCATCTGGTGGGGGCCCCCTGTAAATATTACTGGCCCTTATAATATTGATTTTCACATCTTGTAACAAGTTTATAGGCTTTAGCAGGCCCAAGTAGTTGGGGGGCTGAAACTCCAGCAACGGCCCCAAATGAACATTGCTTTGACTGAAATTGCATTAGATGTGGGGCCCACCATATTGAGAAATCTGGGTTATATGATGCACACTTATAACTAGAATTTTCTTGGTCTTAATTAATGCATAGTTGGGCTACCATTTGATGATCCATGGTGGACCCAAGTATAGACCAAATTTTTGGACTTCCTAGTGGGCCTAGTGTGGGCTGGAATGTCCTAGCTTCGCCCAGCCATATGTTGGGCTGACTTCCACCATTTTATTGGACTTGTGGGCTGAGGTGAGGGTGGAATTGGGCCCTTGAGCGCCCACTTAAATTGCCAGTTATTGGGCTGATGTTGTGAGGCCTATTTCACCCAACTTAGACTTATTTTTGGGCTAGGTATTTATGTTCTTGGGCTGTCCACCAAGTCTAACTGAATGCATGGATTCTATGGCCATTAGGACTTGGGCCTTGGGCCTTGATTCCCCTCTTTGGGCCCCTGTTGCTGAAGATAGTATTAGACCTTTTTCTTATGCCTTTATGTGGGTCTTATATATGTGGTTTGGATGTGGGCCTTGGGCCTTGTAGCTATATAATTATGTTGGTTATGCCTTTTGGGAAATGGTGGTTGAATGTCCCCATTATGGACCCCTCTAGGCCTGTTTGTATCTAAGTGTGGTTGAATGTCCACCTTAATCTTTTGTTAGGCTCATCTCCATATTATTCAGGCTCATAGCTTATATGCTTAGTCTCGTGGGCTACCCTAGGTAAATGGCCCCCACTAGATGTTGTTTTCCTTATGAGGAATTGGTTAAGTACCTGGACCCTTCATGGTTGGGTAGAGAGTTCATCTTCACCTCATTGGCACCCCTATTCATCTTCATAGCCCACTCCCATACGCATCATATGCATGCTTGGTTGAGGTATAATTGGCCATGGTTGTTCCATTGTGCAGGACATGTTGGTATCTCCCCGAGGGATGGAGTTTCTCCTATGTAGCACGATGGATGCTTGGGATTGATGCATAGGTGATTGTGTGATTCATGCATCTGGCATTGTATAACATGCGGATATCTGCCCTAGCTTCATCAGGGCCGTAGCCTGCATAGGCATATCGTGGATGATCGTGTGTGGACACCAAAAATGATACTTGAACATTTGGGGCGCATAGGATGTTCCTGGGTGAAACCCCCTAAACCTTCATGGTACTGAGGAGACGCCTCAATGCCAAGATCGAGTGGAAAACTTGAGTGCTCGAGTGCCTTATACTGTTAGGCCGTGACTCCCACTGTTGTGAGGTCGGTCGAGATGGGGTTTAGCCTTACCCGCCTGAGTGAGGGGGCATAACTAGGCTGAGTTTGACCAGCTCATGAAATGGGTCCACTACCGTCGAGCCTCACTGGTGATTGGCTGTCCACAGGCGGCTAGTGAGGTCTCTTATGCTCGTTTGACTATGTGAGTCTTGAGGAGCAGCAGTCATCCAACAGTGTACTTGACCCAGGTGGATTTCTTATGATGGAATTGTATTTGATGTGTGGATTGGATATGAGGACTGGCATTACTTCGCATTGCATTGACATCAACTGTATAAGCCTTATGTTGCATCGCCTTGGTATGGCACCTAGTACTCATGTATTGCATTGCATAGCCTTGATACGACTTACTGCATTCATATCTTAGCCTCGGTATGGCTAGTGGTATTGGTATCATTTATGGTTCCCTCCGCATCCTCCTATTTCTTCTGAACACCATTGTCATACACTTACACCGCCCTCTAAGCTTTCTATGAGCTTATACACGATTGATGTGTGCAGGTGATCCTAGGTCGGCACAGTAGTAGTGGAGCATTGGATTGGAGCGTGTTGAGGACCCGTTGTAGACTTTTCTCTTCCTTTCTTACCTTATGTATTTCCTTTTGAGACTTATGTACCTGTAAAGTTTAAATTCTTAGTGGAATTTGCAATGCGTTCCTATGGTTACTTTATGATATTACTATGTTATAATCTTGGGTATGCTCTATCGGATTAGATTTATGCTATGGAAATCCTCCTTTTGGGATCCCAGGATCGGAACCTTAGCCAAGAACCGAGAATGGGGTACTGCAGAGGCTATTACGGTGTAACGCCCTGAAAATCGGGGGTCGAGCATAAACTCAACTCCCGAGTTCCAGAACATCACTTATGCAACAAAATGAATGATGATTGAATGTTGACTGTATTCGTGCATTGAACATGAGTGAGATTAAGCCAAAACAGCATATCATACTCCAGAGACAGTTAAATTTGCAAGCAGAAGACTATGATAGATAGATAAAATATATAAACTATGATGAGTCTCCAGAGTGTGATAACATTACCAGGTTAAATAATTACAAGTACAGTTTTAAAATATACCAAATGTGAGGAAGTGTAATGTCTCTTATCCCAAGTACCATAGCCCCGTCAATACAATATCAGGTCTTCATTGACCTGCCAGAGAGATACAGATAGGAGAACTCCTCTATCATCATAGAAGTAGTCCGGCTCTGCTTCACAAGCATCGCCATCACCTGAAACTCAACAAATCTGGTTGGTGTGTACAACACCGTCCCGTAACGTGGGAGTGAGTGATCAACTCAGTGGAACAGTAAAGCATAGGTTAACATGTTATCAACTCAGTCAAGCAGTAATGATAAAGCAGTACAATCAAACAATTCTAACTACTCTTATTTAATGCAAGTATGAAATGACATGATGTTGTATGCCCTTGCCAAACCACCCTCAAGCGACATCATCTTACGTTCGCAAATGCTTAACTCCCTCAGTGCGCCACATCTACAAAGCACATGCGGTGCGATGATGCTCATGATTACCAAGTTATTATTAGTCCATTTCAAACAGCAGTATTGGGAAACTAAGGTACCTCCCTTGTATCATTCCCAAACATGATCCATTCTAGGGTCGTCAATCCTAGTTAATCTCATACGACATTATGGTTTGAGAGGCTTAGCGAAGGCATCACAAAGGGCTCGTCACCCGTCAGCACGGATACAGATCTCACCGTATGCGGCTCAATTGCTGACCGTCAGCTCGAGTACAGGTCTCACCATACTCGGATCAATCACTAGCCATCAGCTCGAGTACAGGTCTCACCGTACTCGGCTCCACTCATACTCTAGTTGCTGTGAAAGACTCGTCGCCAATCACAGACCCTTGGAGTATACTCGAAGATACTACGGAGGACTCGTCGCCCGTCACCACGAGTACAGGTCTCACCGTACTCGGCTCTCGCCGTAAGTATCGACAGCTTAAATACAGTGTCCCATACCACCGTATTCGGCTCACGAGTTTGGTTGCGCAATGGTCACTACGGGGAGGCACATGGCCCCAGCGTAGGCCGACAGCTCGACCACGGTGTCCCATACCACCATGCCCGGCTCATGCGTCTTAGCGGATCGAGGTACCATGGTTAAAAGGGGTTTCACTGGTAAGTTTAGTACCCTAGGTTCAAGCAGTAGTGTCCAAACAGGGTGAACATGCATAAGACAGATCGGGTTACTTGACGAGCTCGACTAGCACGATCGCCCGTTGAGCTGCACGACATGAAGTGCATAAACAACTTCGTGTGGCCTAGCCACTGCCGACAGGCAACGCACGACTCGAGTTCGTCGAACACATCCGACGTGGCAAATGAATCTCAGCCACGAGTTCAATCCCGTTACCGATTGCCTGGGCCATAATCATAGCCCCAAACACAATCAATTGCAGATAAATAAAGCAGTAATGGATCAGGATTCAAATCATACAATCAAAGTCTGGTATTATCCGTTTAGGGCTGCCAGGGTTGTTGCACGCACTCGTTGCTCCGCTTCCCCCATCACCCATGAAGGATCATACGACGTAAATATAAATTTAAACATATGCGTTACATAGTTAAAATCATAAAGCAGTTGAGCATGTTATGAATCACAACACAAGCATGAGTTTGTACATGTTCAATTCCTAATCACACAACTATCAAAGGAGATCATACACATAGTTAAAAGAGGTTGAGAATCATATCTCAACACCCTTATACTTTACAATTTGCTAACTACTACTCATTCAGACATTTCAAGAAACACTTAAACAGACATACATCACCATACACGACATATGTCGATCACATAGGCATTAGGCCAAATCCTTTCACTAGGGAGTTGCCCCAATCATAACACGCGTACACCCACGACGGATAGTCATGGCAAGCAGGAATCCAAGTTCCATATTCATTCAGTCATTTCCACAAACACTTGGGCCACACATTTTAGCATATATAGTGTATATTGGCCGTGGCGTGACTTAGGGCAAATCCTTTCGTCAAAGGGGGTATCGCCAATACATCAATCATGAATCCATGACAATTAGTCATGGCGAGCACGAATGAGAATTCTATACTCATTCAGCCATTTCCACAAACACTTAGAATACACTATTACAACATACATGGTGTATGTTAGTACAAACATGTATTAGGGTTATCCTTTAGCCAAACGAGTATTTTATCCATGTATACCATAATCATACAACAAATAATCATGACAATTACATTTCCAAAACTTACACATATACGGTATTTCTAGAATACACAATTTCAACATACGTAGCATTTATAAGTGAACATGTATTACGGCGATTCCTTTCGCCAAACTAGTATTTTATCCATATATAGTATAATCATACGTTAAATAAACATGTCAAACATTTCTCCAAAAAAAATACGTATACGGTATTTCTAGAATACACAATTTCAACATACGTAGCATTTATAAGTGAACATGTATTACGGCGATTCCTTTCGCCAAACTAGTATTTTATCCATATATAGTATAATCATACATTAAATAAACATGTCAAACATTTCTCCAAAAAAAATACGTATACGGTATTTCTACGTATACCTAGAGTATGTGAAATTCCATATTCTACAACGTTAATCGAAACAGGAAATGGAAAGCACTTTGTACATGTGCAATTGCATGCAGATCATGAATCTATCATTATCTGACATTGAAAGCGTTGAAAACCCTAACCTATACACCTAAAGTCCACACCTTTTGTCGTAGAATCGTAACGGAGTTGATAGGTTTGTTAAGCTTCCGTATTCGGCAGTTTGGCAACCTAGAGAATGAAATAGGTTAGCTATTTCACAACCTACAACAGTCTAAACCCCAAAACAGATTAGGGTTAGGGTTTGTTACATAGAAACGATGCCGGTAACGACGGAAAAGCGTCAAGAAAGGGATGGTGCAGCCCGTGTGGTGGCAGGGAAGAGTGGCAGGGAGAAACTCCCACTACTCCCACACTTTCTCTCTCTTTTCTCTCTCTCTTTCTCTCTCTCAATCTCAATTCGTATGACTGTGAGAGGGGCTGTTCTAAGGCCCTTATATAGCCTAAAACTTCTCCGAAATAGACTCCTGTTCAAGGGGTACGCCTATTATAGGTATTTCGGCTGTTCTTTGCTCAAAAGAGGGATTCTGGTGGCCCTCCTTGAGCCAAACGTCAGACTTAAGCTCACAACTCGTGGATCTACGTGGGATTACGTTTTCAACTCGATCGAATTCCCAGATCACACGTGGTGGACCAGTTTCAGTTCGACGGTCAGTGGGTCACGATCCGAAATTCTAAGTACATGTAAATGTTCCTGAAATTTTTCCTGATCCGAGGGTGTAATTTGGTCTCCGAGGGTGTAATTTGGTCTGATTCTGACGGTCTGGTTGCTTAATACTGATGCGCAAGCGAATGATGCCAGATCACTATTCTAGATATTTATTTTGTAAAGAGAATAGTGTTTTTCACACTCCCTCGCTCCGGATCCAAACGAATGGCCGTGGGACATCGGCTAGACCTGATTTCCGAGATGGTTGTTAAGCCCAGCGAGGCGGTCCTAGTTCCTTAACTTCGTGTTAATCGGACTTCCGACGTGCGGTCCAGATCCGATACGGAGTTTCGAGATGCTCCCGAGAGCAACCGGGTAATGAGATTGATCCTAAACTTTAGGGTAACCTAGAGTCAATGATTCTACAAGTTTTGGGTCTTACAGATCGTATTTAAAGCGATTGGTACTAATTTCACAGGCACTCTAGTTTAGCACTAGCTAATTCTTGCCTAATTTCTAAAGGATTTAGTACTGTAAGATTTCTGTCTGAGATGGTACTTAGGCCTTTGTAGTTTGTATATAAGGTGATCCAAGTTTTACTACTTAGCTAGTTTAAGTTAGTGTCTAGGGCGAAAGTGCTTTGAAAAATTGAAAGCACAAGGTAGTGAAGGGTGAGATTTGTGAAGGAAATGGGTTCAGAAGCGATTTTAGACTGTGGGGTTCAGTTCTGACGAATTAATAAGGTGTTAGGAGCAACCCATTGCCTAAGGACGTCTAATCCCAGGTTGGCAAAAATTCGGGATGTTACATACGGCCGGAACCGGCTATCGGCTTCCTTGTAAGTCTGGTCCCCGAGTCTGGGCGTGATAAGAGTTGGTATCAGATCTTAACAAGTAATCTCAGAATGACTTAGGATAACATTGCATATCTGCTGTGAGCTTAGGATAAGTCGTGTCCCGAGAGTGTTCCCTTCGTTCCGTTGAGCCTGCAAGATTCTGATCCTGTAACGCCCTGAAAATTGGGGGTCGAGTAGCAACTCAACACCTAAGTTCCAAAACATCACTTATGCAACACAAATGCTTATGATTGAATGTTGTCTATGTTAGTGCAATAAACATAAGTGAGATTATACTAAAATAGTAATTCATACTCCAGATCCATGTATAAACGCAAGCGGAAGACTGAAAGATGTATATAAATGTATATAAAACAAAACAATCCCGATCTCAAGAGTATGAATACCAACTGAGTCACCATATACATGTATTTGTTCCCGAATCAAAATGACAAAATGGTACAACTGTGATCATGAACCCTGTAATCCCGTAAATCTGGATAGCCTACGCGAAGCCTCCAGCGAACTCCATGTAGGAAAACTCATCCTGATCTTCATAATAATCAGGGTCAGTCTCCTGTGGATCGTCGGTACCTGCGTCTAAGACAGAGTCTGGTGGGTGCCCAGAACACCGTCCCGTAACGTGGGAGTGAGTAGCTAACTCAGTGGAACAATAAAGTATAAGTTAGCATGTTATCAAATCAGTCAAGCAGTAATGATAAAGCAGTACAAACAACATTCCTAAGTACTGTAGTTAATGCAAGGATGAAATGCAGTTATGATGCGTGCCCTCGCCAACATACTCCCTCGTGCGGCACCATCTTACGTCCGCGGCATGCTGGCAACCTTAGTGCACCACATCTTCCAGGTACATGCAATGCGATGATGAGTATGATTACCGAGTTGTTATTAGTCCATTTCAAACAGCAATATTGAGAAACTAAGGTACTTTCCTTATATCATTCCCAACAATGATCCATTACAGGGTTGTCAGTCCTAGACAATCTCATACGATGGTGTGTTTCCAGGTCGCTGCAAGGGCTGTCAGGGCTGTTACACGAAATCGTTACACCACTGCCCCATTACCTTATCAATACAGGCTTAGTTTATACTCTTGTTGCTACGGGAAGGCTAGACGCCTCTCTGTAGCTTTAGAGTATGGTCGAGGTCACTACAAAGGGCTTATCACCAATCAGTGTAGGCCGACAGCTCGAATACAGTGTCTCATACCACCATATTCGGTTCATGAGTCAGGGTTGCTCACTGGTCACTACAAGGAGGCACGTGGCCCCAGCGTCGGCCGACAGCTCGACCACGGTGTCCCATACCACCATGCTCGGCTCATGAGTCTTGGTGGATCGAGGTACCACGGTTAACAGGATTCACTGATAAGGTTAATACCTCAGGTTGAAGCAGTAGCGTCTAAACATGGTGAACATACATTAGACATATCGGGTTACTTGACAAGCCTGACTAGCTCGAGTGCATAATCAACTGAACGATATGAAGTGCATAAGCACTTCGCGTGGCCTAACCACTGTCGCCAACGGAAGTATGACTCAGGTTCGTCAAACACATCCTACGTGGCGAAATGAATCTCAACCACGAACTCAAGTCTGGTACTAATTGTCTGGACTATAATCATAGTCTCAATCGTAATCAATCCTTATTCAGAGCATGTAGAGTAAAGCATAATAAACAAAGTAATTCAAGCATGTTAATAAACATGTCATAAAGCATGTTACAAAGCACAATATAAACAAGAAATACAAACACATATATTTCATTGTAAGCGATTAAATTAAACAACCAACATGGAGGAAATCATATACGTTTCTAAGGCAGTTGAGAATCCCATCTCAACACCCACCTAAAGCATGATTATCTAAGCACTTACTCTTACATGCATTTTCACAAACACTTAGAATACACTATTTTGACATACATAGTGTAAATTAGCAAAAAACATGTATTAAGGCGACCCCTTTCGCCAAGTATTATACACATATATAATATGTTCATACAGTAAATAATCATGACAAACACATTTCCAAAATTTATATGTATACGGTACTTTCTACAAATACGAAGAATACAATATATTCAACATAGTTAACGTATAATCGAAAAACGAAACGGACAACACTTTGTACATGTGCAATGACATATAGATCATGAATCTATCATTATCTGACATTGAAAGCGTTGAAAACTATAACCTATATGCCTAAAGTCCGCACCTTTTGTCGTAGAATCGAAACGAATTCGATATGTTTGCTAAGCTTCAGTATACGGCGATGTGGTAACCTATAACATGCTTTAGGTGGTGGGTACTCCACCACCACTATCCATAGTGTGGTCCACTTGGGATTGGGCCTATTTCTCAATGGGGCCCACGACCCTGAGAAAAGGAATGGACAACATGTATATAGCACATACAACAAGGTGGCCCTCATCAGGCAGCTCCATGGTGGGACGCCCCAGCCCAACACATATCTTGGTGGGCATCCACCTAACATTTGGATCTGCAGCAGCAGTGTGGGCCCACACCACAGAGCGGCCCACACCACATTATCACCAATGGGCCCCACACCGGTGGCCGGCATGGCTTAACAACGCACACAGAAAGGTGGGCTGTCGGCCCAACAAGACGCGGGACCTATTAGACGGTCTGGATGGAATACATAAGTGGGCCTCATACATCATCAATGAACCCCACCAGATGAGTAGCGTGGAGGTATAATACATGCAGCAGATGGGCCATAGCTGGAGGGTCAGTCCACTACTTCCTGTGGTGTGGATCACTTGAGATATGGATCTGTCCCATTTCTTGGTCCATGGCCTAAAATGATATGGAAATTTGGATGGATGGTCTGGATACTACACATACATGGTGCAGGAGCCTCCATGCATCATTAATGGGCCCCACACAAATGACTAATATGAATACAACACAAACATTAAGATGGGCCAGCTGCTAGACAGTCAGTCCAGCAACACCCCTGCCCTGCTGGGCGTCCAAACGGATGGTCTGTCTGGATAAACATACACACATGGTGTGGGGTCCCCACACATCAGTAATGGGCCCCACGATGGATAGCCAACATGAACGTACAACACATGCAGCAAGGTGGGTCGTCTGTTGGACGATCAGCCTACCTGTTGTTGGCCCTGTTTGGGCAGTAAATAGATGGATGGCCTGGATGAAACACATGTATGTGCGTAAGGGCCCGACACCTCATCAATGGGCCCCATAAATAATGACCAACATGGGGGTACAAAACATACAGCAATGGTGGGCCAGTTTGCTGGACGGTCAGCCCAGCAAAGTTATGGACTAGCTAGGCGTCCCACAGATGGGCAGTCTGGATAAAGCACCTAATCACGGTGGGTCCCACTTGTAGACGGCCGGCCATGGGCGTGGGACCCGTCCACATGGGTCCCGAAATAAGTGGGCTGGAGTGGTGAATCACATACATCACAGCAGGCCCTGCAGATTGCTGGATGCACAGTCCAGCTGATGGTGGGCCTGTCTGAGCTCTGGGCCATCCCCAAAGGCAGTATGGGTAAAATACGTACATTATAATGGGCCCCACATGGACGTGGGTCATCCATAAGGTGGACCGACCCCACACTTCCACCTAAAACAGTGGGCCTAGGTGGTAAAACACATACCTCATAGATGGGACTGCTGCCACTGGACAACACTACTCGGCTAGATCTATCCAACTATAAGGCCCATGTCTAAAAATAATCTCTCCAAAATGGACGATGTGTATGCAAAGTACACACATCAAGGTGAGGTCCACGTGAGTGGCCCACCAAAAAATTTGAATCAAGCTGGTATTTGTTTTCTCCTGCGTCTAGGCCTACTAGACGGTCTGAGCAGCAACTGTCCAGCAGCTCCTAGCTGGTCACAGCCCACCTGGCCCTATTGGATCCGGCCACTGATGCAGATAGAGGGTACGATAAGGTGGGGTCCATGCATGTGGCCCACCAACGTTAGATCAAGGTGATATTTATGTTTTCTTATCAGACAGCCCTGCATGACTGGCCGGTCATGCAGGCCTTATAACGGCAGCAAGGCGGGTCCACTAGGTGGATGACATGGATAAAATACATGCATTAGAGGGGGTCCACGTAGGTGGGCCACCCAAGCTGGTATTTGTGTTTCCCTCAATCCAAGCATGTCCAAATGGGACTGGCTGGTGAACAGCAACACACCCCAAGGTTTGGGCAGCGTGAATAAAACCCATATAATCAATGTGGGCCACAAAGATGGGAAAGAGAGAGAGAGAGAGGAGTAGAGTGGGAAGGGAAGAGAGAAAGAGAGAGAGAGAGAAACACCCACTTTACTCTTCTTCTTCCCATATGCTCCAATGCTTCTATGAACCTCTATCAACGGTGGAGATGATGATCTAAAGGTTGGATTGGTGGGGATCTAAGATGGAAGAGGGCTGGATTTTTAGGATGGGTTGGACGTCCTTGGCTCTTGCAATGGAGAATGAGGAAGAAAGAGGGATGAATGGGTGTTGGGTGGAGTGATGGATGATGGGTGATGGGTTATGTTGACTTTGGGTGAGAGAGGGATGGGTGTGATGGGATATGTACTTGACTTGTACATTGATTGATTGATTTGATATTTGGTAGAGATTCTCTAGGGTTTTGCAAATGCACGGCATTTTTCTCGAGATGAACGCGAACCCACAACTCCTGGCCTGGGTATCGCATCAACGTGCGAGACGCGGCATTGAAACCGCGGTGACGACGCGGTAGCAAGGGTACAAGTCTCGGGTCAAGTCGACTCAGATTTTCAGGATGTGACTTAGGGTCACATGCAAATGCTAATTATAGGTTGCGGGTCGCCAGAATTCGACAGGGAGGACTGTGTGAATCTAAAGAATAGTACGGACTAGGATACGAGCCTTACATGTTTGATTTTGGAGCTGAAGCATTGGTAACGCATCAGCATCAACGATTGAGGAAGTAGAAGGGGAGCTTATTGAAGAACATGAGGGTATTGATAAAAAACCCAAGAAGGTGCTTCAAAAGGGGCTCAATCCGACAAGTAAGGTTATCATATGTAAAGTTTATGTACACTCATTGTGTAGGATTGAGTGTGAGAGTTTGATTTCTAAACTCGATTAGGTTCTTATGTAAGATTTAAATCAAGTTCTTGTGTAGGCCACTAGACATGGGTGTGTATGTGTTAGTCTCCATGGGAGCCTTCGGCAGGAGTAAACATTAGTCCTTAGATTATGACCAAGGTTTGTGGCGAGCCTATAGAGAACCATGTAAGTCCCTGAGGGAGCTGATTCTTGTATATGATTGTAAAGGTTAGAGGTAAACCTGATTTAAATCCTTCGATAGTGAAATCTGGTACACTCAGGTGTTGACTGCATCGACCAACAGTAGAGTAGGGAAACCAAACCACTATGCATGCTTGTGTTTAAGATTGTCTTTTAAGGACTTGTTTAATTATGTTTATGTATTTGATTGATGAATTATATGTATGCATGATCAAGTGAATGCTAGGAGCTTATAGTTAGCACATCCCACACACACATGTACATTAGAAGTGGCTATCCTCAAATTTTGAAATGAAGGAAATGGGCGAAGCATCCTTTGTGATTGGAATCAAGATCCATATGCACTGCTCTAGAAGACTTCTCGTTCTCTCTTAAGAGACTATATATATATATATATATATATATATATATATATATATATATATATATATATATATAAGTGCTCAAGCACTTCCAAATGAGCAAAGTTTCCATATGCTAGCGTGATTGGCAGTTTGATGTATTCTATGATATGAACTCGACCACACATCAATTTCGCAATGGGCTTAGGAAGTCACTATTAGAGTAACCCAAGACTAGCGCATTACAGGGTCATCAAGAAAATATTCTGATACTTGCATGTGATTGTAGATTACATGCTATGCTACTAGGAGTCAGATCTTAGTTTACGAGGATACTATGATGTGGACTAACGTAGCGATTTGGACAAGTGCAAATCTACTTCTGGATACGTGTTCTTACTTGGTGGTGGGGCCATCTCTTTGAGTAGTAAGAAGTAATGTTGTATAACTCTTTCTACCATGAAGTCAAAATATATTGTGGGTTGCTCTACCATTTAGGAAACTGTATAGTTGAGGAGATTCGTTCGGCATTTGACATGTATATTGTCATGCCCCAAACTCAGAAACCGGGCTCACAAAATTCCCGATCGCCGAATCCAGCGCCGATAGCCTCCGTAGAACTCCATTCTCGGCTCCCAGCGCCCATTCGCCAGGTTCCGATCCTGGGATGCTACGAGGAGGATTTTCAACATCAGTTTGATTTGTAGTAAGCATAACCAAAGGCATAACCGACAAATAACAACCAAAAACTCCATCACATTTTCACTTTGATCAAAAACTTTATAAGTACAATGAGCATAAAGGGAAATACAATGATAAATGAAAAAAAGCTCCAAAATGATCTACTTTGCGCTCCTGCCTCAGCGCTGCTGCGTCCCAACGTCACCGCATGCAACGGTCGTACATAAGCTTATAGAAAGCTTAGATGGTGGTGAAAGTGTGTGCGCAAGGTAGTAATATAGTTATGCAATATCAGAGTAATGCAGAACATGCTGGTGAATCCATGAATACCATTAACCGTACCAAGGCTATACGATGCAAGGCATGAATGATGTCAGCCATACCAAGGCCATGAGATGCAAGGTGCAACTCAAGCATACAAATCATCCTCTAAGTCCCCATATCAATACAGCTCAACTCTAAGATATCACCGGGGTCTAGTACACTCTAAACCAGATTGCCGCCCCATCGAGCGCAATAAGGTAAGTGGAAGAGACCTCACTATCCACCTGCCAATATCGGACGCGGCTCGTCGATAGCAGACCCATTCCTCGAGCTGGTCAAACTCAGCCTAGCTTTGCCTCCTCCTCTCGGGCGGGTAGGGCTGCACCTCCTTCCAACCGATCACGACACAGTGGAAAGAGCGACCATCTGGTAATTAGCACTCGACGCTCATGCACCCACTCGGTCCAAATGTTGGAGCAACCTCATGGTACCATAAGGGTTTAGGGACTTTCACTCAGGGATATCTATAGCACCCCATATAGAACAAGATTTCTGGTATCCAATCCTGTCAACCACGATACGCCTATGGAGGCTACGGCCTTGATGTCGCTAGGGCGTAAAGTAATCATATCACACAATGCGAATGCATGAATCACACTATCTAATCATGCAGCAATCCTGCGCGTATCGTATGCTCATGTAGGACAACACCACCTATCAAGGAGCCCCTAATCAATCTGCCCGAAGGCATATGCTATGATCAGTCACTTCTCATATCAAGCATACATATGATGCGTATGATCATGAATCAGAAACTATACTAAACATGTTAGACGGTGATGGATGCTGTTTATAACAATAGATGGGCCTAGACGGCCTACAAGTATGGGCCTAACAATGGGCCCTAGGGAGAATTATAATGCGGACATTTAACCAACATTATTCTTACAATGTGGACGTCAAACCATCATTGTTCCCAAGGCACGGCGGCTATAAACATCATTACTCAAACCATGGTAGGGTTATACATTATAATGGACTTGTGTACATCCTATTGGGCCTCGACCCATGGGTCTTAGTTATGTCAAATGGGCCCCATAACATGGGCTTCATATATATCAAGGTGGGCCTCAACGGATGGGTCATAACTACATCAAGATGGGCCTAATCATATGGACCGATTAAATGGGCCGAGTTGAATGGGCTGAAACAATCGGGCCGAGTCAAATGGGCCTCAGGTATATCAAATTGGGCCCACCCTCATATATTTTTGAGATCTGACCTATTCACAAGTTAACATAAAGATAGATGAAATGAAAACAAATAGAAATTATTGTGGCCCTTAGGAGTTTGAACGGTGGATAACACGGTCAACCAATCTAAATGGTGGGGGCCACTTGAACTTTGGATCACACTCACTTACCCCATGTCCTGAAATGATCGCACCGATGGTTGGACGGTTTGAATACAACGCATACACCATGGTGGGTCCCATAGATAAACGGTGCGGGTGAAACAGATGGGACCCATAGAACCAACTACTGACGTTGAGAGAGAGAGAAAGAGAGAGAGGTAGAGAGAGAGAGAGATAGAGAGAGATAGAGAGAGAGAGAGCACGTGGCTGCTCTCTCCTTTTTCTTTCTTTTCTTTTTCTTCTTTTTTTTATCCCTGACACCAACAAAGGTGGACCCACGTAGGGCCCACCATATATATATATATGGGAAAAGGTGCAGCGAGCTCGAGTTGACAATCAGCTCCAATGAGGTCGAGCTGTGTGGGCCCC
Organism: Magnolia officinalis; assembly: GCA_021015155.1. Classification (NCBI taxonomy): domain Eukaryota; kingdom Viridiplantae; phylum Streptophyta; class Magnoliopsida; order Magnoliales; family Magnoliaceae; genus Magnolia; species Magnolia officinalis. The sequence goes on from JAJHSJ010000007.1 coordinate 29,147,913, forward strand.
ACCATTGATGTTTGCCAAACATCTAACCTATCAGCTAGATGCCCCATTCCAGCGTGGGCCTAGGTCTCAAAAATCAAGTCAGTCCATGACTTGTGTGGGCCGCACCAGATACAACAGTTAGGAGCGGCTACTCTCCAATTAAAATATTCAAAATCATTTATTAGGCCCACCAAGATGGGGTCCACAAATCCAGTCCACCCATCGTGGGTGTCTCACCTGAATGAAGGGTCAGACCAAGTTCCAGGCGCACCCAAAAACTTAGGTGGGTCCCACACGAACCACCCTCACTAGGGAATCGAGGCCAAGACCTCAGTGTTGTAGTGAGGTGTCTCCACTCTGCCTGCCAGTTGAACTATGGATCTGGCGTCAGGGATGGTACACATGGACGTGGGCCCCACCGTCCAGGATGGTGGACGGTTTGGATGCGTGGCCTGCCAAAATGGGTGGACGGCGTGGATGGGGTCTCATGGACCCCACCGTCAGTTGACACTTCACCGTTAGCCACCCTCACTAGGGAACGGTACCAAGACCTCAGCGTTGTAACGAGGTATCTCCACTCAGTCGTGTGGCCCACTGGAATACATGCATCATGGTGGGGCCATCTAAATGGAAGGATGGTGTAGATGAGTCCCATAGACCCCACGCCAGTTGCACCCATGCTAGCACGCACCCATGCCAGTGCACACTTGTGTCAGCACACACCCATGCCAGTGCACACTCCATGTTAGCACACCCCCCTGTCAATTAACACTTCACTGTTTAGCCACCTCCACTGGTGCGTCTGTCTGGAAGGACGGTGTGGATGTACACCCCATCAAGGTGGGTCCCACATAGCCCACCTGTTTTGGATAAGCCTAATATTTGTGTTTTACCCAAGGCATGTACCACCCATGTAAACAATGGTGGTCCACCTCAATGGATGGCGTGGATAAGGTCTTGCATCAAGTGGGCCACAAACCATCATATACACACAAAAAGGAAAAAAAAAACAATGGAGAGAGAGATTGGCGAGGATGGAGGTGATGGAGGGGCCCCGCCACTATGGGCTCCTCTTTGATACAAAATGTACATCAAGGTGAGTCCCACAACATGTGGACCCTTAAATCAAGAAGGAATAAAAGGAAACATCCAAGATCACCCACCGGCTTCTACTTGCACCTAAGGCTTCCTTAGCTCCTTAGCTTTGATTCCAACGGAGGAGATGAGGTTTGGATGGTTGAGATGGGAGATGAAAGGATAGGAAAGGTGGGCCACACTTGTAGCTTGGGAGAGATGGGAGAGGCTTGGACGTATGGAGGTTTCTCTTGCTTGGGAATGTATTTTGAAAATGAGAGAGAGAGCGACTTATAAAGGGGGAGAGAGATGGGTGATGGATGTTTGATGTGGTGGTGATGGATGTGTAAGAAACTTTTGACTTTAGGGGTAAAAGGTGTAAGAAAAGTATGGCTTGTGTAAGAGTTTTTTGACTTTAGGGGTTGCTTGGGGAAGGGTGAGAGGTGATGTGTACTTGACATGTACTTGACATGATGGGATTGATTGATTGATGGATTGATGTGACACGTCATAGAGATTCTCTCGGAATTCGTACGTGCGGCTTTTTCCTCGCACCGAACGCTGACCCACATCTCTTGGCCAGAGTATCGCCTTGGCGCGCGAGTCGAGGCATCGGAACCGCGACGACGGCGTGGTCACTAAGGTACTAGTCTTAGGTTGAATAAATTCGGATGGACAACATGTGAATAAGGGTTGCGCGCAAATACCGGTTAAGAGTCGAAGGTTGCCAGAATTCGACCGGAAAGACCTCGGAAGTCTACAGAACGGTACGGTCTAGGATACGGGTCTTACATATACTGCATGTTGATGACCCTGTCACATTGTATTGTGACAACATGATGGCTATTACTTATACAAAAGATCTCAAATATCATGGCAAGTCGAAGCACATCCAGATCTGTTATCACTATGCTTGAGATATGGTGGCGAAGAAAAGGATAGTACTGACGCATGTACCTACTCATATGATGGTTGCTAATCTGCTGATCAAGCCAATCGCCCAAGATTCTTTTCAGAGTCACATCAGAGTCTGGGTTTTTGTAGGATATGATTTTGTGACATGAACATTTTGGCATTATTTCTTTATCAAATTATTTATATTCAGATCTTAGTGTATTAATTGTTCTTCTATGGACATATTGTAAGCACACACATTCACCATGTCCTTCTTTGTGAAATGTGGATCAAGATATGTCACCATGCAAAGGTTATGCATCTAACACAACAACCACGTTGGCACATTGGTTATCAGCAAGATGAGATGCATGATCACAAAATTGCTGTGATTATTCACATTGCCTTGAATTAGGTTCAAGATGAGGTCCTTTGAGGACTGAGCATGACCATTTCACTAGGATCATGTAGCTTAAGCGAGCCAAATGTGAGACTTCATCTAGGCAGTTATAAAAGTGACTGAGTTGAGTGGCTCAAACTGCGCGCTTTGATGGCAGTTGGGTTAAGATTTATATGGTACGGAGGTTGACGTACTACTAAGGACTTCACTGTAACATAGTTTTTAGAACTATATTGGTTTGGCTTGTTTATGTGATATCCCTTGTTCGAGCTTTACACGAGCCGAGCTTCGAGCCTATCCCTACTGTTGGAGCTTGGTTTGGTCCAGATTATACGAGCTTGAGCTTAGTTTGGTTTGGTCCAAATATCCAAGTTGAGCCGAGCCGAACTAAACAAGTTCAAACAGGGTCCAACTCATTTTTTTTGTTAAATAAACAATATACATAATGTGAGATTGTTTAAATACAACGATAACACAAGATTTTTTAAATACAAAGATAACACTACAAAAAAACATTAAAAAAATTAATACAAAAGTAACAACACTTAAAAACTAAGGTAAAAATCCAAATAGAATTAATATTCAATTTACAAAAAGGTAAAAATCCAAATAGCTACATATTTCTTGAAAGTAGCTACACATTATAAGACCATCTCTTCTTCATTCTAAATTTTTAATTTACTTCTATTAATCTAAAGCAAGCAATTCTTAAAAGGTGATTTCTCAAGAACACATAAATATGCATGTTCTATTGAATTCAACAAAATCCCTCTTTCATTGGCACATTCTTTTGACAACATGCATGATTGAAAATGGAGTGTCATGTGGACAACAAAAATCAAATAACACTCCATCTTATCAATTAATCCAAATATGAAGAACATCACAATCAATTATTTTCACGAAAAATCAAAGAAACTTCAAAAGGAGATACACCCACATGAGATTTCTTTCTATACAACATAAAGCTAATCTAGAATAAATTACAAACGGATGTAAAAGAAATATTTAAAGAGCATAAATCTCATTATTACACTCCCATATTGAAGAGTTACGATCCTAACCTTAACCCTAGAGAAGAGGAGAAAATCGCTTTGAGAGAGAGAGAGAGAGAGAGAGAGAGAGAGAGTTCAACTTATGATTGTGCATGAAACAAAAAGGGTCGGGGATAATCACCCTGAGAGAGAGAGAGAGAGAGAGAGAGAGAGAGAGGTGACTGGGCGAGTGGCTGTGTGCGGAAAACCAAAAGGCCAGTTTTGGCCTTTTGGGATTTTTTTGGGAGACTCGGAGAGTCGGTTCAGTAGTGACCCCTCAAATACCTAGCTCTGTACTTGTAACGACCCGTAAATTTTCGTACTATGGCTCGAGTACCACCTCGACCAGAAATCAATTAGGATTAAATCCTTTAGAAATTTAACAAGGTTAACTAAGTGCTAAACTCGATTAGCCATGAAATCCGTTGGAATCGCTTTAATTACGATTTGCAAGACCCAAAACTTGCAAAATCATTGACTCTAGGTTACCTTAAAGTTTAGGATCAAACTCATTACCCGGCTACTCTTGGGAATGAATTGAAACTCCGTATTAGGTCTAGACCGCACATCAGAAGTCCGATTAACACGAAGTTAAGGAACTAGGACCGCCTCACTGGGCTTGACAACCACCTCGGAAATCAGATCCAGACGATGTCCCACGGCCATTCGCTTGAGTCCGGAGTGAGGGAGTGTGAAAACCACTGTTTTCTTTACAAAATAAATATCTTGAATAGTGATCCGGCACCACTCGCTTGCGGATCAGTATTAAGCAACCAGACCGTCAGAATCAGACCAAATTACACCCTCGGATCAGGAAAAATTTCAGGAACATTTACATGTACTTGGAATTTCGGATCGTGGCCCACTGACCGTTGAACTGAAAATGGTCCGCCACGTGTGATCTGGGAATCCGACCGAGACGAAAACGTAATCCCACGTAGATCCATGAGTTGTGAGCTTAAGTCTGACGTTTGGCTCAAGGAGGGCCGCTAGAAACCCTCTTTTGAGCTGGAACAACACCGAAATGCTTATAATAGAAGTACCCCTTGAACAGGAGTCTATTCCGGAGAGGTTTTAGGCTATATAAGGGCCTTAGAACAGCCCCTCTCACAGCCATACGAATTTGGGATAAAACCCTAAGGAGAGAGAGAGAAAAAGGAGAGAAAGCTTGAGATTTGTGAGAGTACCTTCCTCCTACTGCTTTCGATCATCACACGGGCTGCACCGCCTCTTTCCAGACACTTTCCCGGCTATACCGGCTCCGTTTTGAGGTGAGAAACCCTAACCCTAGATCTGTTTGGGTGAGCGGAGGTTATAGGATATGAAATAGCTAACCGGTTTCACTCTCTAGGTGATAAAACGAATACGGAAGCCCTTCGAACCTTGCTGATTTCTTGTGATTCCAAGGTGCAAGGTGAGGACTTTAGGTATATAGGTTACGGTTTTCAACGCTTTCAATGTCAGATAATGATACATTCATGATCTGCATGCAATTGCACATGTACAAAGTGCTTTCCGTTTTCTGTTTCAATTAAAGTTGTAGAATATGGAATTTCACATACTCTAGGTATACGTAGAAATACCGTATACGTATTTTTTTTTTGGAAAAGTGTTTGACATGTTTATTTGATGTATGGTTATACGATATATGAATAAAATACTTGTTTGGCGAAAGGAATCATCGTAATACATGTTTGCTTATAAACACTATGTACGTGGAAATTGTGTATTCTAGAAGATACCGTATATGTATAAATTTTGGAAATGCAATTGTCATGATTATTTGCTGTATGATTATGATATACATGGATAAAATACTCGCTTGGCAAAAGGATAGCCCTAATACATACTTTACTAACATATGTCATATATGTTGAAATAGTGTACTCTAAATGTTGTGTAAATGCTTGTGAGAGTAAATGCTTAGGTGTTAGTACCATAGGTCGGTGCTGAGATGGAATTCTCAACTACCTTAGAGACATGTATGATTCCCTCCATGTGGTTGTTTACTCTAACCACTCACTTATGATGTATATGTATTTGTATCCCTACTTGTATAGTGCTCTATAACATGCTTTACAACATGCTTTATATCATGCTTTATACCATGCCTTATGACATGCCTACTAGCATGCTTGTATTACTTTGTTTATCATGCTTTACTCCACATGCTATGGATGAGAATTGATTGAGTTTGGGACTATGTGTATAGTCCAGACATTCGGTACCAGACTTGAGATTGTGGCTGAGATTCATGTTACCACGAGGGATGTGTCTGACGAACCCGAGTCGTACTTCGGTTGGCGATAGTGGTTGGCCACACGGAGTGCTTTTGCGCTTCATATTGCCCAACTAGTTGTGCGCTCAAGCTTGTCAGGCTCGTCAAGTAACCCAATATGTCGAATGTGTGTTCACTATGTTTGGTCATTACTGCTTGAACCTAGGGTACCAAACTTACCAGTGGCAATCCCGTTAACCATGGCACCTCGTTCCGCTAAGACTCATGAGCTGGATATGGTGGTATGGGACACCGTGGCCCAGCTTTCGGCCTATGCTGGGGCCACGTGCCTCCCCGTAGTGACCATTGAGCAACCCAAACTCGTGAGCCGAATACGGTGGTATGGGACACTATATTCGAGCTGTCGAAACTTACGGCGAGAGCTGAGTACGGTGAGACCTGTACTCGTGCTGACGGGCGACGAGTCCTCTGTAGTATCTTCGAGTATATTCCTAGGTCTGTGATTGGCGACGAGCCCTTCACAGCAACTAGAGTATGAGTTGAGCCGAGTACGGTGAGACCTGTATTTGATCTGACAGCCAGCGATTGAGCCGAGTACGGTGAGACCTGTATTTAATCTGACTGCCAGCGATTGAGCCGAGTACGGTGAGACCTGTACTCAAGTTGACGGTCAGCAATTGAGCCACATACAGTGAGATCTGTATCCGTGCTGACGGGTGACGTGCCCTTTGTGATGCCTTCGCTATGCCTCTCAAACCATAATATCGTATGAGATTAACTAGGATTGACAACCCTAGAATGGATCATGTTTGGGAATGATACAAGGGAGGTACCTTAGTTTCCCAATACTACTGTTTGAAATGAACTAATAATAACTCGGTAATCATGCTCATCATCACACCGCATGTGCCTAGTAGATGTGGAGCACTGAGGGAGGTATGCATTCGCGAACGTAAGATGATGTCGCATGAGGGTAGTTTGGTAAGGGCATACATCATCATGTCATTTCATACTTGCATTTAATAAGCGTAGTTAAACTTGTTTGATTGTACTGCTTTATCATTACTGCTTGATTGAATTGATAACATGTTAACCTATGCTTTATTGTTCCACTGAGTTAGCTACTCACTCCCACGTTACGGGACGGTGTTGTATACACCAACTAGACTCTGTCACAGGTATAGACGGCACGTCGGTTCAGGAGGTGGAGCCCGATTTCGACGAGGACCAGGATGAGTTCTCATTCATGTAGTACTCTGACGGCTTTGCTTAGGCCGACTGCATTGCGGGGATTTCAAGACTCATCTTTTAGATTGTATTTTGACTTTTGACTCAGAAACAGTACATGTATATGGGTACTCAGTTAGTGTTCATACTCTGGTGATCATGAAGATTTTGTTTCCTTACATACCTTATATATATAATTTCAGTCTTCCGCTTGCCTTTATACAATTGTACTAGAGTATGAATTACTGTGTTGGTATAATCTCATTCATGTTTATTGCTCTAACTCAGACAACATTTAACCATCATTATGTATGTTGCATAAGTGATGCGTTGGAACTCGGGAGTTGAGTTCATACTCGACCCCCGAATTTCAGGGCGTTACAGTACTGGTCAGTGTTATGGGCCCCACTACAATGTATATGTTTTATCCACTTAGTCCATCCACCTTACAACATAGTTTTAGCAACATGAACCTAAAATTGAGATTGATCCAAATCTTAGGTGGACCACACCACGATATGTAGTGGTGATGGAATGCCTACCATAAAAAATTGGTCAGGGGCTACAAAATTTCTAGATCCAACTAATATTTTGTTTTCCCTTCATCTCAGTTTGTATGACCAAATCAACAGGGTGGATGGCAAATAAACATTACAATGGGCCCCAAAAAGCTTTTAAATGCGGGAGTTCAATCAATACTATGTCCTCTGGTGTGGTCCATCGTAGACTCAGATCTGTCTTTTTTTTTTTGGATCATTCCCAAAAATGATGTTGTAAAGTAAATAAACGAAGTGGATAAAATATATACATCAAGGTCGGGCCCATGCAACTTTTCCACCACTGACCAACTGAATCCAAGTCCGCTTGAAGGACTAGTTCCATTTGGATTTTTCTATGGAGCCCAACTAAATGTATGTGTTGTATATCCACACCGCCCATCCGTTTTTCCAGATCATTTTAGGACATGTGCCCAAAAATGAAGTTGTTTCAAATCCCAGGTGGGCCATACCATAGAAGATAGTGATCAATGAAAAACCACTATTACAACTTTCATAAGGTCTACCATAATGTTTATTCACCATCCAAACTACTGATAATGTCACACAGACATGGATAAAGGTGATTGACCATGAAATACTTTATGTGGGCTACAAAAGTTTTGGATTAAGTTGATATTGACACTATGATGATTTCAATGGTGGTTGTTCAATGATCAATGTTTCATATGGTATGGCCCACCTGATATTTGGATCTACTTCATTTTTTGGCCTGTACCATAAAACGAGATGGAAAAATGGATGGACGGTGTGAATATGCATCACATACATTAAGGTAAGCCCCACTATAGGAAAACAATATTCGTCTAAAACTTTTATCCCCCAACAAGTTTGGATCCTGTGTTGTGGTCTACTAGAGGTTTGGATCTTCCCTATTTTTGGTCTCATACCATCAAATGAGCTGGAAATTTTAATGGATGGCTGGATAAAACACATAGATCAAGGTGGGTCCCATAAAGATTTGACACTAGCTAGGTAGCAGGTGTTAAGGTCACCAACCAATTTGAATCCCGCTTTAGTGTACCAAGTAAACTTTGGGGGCCCACTATCATGTATATGTATTATTCACACCATCCATCCATTTTTACATATCATTTTAAAACATGATCCAAAATTGAATCATATCCAGAGCTCAAGTGGACAAAACCATAGGAAACAATATGCGTTCATGTATATGTATTATGTATTATCCACATCGTCATGTATATGTATTATCCACACTGTCCATCCATTTTTACATATCATTTTAGGACATGATTCCAAAATTGAATCATATCCAAAGCTCAAGTGGATCACACCATAGGAAACAATGTGCATACAATCTACGAGCCACATCAAGTTGAATCAAGCCCAGTTTCGAGCCGAGATGGCTAGGTATGACCATTGCAGGAAGACTGTTTAGTTTTATACCTCACATGTTTATGTGACATGTGAACGTGTGCGAGCGAGATGAGTTCATGGGCAACCAATGTCTCCTTCAGCACGTTCGAACTCATGTCTGCGAATAAAATAAATAAACAATCACTTGGGTTATGAGTAATCATGAGAAGTTAAAGAGTATTTGTCACACTCCAAACTCAGAAACCCGACTCAAAAAATCCCCAGCCACCGAATTTGATGTCGATAGCCTCAGTAGTATACCATTCTCGGATCTTAGCTCCCATGCACCAAGTCCCAATCCCGGGATCCTATAAGGAGGATTTTGTAACATCTCGAAAAGATCCATGCAAGACTCGAGTACCACCTCAGGAAGAATCACCTAAGGACCTTATCTTGTCGTAATTAAGGCAGAATTTGGTTAGGTACTAAACTGAATAATCGGTGGATTAAGCTTAGGCCACCATTTCTACAAATGAGAAGATCTAAAACCATTAATACCACTGACTCAATAATACATAAAGAACTTGGAAAAATCCTAAGAGCCTGTTGCTCTCGGGAGTATATTGAAACCCCGTATCGGACCTAGACCGCACGTTGAAAGTCCGATGACAGCGAAATTATAGGGTTATGTTTGTCCTACTGGGCTTGGCAACCATCGTGAGAATCGAGCCCAGATAGTGTCCAGAAACGCACAACTTGAGAACTGCGTAAAGTGTGTGAGAAACGTGAATATCTTTAGAAAGGTAATGAAACTTAAGTGAATTGGGCCATTCGCTCACACACAAAATTGAGGATTTCGGATCGTCAATTTCTGACCAAATTTCACCCATGGAAAAAGGAAATTTCCCTGCACGTATCCATATACTTGTGGCCCCGATCGAGTAAATATGACCGTTGATCTTATATAGGTCCTCCATGGTCGATCAACCTATCCGATCGCACTGAAACCATATCCTAGCATAGATCCATTGTCAGGGGACTTATCTTGTGACGTATGTGAGTAGTGGGTCTCCCTGTGAGCTCTGTTTGTCAAAAATAACTGCCCAAAGGGTATAACCCATGTATATTTACATCACTATTGGGCCTATATATAGCCCTTATACCTATTCATCCCTCTCTCATACGAATTTCTCCGAACCCTAAGAGAGAGAATAGAGAAAAGAAGATAAAAGAGTAAGGAGAGAAGAGAAATCCTGGGAGATCGTTGTTGTGATTCTCTCCCACTACTCCACGTACTGATTTACATCCCCATTTCGCTACACGATCTGTTTCGGCTACGATTTGAGTAAAAAATCCTAACCGTAATACCGTAGTTGAGATCTAGAATGATTGTTTTTCAACCTTGCTAACCGATTTCACTATTTAGGTACCCGACGTTCTTTTTTCGGGAACGTAAAATTTGAACCGAGTTCGAATCAAGTATTCCGACGAAAGGTGCGAACTATAAACATTTAGGTCATGGTTATCAATGCTTTCAATGTAAGCTAATGATTTATGTCTGACTTAATCGTTGCCATATTGTCTTACATATGCCGCTTTCGATATAATATACATGTGTGAACTATGTTGAACAAAATATGCCTCTCATGTGTTTGTTGAAATGTTTGAATGAACATGTAAACATGATTTGTGCTTGCCATGACTACTTATCTAGGATTCATCGTTACCATATGTATGTTGACCTCTCTGTATAAGGATTTGCTAAAATATTTGTTATAACTAACCTAGTTTAGGTATTTAGTGAAGTGTAGTCTAAGTGTTTGATGAATTATCTGAATGAGAAATTGTTTATGATTTGTATGTATTGCGAGTGTTAGGATAGGGTTCTCTCTTGCCTTATAAATATGTATAGTTTCTTTCATGTAATCATATTCGCCTCTATGCAATTGATTGATAAAATGCTAGTATTTGGTAACATGATCAAGGTGTTTGATGAAATGCTCAAATGAGGATTTCACTTGGATTGTTTGTTAAATGCTGAATTGATTATCACATGTATTTAATTAATGCATCTGAGTAAGATTGAGGCTACAACCTAGCCCAGGCAATCGGTAACAATTCCTGTTTGGGTGGCTGAATTAATCTCGCCACATTGGGTATATTTGATGAATCTGGGTCGCACGATGATTATTGACAGTGGTTAGGCCATGAGGGTTGCTTATGCACTCCATGTCGATTAAGTCAGCATGTGCCTGTACCAATCAGATGTGCCTAAAAAACCAATTGGCCCATTGTGTGTTTACCATGTATGGACACCACTGCTTGAATCTAAGGTATCCCTTTCCAATGTAAAGACCCTCTCTAACCATGGTATCATGATCCGCTAAGACTCATGAGTCGGACATGGTGGTATGGGACACCGTGTTCGAGTTGTTGGCCTACGCTAGGGTGACAAGCCTCCCCATAGTGACCAGTGAGCAACCAGACTCGTGAGCCGGGCATGGTGGTATGGGACACCGTGTTCGAATTGTCGGCCTACGCTAAGGTGACGAGCCTCCCGTAGTGACCGCGAGTATAAACTTTGAATTTTCCTATTGACTGTTTTTTATTAGGGGTGATGCCCTACAACTTGCCTATCATTTGTGATTAACTAGGATTGACGACCCTAGAGGGATCCTTCGGTTTGGTTAATGATATAAAGGAAGGTACTTTAGCTTCCCAAACCTTCTGTATGAATAAGCTTAGTTAAGTACTCGGCTAACATGACCATGCATCGCATTGCATTAGCCAGGATGTGTTTTTGGTGAGGAAGGTGCACTTTAAGGAGTGTTGACATACATGAAATTGGTTTTCGGAGTCGCTTGTGAGGGAGCTTTGTGTGAGGGCATACATCATTACTTGCACTCCATTCCTGCATTAACAAGAGTAGTTAGGAAGTGATTGTTGTATTGGCTTATCATTACTGCTTGATTGAATTGATAACATGTTAACCTTTGCCTTATAGTACCACTGAGTTGATCACTCACTCCCACCTTGGGACGGTGTTTTAAAACACTAACCAGACTCTGGTTTAGATGCAAGTATTGATGAAGTATATGTGACGGAGCAGGACTTCATGGACGAGGAGGAAGAGTTCTCCTACGTTCAACTCTCGGGTGGGTCTATGTAGATCTCGTACCGATGCGCAAGGACTACAGAGATTTTTGGCTTAGTGGAACACATTTACTTTCTGTATTTTGTATATTTTAGAATAACACATGTATATATTCAGCCCGGTTACATACTCATACTCTGAAGTTTGTGAAACACTTTCATTTTTAAATACATATGCTTCAAACTTCCGCTTGCTTAATTTAATTATATATATCTGGAGTATGATATGCTGGTTTCGTATAATCCCACTCATGTTTAACTCATTAATATGGACGAAATCTGAACATCATTATCCATGTTGCATAAGTGATGTGCTGGATCTCGGGAGTAGAGCTTTGTTCGACCCTCGAAATTCAGGGTGTTATAGATTTTTAGGGTGATTTTTTTTTTTTTTTTTGTAAATGAGCATAACAACAAGTATACCCAAGTCGCAAAATATCATCACCACCACATATCCACTAATATAATCTTTGAGTACAGTGTCAAAAGGAAAAATACATGATATAAAAAAAACTCCAAAAGATCAGGTACATGCTCTTGTCTCAATGCTACTACAGTCTAGCATAACCTGTACATAATGAACGTGCGTAAGATTACTATGAAGCTTAAAGAGTACGCGCATGTGTGTGCAATGCATGTGTCAAGCATACAAATGTCAGAATATGCGAAATGATAGAGGGCCAGACTGGCAAGTCCATAAATACCATCATCCCTACCTAAACTATGCGATGCAAAGATCTACTAGGCCAAATGTCATAAGCTAAGGATGTAATGCAATATGTAAATCCTGATGTCTAATCCACATCTCAGTACAGTTCTCATCTAGAATCATCAGGGTCTAGTACACTCTAACACCGGCCTGCCACTCCATCGCACGCTTGACCCAACGAGTGGAAGAGACCTCACTATCCACCTCGTCAGTGGTGTGTCAATCCCCACCCAGCTCTCCGATGACAGATCCATTTAAACTGCTGGTTAGACTCAACCTAGCTTATAGCCCCCTCACCCAGGCGGATAAGGTCACACCCCCTTCCAACCGACCACAACATAGTGGGAGACGCGACTTACTGGTATTTAGCACTCGAGGGCTCATGTTATCCACTCGGTCTCGATGTTGGAGCATCCTGTTAGCCCACATGGTTTATGAACTTTCACTCAAGGACATCCTATGTGCCTAGTAAACATAATCGGATTTCCAATGTCTATACTCAAGTTGTCAACCATGATAATCCTGTGGTGGCCACAACCCTGATGTCGCTAGGTGTGGATGAAAATGCAACATGCAATGCGTGAATGCATGAATGACACCATAATTCGAGTCATGCAACCATGTCATGCAAGTCGTGCATACATACAAGGTGGCCCTGTTTCATATAGGTCCCCTAAAATGCCCTAAGTCATAGGGACATTAACTTTGTTGTACATAATCAAGTCGAAACCATAAATGAGCCATCATCCAAATCATGCACATATGATGCGAATGAGATATGATAGCATACAATCTATGCATGAGGTGTGTAATACCATATCAAGCATAAAGTAAGGCTAAATCAATGTAAAGCAATGCTAACTCGAATATAAAAGCAATGCTGCATCTAACATATAATAAGTGCTGCATCGATATAAAGAAAATAATATATCAACGTAAAGGAAGCGTTATGGCAATCAAAAGCATAAACATCACACAAATCACTAAGATAATGCTACATAAATTATTAAGGAAGTATTGTACCAATGCAGATATAAAATATCGCACCACATGATAAGGAAAATTCATCATTCGTAATGGGTGGAACCTACTTGGAAACCAAGTTTACCGAGACCCATAGGGCTATACTTAAGTGGTCTTTCAAGATAATGGGCCCACTCAGCAAGCCCGCACCTAAGTGGCCAAAACATACATCTATCGGCATCCAAACGGGACAACAATTGTAAGATACACAAACAATCATGGTGGGCCCAAAATGGTCATCAAAGTGGGCCCTACAACTATCCATAAGCAACGCCCGAGGGGGCAGCCCGCAACCAACCAAACATGGGCCTATGATGGGTTCAATACATGCAATGTGTGGAACCCAAATGGTAGTTCAATGGTGGTAATACAACATAAACCACAGGGTTGGCCCATGGTACAACCACTACATATAAATCCAGACAGGCCTAATAGGTGGCCACGACATGAACGATAAGGCAGCTTATGGTGTGGGCATCATTTTTTAATTAAAGAGGACCCATGATTAAGTTGGATTGCAAATAAAATCACTATGAGCTCCACAAATCTAATACGAATATGACTAGGTGGTATTGTAACGCCCTGAAAATCGGGGGTCGAGCATAAACTCAACTCCCGAGTTCCAGAACATCACTTATGCAACAAAATGAATGATGATTGAATGTTGACTGTATTCGTGTATTGAACATGAGTGAGATTAAGCCAAAACAGCATATCATACTCCAGTGACAGTTAAATTTGTAAGCGGAAGACTGTGATAGATAGATAAAATATATAAACTATGATGAGTCTCCAGAGTGTGATAACATTACCAGGTTAAATAATTACAAGTATAGTTCTAAAATATACCAAATGTGAGGAAGTGTAATGTCTCCTATCCCAAGTACCATAGCCCCGTCAATACAATATCAGGTCTTCATTGACCTGCCAGAGAGATACAGATAGGAGAACTCCTCCTATCATCATAGAAGTAGTCCGGCTCTGCTTCACAAGCATCGCCATCACCTGAAACTCAACAAATCTGGTTGGTGTGTACAATACCGTCCCGTAACGTGGGAGTGAGTGATCAACTCAGTGGAACAGTAAAGCATAGGTTAACATGTTATCAACTCAGTCAAGCAGTAATGATAAAGCAGTACAATCAAACAATTCTAACTACTCTTATTTAGTGCAAGTATGAAATGACATGATGTATGCCCTTGCCAAACCACCCTCATGCGACATCATCTTACGTTCGCGAATGCATAACTCCCTCAGTGCTCCACATCTACTACGCACATGCGGTGCAATGATGCGCATGATTTCCGAGTTGTTATTAGTCCGTTTCAAACAGCAGTATTGGGAAACTAAGGTACCTCCCTTGTATCATTCCCAAACATGATCCATTCTAGGGTCGTCAATCCTAGTTAATCTCATACGATATTATGGTTTGAGAGGCATAGCGAAGGCATCACAAAGGGCTCGTCACCCGTCAGCACGGATACAGATCTCACCGTATGCGGCTCAATTGCTGACCGTCAGCTCGAGTACAGGTCTCACCGTACTCGGCTCAATCACTAGCCGTCAGCTCGAGTACAGGTCTCACCGTACTCGGCTCCACTCATACTCTAGTCGCTGTGAAAGACTCGTCGCCAATCACAGCCCTTGGAGTATACTCGAAGATACTACAAAGGAGTCGTCGCCCGTCAGCACGAGTACAGGTCTCACCATACTCGGCTCTCGCCATAGGTATCGATAGCTCGAATACAGTGTCCCATACCACCATATTCGGCTCACGAGTCTAGTTGTGCAATGGTCACTACGGGGAGGCACATGGTCCCAGCGTAGGCCGACAGCTCGACCACGATGTCCCATACCACCATGCCCAGCTCATGCGTCTTAGCGGATCGAGGTACCATGGTTAAAAGGGGGTTTCACTGGTAAGTTTGGTACCCTAGGTTCAAGCAGTAGCGTCCAAACAGGGTGAACATGCATAAGGCAGATCGGGTTACTTGACGAGCTCGACTAGCACGATCGCCCGTTGAGCTGCACACATGAAGTGCATAAACAACTTCGTGTGGCCTAGCCACTGCCGATAGGCAACGCACGACTCGAGTTCGTCGAACACATCCCACGTGGCAAATGAATCTCAGCCACGAGTTCAATCCCGTTACCGATTGCCTGGGCCATAATCATAGCCCCAAACACAATCAATTGCAGATAGATAAAGCAGTAATGGATCAAGATTCAACTCATACAGTCAAGGTCTGGTATTATCCGTTTAGGGCTGCCAGGGCTGTTGCACGCACTCGTTGCCCCGTTCCCCCATCACCCATGACGGATCATACAATGTAAATATAAATTTAAACATATGCATTACATAGTTAAAATCATAAAGCAGTTGAGCATTGAAATGGCCAAGCTATATGTCCTAGAGGGGGGGTGAATAGGACAATGCCAAATAAAAACTTATAATAGCGGAATTAAACAGAGTATGATAGCCAATGAATCAATTAAATAAATTGCAATGCATAAATGAAATACAACCTCAAACAACTGAATTTGAGAGGTTGATACAAACGTTGTTCTAAGGACAACCTTTCACCAAAAACCCAATGTTTATGATAGGACAACCTTATATCTAGAAATGTCTTTGTATCAATTTCTCAAATCAAAGAGGAATACAAACTGCACTAAGTAAATTGAATTTACAAATGTCTTGTTCTAGGGACAGCCATACACCATAAATATGGCAGGGCAACCTTGCTGGAACAATTTTGGAATTTAAAGCTTGAATCAATAAAAGGGATTGCAAGAAAGAAATTGCAGAAATAAATCACTAAATTATTACAACATTCCCACACTTGCTTGAAATTTCAAACTGTTACAACATTCACATCCACAAGGAAAATAGAACTGAATGATAAAAGATAAGGAATTAAATAACCATTCAATCCACAAGACAAGAAGTTATAGTGGTTCGCCTGTGTGTTCACCAACTGTTCTAAAACAGCCACACAGAATGCTACTCCACTCCTAATATCCTCACACAGGGGATATTAGCATTCTCTAATAAAACTGGTTTTCACAGGTTCACCAAAAACCTTCGCAATTGTGTCTTTATCACTTGGGCTTACACAATTCAAAAAACCCCACAATCTGAGTTTTCTGGCTCTCCTCAGATAACCATACACATAGAGATTTTTCTGGCAAATCTCATACAAAACCAAAATAGAAATTACAGGAATTGTAAAATACCTGGATCTTATCCTTTTGCAGTAGCCCGGAAGAACCGATCGGAGTAGAGATTCAATAATGATAGTTCAATGTCCAATACTCAATTTATCGAGGTTCTAAGTTCTAATT
Organism: Magnolia officinalis; assembly: GCA_021015155.1. Lineage (NCBI taxonomy): Eukaryota > Viridiplantae > Streptophyta > Magnoliopsida > Magnoliales > Magnoliaceae > Magnolia > Magnolia officinalis. The sequence goes on from JAJHSJ010000007.1 coordinate 29,164,867, forward strand.
GATTTTAAATGAAATCACAAAGGGCTAGCTCTATTTGATTTTAATTCCAAGAAGAAGGAATACACGATTTCCCCTTTTCAAATATGATTGGAATTTAGAATAAAATCAAATGCAAAAAGCTAACAAAAGGAATTAGAATGAAGCGCAAATTAGCTTAAAAATAAACACGACTTATCTCAGAGTGGAGCCTAGAATATACTTGCTTTGATAGATTTTTCGACGTTTAAACTCTGAAATTCGTGTGCTATTTATAGCTACAGAAATTCGTCTTCGACTGGTCTAGGAGTTCCCACGACTGGTCTTAGGAGAAACAGATTTTTGAATTTCTGCGCGGAATCAGGAAAACCGATGTTCGACCGGTCGTAGGCAGTCCACGACTGGTCGAAGGTCGTCCACGACCGGTCGAGACCCCTGCTCGACTGGTCGAGCGACAGTGAATTTAGTCGCTGGAGTTTGAATCGAGGCTCCACGACTGGTCGAGGTTCGAGTCGAGGACATCCCACGACCGGTCGAGCAGACTCCAAGACTGGTCGTGAGCGAACCAGAAAATCCGATAAAATTGAACAAGTCCAAGACTGGCCTAGGAAATTCTTAGACAGGTCGAGCCAGTGCTAGGACTGGTCGAACCAGACCCAGGACTAGTCTAAGAGCAGATCAAAAACATGTTTAAACACAGTTGTATAATGTATCCAAAATGACCTACCCTAAGGTCAAAGACTATGGTCTATCAAACCTGAATAATGAAGTATGGACATTGAACTTTACTTCATTCAATGAATGATAAATCTTTTACTACTTGAAGCCTGAAGTACGAGTCGTCCAAAGACTTGACACCAACATTTATCTTGAGTTTGCTTTTGAGCTTCACACCTTCAAACACTGCTTGTATCTTGAACTTGAATAACCTTTGCTTGAATCAAGAATACTGTGTCTTCTTTATATCTTCAAAATGTACCTTGAAGCCGCTTGAAGAGTCCATAAGTTGATATGGTTGTCTTAAACATAGAACACACCAAGACATAGAACACTCCAAGGTTTTGACACACAAAATTTGACAACCAAAGAGGTATCATATAATAGCACTAACAATCTCCCCCTTTGTCAAATTTGTGACAAAACATATATATAAAATCACAATAGTGAATCATGAATCAGTTGTCAACACATGTCAACACATGACAACCATACATATATATAAAATTACAATAGAGAATCATGAATCAATCACTCCCCCTCAAAAAGACTCCCTATTAAGGAATGATGCACACAACATCAACAACACAAATAAGATATATATACCATTCTTCTCTCCCCCTTTTTGTCAAAAATATGACAAAGGAAGATCCATAAGCTCAAGAAGTAAAATAGAGAATAAGCATAAAAGTGTTAGGAGAAGATATTACAAACCAAAGTCACAGTTATAAGTTTAACAGTACCAAGAAAAATCCAAAGTGAAATCAGTTCAAACTTCAGTTAAAAAACATTTAATCAGACCCTGAAGAAGGAGCAGGAATGGTAGCATCAATATGATGAAGGCCTTTTTGTAAGCGCCTCAAATACTTATGCATTTTCTTAAATTGTGCATTATGGCCAACATGCATATTTTCTACCTTTTCTTCTAATGCACTTAGACGTGCATCGAAATCAGAAGGAACAAAATCTGGATCATCTTCAGATGCAGACTCAATATCATCAAAAAGATCATCCATGTTGATATCCTCATCAGGAAGATCATCGCCTTCATTCGCATCTCCAACTCCAGCAGCTCCACCACCTTCGACATTATCAACTTGACCAGCGGCCAATCTCAACTTCATTTTGTTTAGGTTGGAGTTGTTGAAAATAAGGTGTTGGATAGGAGCTTCACCAACAGGCATAGTGACCAACATATGAGTAGCTAAGACATTTAACAAATATCCAAATGGAATGTCACCATGACCTGGCTGAGACCGAAACTGAATAATAGAAGAACAGATCAACGAAGGCAAGCAAACATTGGCACCACTAATGACTGAGTACAGTATACGAACCATCAGAAGAGTCAACTCAGTTTTGTTACCAGCCCGAGGATACACATTAGACGTAAAAATACGATGAAGAACTCTGTATCTGGGCAACAGCCACCTGGATTTGAGAACAGTACCATTGACAGACCAAGGTGCATCCATATTACAAAGGGCTCTAGTAAATAGACGTTTTTCAGATTCAGTAACTTTATCACCCAATGTGGTAGGGTGGATTCCATCATCATTTACTGGAATATCCATTAAGCCAGAAATCAAATGACGATCCACAGTAAAAGGCCCTTCTCTTGTAGTAACAATAAAAGTTAATTCCTCAAGAGAAAAGTCTGTAATACATGCAACCATGGCCTGAGCAATTGACTGAAATGCCGGCCCTCCCCAGTTCAAAATGTTAACCCAACCAACAGATTGAAGGAGAGGAACAAGATTAAATTGAGCAATATGATTAATACTAACTGCTTTCTCAACAATAACCTTCTTAGTACGAAAATCACGAACTTGTGGAGGGTCATCATTAGGATCTCTAAGATGACGGCGAGAAATAACATTAGACCTAGATGAAGAAGCACCTCTACTAGTTCGCTTTTTACCTCTAACATCCATACTCTTGAAAAGATTGAAGAAATTTCAAGAAAAACAAGATGGGTTTCAACCAAATCAGAAAATGAGGAAGAAAACCCCAAACCCTTGAAGGAAATATGAAATAATCAACACTAACAAGGAAGACAAGAAGCAATGTTCAAGATTCTTCAACAAAATCAAGAGAAATACTCAAACCTGGAGAAATCCCATAGATGGGTACGACCGGTCGAAGCTAAGCCCGTTGGAGAAGAAGAGGGAAATGAGGAAAAAGTGATTTTTCCCCCAAATAAAGGAACCAGCGCGATACACGACCGGTCGTGATTAGTCCTCGACCGGTCGAACCACGACTGGTCGAGACTATCCTCGACTGGTCGTGTAAGACCAAAACATGCATTTTTTTTTTTTAAATTTCATAAAAAACTATGAAGATATTTACAATATAATATACAAAATGCATAATCAATCATCTTATATTACACATACCGAGATCAAATTTCAATTTATTGAACCTGCATTTATCGAGTGGTTTGGTGAAAATGTCAGCAAGTTGTTTCTCGGTTGGAATATATTCTAAACAAATTACTTTTTCTTCAACAAGTTCACGAATATAGTGAAATCTAATGTCAATATGCTTAGTTCGTGAATGCTGGATTGGATTTTTGGAAATATTAATTGCACTTGAATTATCACAATATAAAACTATCGAGTCTTGTGCAATACCATAATCACTTAACATGCGTTTCATCCAGACTAACTGAGTACATGCATTTCCTGCAGCAATGTATTCAGCCTCAGCAGTTGAGAGTGAAATGGAACTCTGTTTCTTGCTGAACCAAGAAACTATGCAATTTCCAATGTAAAAGCAACCACCACTGGTTGACTTTCTGTCATCCATATTACCAGCCCAATCAGCATCCGAGAACCCAGCCAATTGAACACTAGTATCATAGGGATACCAAAGACCCAGATTAACTGAACTTGCAACATAACGAATAATGCGTTTAACAGCAGTCAAATGAGATTCTTTAGGATTAGACTGATATCTAGCACAAATTCCAACACTAAAAGCAATATCAGGTCTACTTGCTGTTAAATACAGTAAACTACCAATCATGCTTCGATATAGTTTAGGATCTATATCTTTACCTGTAGAGTCTTTTGAGAGTTTTAGAGAAGTACTCATAGGAGTATCAAAATTCTTACCATTTTCAAACCCGAACTTCTTAACTAAATTTAGAGCATATTTAGTTTGAGAAATAAAAATTCCATCAGATTGCTGTTTAACTTGCAATCCTAGAAAATAGTTTAATTCTCCGACCATACTCATCTCAAATTCAGATTTCATTAGATCTGCAAACTCAACAGTCATGTCAGTACAAGTTGATCCATAAATTATATCATCAACATAGATTTGAACCATTAAAATATCATTGTTCTGCTTTTTAACAAAAGTGTTTTATCAACACTACCCATTTGAAAATTGTGACCCAGTAAAAACTTAGTCAATTTTTCATACCATGCTCTGGGAGCTTGTTTCAACCCATAGAGAGCTTTCTTAAGGCGATAAACATGATTAGAAAACTTAGGATCTTCAAACCCTGTAGGTTGTTCAACATAAACCTCTTCATGTAAATCACCATTAAGAAAAGCACTCTTTACATCCATTTGATAAATCTTAAACTTTCTAAAACATGCAATGGATATAAATAATCTGATTGATTCAAGGCGTGCAACTGGAGCGAAAGTTTCCTCAAAATCGATACCTTCAATTTGAGTGTACCCTTGCACAACCAGTCTTGCCTTGTTTCGAATAATATTTCCCAATTCATCAGACTTATTTTTGAAAATCCATTTTGTTCCAATAATATGTTTATCTTTCGGTCTTGGAACAAGATACCAGACATCGTTACGAACAAATTGATTAAGTTCTTCCTGCATCGCAACTATCCAGTTTTCATCAGAAAGAGCTTCTTTTACATTAACCGGTTCTATCTGAGATGTGAAACACACGTAATTACAAAAATCTTCTAATTGTCTACGAGTGCGTACACCAGTGAGAGGATTTCCAAGGATTTGTGTAGTTGGATGATCTTTGACAGTCCTCACATCATGATTAGATTCACTTGATGAAGTTTCTGGTTTTTCAATTATGAGAACTTCATCATTATCTGAACTAGGGGCCGAAGTATTTAAGTGATCATCTATGACCACATTAATTGACTCTTGAATAACTCCGGTCCTTTTGTTCAGTACACGATATGCACGACTGTTTAATGAATATCCTAAGAATAATCCTTCATCACTTTTAGTATCAAATTTTCCCAAGTTTTCCCGGTCACGTAAAATATAACACTTACTGCCAAAAACGCGAAAATATTTGACTGTAGGTTTTTTGTCAAACCACATTTCATAGGGCGTTTTATTATTTGATTTGCAAGTATAAACACGATTAATAATATAGCAAGCAGTATTAATCGCCTCAGCCCATAAATTCTTAGAAACCTTCATGCTATTTAGCATAACAGTTCCCATTTCTTGAAGAACTCTATTTTTTCTTTCCACAATGCCATTTTGCTGTGGAGTTTTAGGTGCAGAGAATTCATGTGATATTCCATGATCATTACAGAATTTCTCAAAACCGCTATTTTCAAATTCAGATCCATGATCACTTCGGATCTTATTCACTTGAGAACATTTTTCAGTTTGGATCCGTTTGATTATCTTTTTCACTTCATCAAGGGTTTCTGATTTGTCCTTTAAAAATGAAACCCAAGTGAATCTGGTATAATCGTCTACAATAACCAGAATGTATTTTTTACCACCTCGACTTTCCGTTCTAGTTGGTCCTATTAGATCCATGTGGAGAAGTTCGAGTGGTCTTGATGTGGTATTGGAGTTCACCTTTTTGTGAGATCTCCTAGTTTGTTTACCATACTGGCATTCACCACATATTTTATCTACTTTTTGAATCTTTGGTAGACCTCTTATTAGTTCTTCTTTGCTCAATCTATATAAATTCCGGTAGTGTACATGTCCAAGGCGTTTATGCCATAATTCTGTTTCATTGGTATGGACCATGTAACACATTTGATTAGATGAGCTGTCATTTCTCACTATATAGCAGTTTTCAGAAGTTCTGAGACCAGTTAATATCACAGACCCCTTTTTGTCTATAATCTCACAACCTTGATTGGAAAACTTCACACTATGATTGTTATCGCATATTTGAGATATGCTTAACAAGTTGTGTTTTAAACCCTCAACATATAAAACATTCTTAAATAAGGGAAGATTATAGAGTTGAACCGTACCTTGGCCAATAATTTTGCAATTGCTACCATCACCAAATGTGACTGACCCATCAGTCATATCTTGTAGATCGGTGAAAAGAGCTTTGTCACCAGTCATATGCCTGGAGCAACCACTGTCTAGGTACCACTTTGAAAGGCTAGTTGCTTTGAAAGCAGTGTGAGCAACCAAGCAGTCAACTTTAGGAACCCATTTCATAACAGTTTTAGGTTTAGGAACATAGTTGGTCTTCTTTTGTTTATATTTGTAAGAGTGACTTACAGAGTTAGATTTTAAAAGTTCCTTGAGTAAATCAACTATTTTTTCAGCTAAAGGATTTTTCATCTGATTTTTGAAGTTGACATAGCTGCTTCTAGGTTTTTGAAAATTTTTTGTTGTTTTGACAAAACCTTGTGAAGTGTTTTTCTCTTTTGAATTAGAGGATTCTCCTTTCACAAATTTAGGTGGAGAATTCTTCTGTTTATGAGGTATTGTTTTATCATACCCCAACCCGGATCTATCGCCACATTTTTTTGAACCGGATAGGAGTTTTTCTAATTTAGAATCACCTTGGGCATACCTCCAAGTTTCCTTTGAATTCAGAAGAGAAGACACTTCATTCTTTAGTCTCTCAATTTCAGATTTTAAATCAACAATCAGAGAGTTTTTGAATTCTAAATCACTTTTTGATTTTTCAAAATAATCTGATATTTGAGATTTTTCTAAAACAAGCAAGTCAAAACAATCTCTAAGTTTAGAAAATTTTTCTCTCTGAAGTTTAAGCTTCACAGCAATTTTACAACTCTCTTTGTATAAGGCATTGTAAGCATCTTGAAGATCTTCTTCATTCTCATGATCATTATCCAAATTTTCTTCACTAGTAGAATCATCGTGATCAGAGAAGGTAAACTTGGCTAGAGTCATAAGGGCTTTTACCTCATTGCCCGACTCGGTTTCAGAATCTTCTGATTCAGAAGAAACTTCAGAGTCAGATGATTCATCCCATGTAGCCAACATACCCTTCTTTTTGGGTTTGTCCTTATTAGGACATTTGTTTGCTAGATGCCCATACTCATGACAGTTGTAACACTGACTGTCTTTCAAAGATTTTCGAGTTTTAGATCTAAACTTCTTTTTATCATTTGATTTTTGAAAATCAACTCTTTTCTTACTTTTAAAAATTTTGTAAAATCTTTTTGCAATAAGAGCTAAGTCATCTTCAGAATCGGATTTATCTTCTACCGTATTTTTGGAAGATTTCAAAGCAATTGATTTTCCTTTAGGAGCTTTAAAATTTAATTCATAAGTTTGTAGAGACCCAACGAGTTCTTCCACCTTCATTTTGTCCGTGTCACGAAGTTCCTGGATTGCGGTTACTTTAGAATTGAACCGTTCAGGAAGAGAGCGTAGTATTTTTGCACACACTTTACTTTCTGGGATTTTATCACCAAGACCCCACATTGAGTTTACAATGTCATTTAATCTAGTATAGAAGTCCATAAACATTTCATTCTCCTCCATATGAATTTCTTCAAATTTAGTTGTGAGGAGTTGGACTTTAGATTTTTTGACAATCGATGTACCCTCATGTGTCATTTCTAAAATATCCCAAGCTTGCTTTGCAGTATCACAGGATATGATTCTTTTGAACTCATCCGGTGATAGTGCGCAAGTAATTGCATTTAGTGCTTTAGCATTAGCACTACTCTCACTTTTCTGAAGTGTGGTCCATTGAAAGTATGGTGTAATTCTCATAGATTTAGAACCATCAACTCCAGTTACTTCCATGACAGGAGGATTCCATTCAGTCACTGTGGCTTGCCACACACTCTCATCCATTGATTTGAGGAAGATCCTCATTCTGGCTTTCCAATAAGCATAGTTGGAGCCATCAAATGGTGGAGGCCTAGTGACTGAGAGGCTATCAAAATTTGACATTATTATATATAGCTTAGATCGTTAGCTCAGGAAATAAATCCAAATATAAAGAAATAAAAGCGAGCTATTAGGCTCTGATACCACTTGAAATGGCCAAGCTATATGTCCTAGAGGGGGGGTGAATAGGACAATGCCAAATAAAAACTTATAATAGCGGAATTAAACAAAGTATGATAGCCAATGAACCAATTAAATAAATTGCAATGCAGAAATGAAATACAACCTCAAACAACTGAATTTGAGAGGTTGATACAAACGTTGTTCTAAGGACAACCTTTCACCAAAAACCCAATGTTTATGGTAGGACAACCTTATATCTAGAAATGTCTTTGTATCAATTTCTCAAATCAAAGAGGAATACAAACTGCACTAATAAATTGAATTTACAAATGTCTTGTTCTAGGGACAGCCATACACCATAAAAATGGCAGGGCAACCTTGCTGGAACAATTTTGGAATTTAAAGCTTGAATCAATAAAAGGGATTGCAAGAAAGAAATTGCAGAAATAAATCACTAAATTATTACAACATTCCCACACTTGCTTGAAATTTCAAACTGTTACAACATTCACATCCACAAGGAAAATAGAACTGAATGATAAAAGATAAGGAATTAAATAACCATTCAATCCACAAGACAAGAAGTTATAGTGGTTCGCCTGTGTGTTCACCAACTGTTCTAAAACAGCCACACAGAATGCTACTCCACTCCTAATATCCTCACACAGGGGATATTAGCGTTCTCTAATAAAACTGGTTTTCACAGGTTCACCAAAAACCTTCACAATTGTGTCTTTATCACTTGGGCTTACACAATTCAAAAAACCCCACAATCTGAGTTTTCTGGCTCTCCTCAGATAACCATACACATAGAGATTTTTCTGGCAAATCTCATACAAAACCAAAATAGAAATTACAGGAATTGTAGAATACCTGGATCTTATCCTTTTGCAGTAGCCCGGAAGAACCGATCAGAGTAGAGATTCAATAATGATAGTTCAATGTCCAATACTCAATTTATCGAGGTTCTAAGTTCTAATTGATTTTAAATGAAATCACAAAGGGCTAGCTCTATTTGATTTTAATTCCAAGAAGAAGGAATACACGATTTCCCCTTTTCAAATATGATTGGAATTTAGAATAAAATCAAATGCAAAAAGCTAACAAAAGGAATTAGAATGAAGCGCAAATTAGCTTAAAAATAAACACGACTTATCTCAGAGTGGAGCCTAGAATATACTTGCTTTGATAGATTTTTCGACGTTTAAACTCTGAAATTCGTGTGCTATTTATAGCTACAGAAATTCGTCTTCGACTGGTCTAGGAGTTCCCACGACTGGTCTTAGGAGAAACAGATTTTTGAATTTCTGCGCGGAATCAGGAAAACCGATGTTCGACCGGTCGTAGGCAGTCCACGACTGGTCGAAGGTCGTCCACGACCGGTCGAGACCCCTGCTCGACTGGTCGAGCGACAGTGAATTTAGTCGCTGGAGTTTGAATCGAGGCTCCACGACTGGTCGAGGTTCGAGTCGAGGACATCCCACGACCGGTCGAGCAGACTCCAAGACTGGTCGTGAGCGAACCAGAAAATCCGATAAAATTGAACAAGTCCAAGACTGGCCTAGGAAATTCTTAGACAGGTCGAGCCAGTGCTAGGACTGGTCGAACCAGACCCAGGACTAGTCTAAGAGCAGATCAAAAACATGTTTAAACACAGTTGTATAATGTATCCAAAATGACCTACCCTAAGGTCAAAGACTATGGTCTATCAAACCTGAATAATGAAGTATGGACATTGAACTTTACTTCATTCAACGAATGATAAATCTTTTAGTACTTGAAGCCTGAAGTACGAGTCGTCCAAAGACTTGACACCAACATTTATCTTGAGTTTGCTTTTGAGCTTCACACCTTCAAACACTGCTTGTATCTTGAACTTGAATAACCTTTGCTTGAATCAAGAATACTGTGTCTTCTTTATATCTTCGAAATGTACCTTGAAGCCGCTTGAAGAGTCCATAAGTTGATATGGTTGTCTTAAACATAGAACACACCAAGACATAGAACACACCAAGGTTTTGACACACAAAATTTGACAACCAAAGAGGTATCATATAATAGCACTAAAAGCCTGTTATGAATCACAACACCAGCATAGTTTGTACATGTTCAATTCCTAATCACACAACTATCAAAGGAGATCATCACATAGTTAAAAGAGGTTGAGAATCATATCTCAACACCCTTATACATTACAATTTGCTAACTACTACTCATTCAGACATTTCAAGAAACACTTGAACTACATACATCACATACATGACATATGTTGATCACATAGGTATTAGGCCAAATCCTCTACTAGGGAGCTGCCCCAATTATAACACGCGTGCCCCCACGACGGATCATGGCAAGCATGGGTCCAAGTTCTATATTCATTCAGTCATTTCCACAAACACTTGGACTACACACTTTACATATGTAGTGTATTGACCGTGGCGTGATTTAGGGCAAATCCTTTCGTCAAGGGGTTGACTAGTACATTTCAATCATGTTCTTACATTCAATACACATGACAAACATAAATCATAAATCCATATTTACTTAGTCATTTCAACTAACACTTAGAATACACTATTCCAACATACATAGTGTATGTTAGCAAACATGTATTAGGGCGAACTCTTTCGCCAACTAGTAATTTACGCACATATAATATATTTATACCGCAAATAATCATGGCAAACACATCTCCAAATACATACATATACGGTACTTTCTACAATACAGTATTTCTACATACATAGTGTATATTAGTAGAACATGTATTTGGACGAATCCTTTTGCCAAATTAGTATTTTATCCATATATCATATATTCATACAACAATTAATCATGTCAAACACATTTCCAAAATTTATACGTGTACGGTATTTTCTACAAATACCTAGAATATGTAGAATTCCATATTTTTCATCTTTAATCGAAACGGAAAACAGACAGCACTTTGTACATGTGCAATTGCATGCAGATCATGAATCTATCATTATCTGACATTGAAAGCGTTGAAAACCATAACCTATACACCTAAAGTCTGCACCTTTTGTCGTAGAATTGCAACGGAATCGATAGGTTTGCTAAGCTTCCGTATTCGGCAGTTTGGCAACCTATAGAACGAAATAGGTTAGCTATTTCACAACCTACAACAGTCTAAACCCAAAACAGATTAGGGTTAAGGTTTCTTACTAGAAACGACGCCGAAAACGCCGGGAAAAGCGTCAAGAAGGGATGGTGTAGCCCGTGTGGTGGCAGGGAACATAGTAGGGAGATCCTCCAACTTCTCCCTCACTTTCTCTCTCTTTTCCCTCTCTCAAATCCCAAATTCGTATGGCTGCCATGAGAGAGGGTTTAAGGTCCTTATATAGTCTCAAAACTCACCGAAATAGACTCTTGTTCAAGGGTTACTGCTAATATAGGTATTTTGTCACTTTTCCAGCTCAAAAGAGGGGTTCTGGTGTCCCTCCTTGAGCCAAACGTCAGACTTAAGCTCTCCACACATAGATCAATGTGGGATTACGTTTTCGACTCGATCGGATTCCCAGATCGCACGTGGCGGACCACTTTTAGTTCAACGGTCAGTGGGCCACGATCCGAAATTCCAAGTACATGTAAATGTTCCTGAAATTTTTCTTAATCCGAGGGTGTAATTTGGTCTGATTCTGACGGTCTAGTTGCTTAATACTGATGCGCAAGCGAATGGTGCCAGATCACTATTCCAGATATTTATTTTGTAAAGAGAATAGTGTTTTTCACGCTCCCTCGCTCCGGATCTAAACGAATGGCCGTGGGACATCGACTGGACCTAATTTCCGAGATGGTTGTCAAGCCCAGCGAGGCGGTCCTAGTTCCTTAACTTCGTGTTAATCGGACTTCCGACGTGCGGTCCAGATCCGATACGGAGTTTCGAGATGCTCCCGAGAGCAACCGGGTAATGAGATTGATCCTAGATTTTAGGGTAACCTAGCGTCAATGATTCTGCAAGTTTTGGGTCTTGCAGATCGTATTTAAAGCGATTGGTGCTAATTTCACAGGTACTCTAGTTTAGCACTAGCTAATTCTCGCCTAATTTCTAAAGGATTTAGTCCTGTATGATTTCTGTCTGAGGTGGTACCTGGGCCTTTGTAGTTTGTATATAAAGTGATCCAAGTTATACTACTTAGCTAGTTTAAGATAGTGTCTAGGGCGAAAGTGCTTTGAAAAATTGAAAGCACAAGGTAGTGAAGGGTGGGATTTGTGAAGGAAATGGTTTGAAAAGGGATTTGAGGCTTTAATTGAGCGTTTGGGAAGTTAAACCTGTGTTAGGATTGACTCATCGCCTAAGGACGTCTAATTCCAAGTTGGCAAAAAACTGGGATGTTACAGGTATCCACTTGAATTTATCCATGATGGGCCCCACATGCTCCTACATAGGTGGGCCAATAGTCGAAAGGCCCATTCATAGCGAGCCATATAGGCATATCAAGGGTACAAAATGGGTGCCATTCATAGCCTCTAATTACAACTTAAACATGCTCATAACAGTCTAGAAAGGTGCGACATGTGGGATTCACCAACAATCGTGGTGGGTCCCTTAAATGACACTTAAGGTGGGGAGTATAATGCCCTAAAGTCAGGCCCATAAGGCAGCTCATTAGGATCTCAAACATGCCCTATAGATGGGCTAGCAATGAAAGAACGTGGTGGATGTAACATACATGAATCAAGGTGGGAACTATCGTGGGCTCTGCCTATCATGGGCTGTCAAGTGGATGGATATCTTGACTACGCAATACATGCAGCAGGTTAGGGTCCACAATGGGTCCCACTAAGGGTGTGGATAGCAATTAATCCTTATAGTGGTTTATAGGAAGGTTCCAATGGAGACATTGAATGACCATGGTTTCTTTAGTGCAGCCCACTTGAGACTTGGATTTGTCTCATTTTTCGGCCCATGGCTTAAAATAATCTAGAGAAAATTCTAAACAACGTGGATTAAATAAGTACATCGCACTGGGGTCCACGAATGGAGGGCAGCCCCAAGGAGGCTTCTGCCCTTCACGTCATAGCGCAACAATGCCCAAAGATTTTCTTCAGATTATTTTAGGCCATGGGCCAAAAAAATGAGACAGGTCTGAGTCTCAAGCGGGCTGCACCAAAGAAACAATGGCCATTCGATGTCTCCATTGGAACCTTCCTAGAAACCACTATAAGGATTAATTGTTATCCACACCCTTGGTGGGACCTATTGTGGACCCCAACTTGCTACATGTATTGCATAGTCAAGTTATCCATCCACTTGACAGCCCGTGATAAGCGGGGCCCAAGTTAGTCCCCACCTTCATTCGTGTATGTTACATCCACCACTATAAATGTCACCGGTGCCCATTGGGCGGGCGTGGAGTGGGGCCCACATGTGGGACCATCGATGATGTATATGTTTCATCCATGCCATTCATCTGTATTGCCAGATCATGTTAGGCCTTGAGCCCAAAAATTAGGATGATCCAAATCCCAAGTGGATCACACCAAGAGAAATAATGGGCAGGGAGTGTTGCCCCTTTTTTACAGTACTTGGGTCCACCTTGATGTGTATGTTCTTGATCTTTTAGAGTTTTATTATATCATGTATTTCTCTTTCAGCAATGTATTCAAAGATTATATTAGTGGATATGTGATGATGATGTTTTGTGACTTGGGTACACTTGTGGTTATACTCCTTAACAAAAAAAAAAAAAAAAAAAAAAAAAAAAATAAATAAAAAATATCACCTAGAAAATCCTCCTTGTAGGATCTCAGGATTGGAACTTGGCATATGAATTGGGAGCTGAGAATGGGGTACTATGGAGGTTGTCGACATCGGATTTGGCGGCTGAAAATTTTCTGAGTTTGGTTCCCGAGTTTTGGGTGTGACAGTATCTTATAATGGTGTAACCAAGATGAGTCTAGGGCATGTTAGTGTTGCGAAAGATGAGATGCATTATGCCAATTGATGGAAACTTGGTATTATCGTTCTCTCCTGAGTTTATGTACTTCATTGGTCGCACGTTGTATTTCGTTGTATGAGGACTTCTAATGCAACTATAGTCTTGATCATTAATTAGGCTGATGCCTTACTTGTCTTAGTGGGAAATTTAACGAATAAGGGGGGTCGACCAAGTAGGCCCAACCCATTGGAAGATAGGGAGATAGGCTCTGGCAGTTTGAGAACTACTTATCTTCCCAAGCAACCTTTGATCTTCCCAAAAATCCTTTAGAGTGGCAGTTTCAAAATTGTTCAACTCCTGCTGTTTATGACATTTATGGTGGCATCCATATATAATGGGTACGAACCCATGGCCAAAATATACATAATCTGGAGCAAAAACAATAGAGTGCAGAGAGGTACTGCGAGAGGGAAGTTGGGTTCTATCACTAACACACGACTTACAGTGTATATCTTGTTTCAAAGAAGAGTGTTCATATAGATCTTTTTTTACGCCAGTGAAAGTAACATAACTCTCTTTGGATGACCTGAGATGCATCCAGTAAGATCTAAGAACCTAACTCTCACCTTCCGCTGCCATTGGTTCAACGGAATCGCTTTAAGAAGCCATTTTCAACAACTACTTAGTCCACAAGTAACTTGTCCTAATTTCTACTCATTGAGAAGATATGCATGTTTGTAAAAGAACATACTTACCAACTTCTCCTATCTTTCGTCTCTCCTGATGTCTCACTTGAACAACTTATGAAAAGTAGAAAAGCTAAAAAATTTACTAAAGTGATTATGTACTTCTAAGTAAAAAGTTACTTATAACTAATCATAAACCAAACTTACTTATCCCAAATAACTTTTTTATCCTCGGCCGTTAGTAGAAAAGGTAACTTATTTGGTGGTATCCAAACGTGCCCTTGATGAAATCCAAAAGTATGCTGCGGCTGATAATATTGAAATGGACCTTATGTCACATTCAATGCACGTCTGTACACGATGCAGATGATACAATGTCTTTCAAATGACATTTGAACCCTGATGGAAGCTAAGCCAAAATTATCGAAGAAAAAGCCAGATAATTAAAAATAAAAAGGATATTTTGAATATTTTGATAGCTTGGTTTTCGTACTCCTGCGACAGAATATCAGTGATCGTATTGAAATCACCCTTTTTCAGTGGCCCAAATTGTCAACCCTGCAAGAAGCCATTCGAAACCATACAAAATACAAGAAAATGCTGAAAAATCATTTATATGTCCAATTCAATGCTGCAAAACAAGGAGAGAAGCTAGGTCCCTTTTCTAAGAGTGTATTTCGCATCCGTTGCAGGTCAGGATAGCATGTCCTTCCACCACCTGGGCCCACACGTTGAGTAATCCTGTGGTCGGAACCATTCATTTTATTATTATTATTATTAAAAATATTATTATTATTATTACTACTACTTTGTATGAAACGAAATGTCCTCATGTGAATAATTGTAACCATCGCTATCTCTAGATGAATTTGGAACAGTGAAAATGAAGCTCGCAGTGGTTGGCATTCAATCATAGAAATCAGAAGCTAGGATCATTAATTGAACATGACTATGGGATTTTAGCTTATTTATGGCAACTATGAGAATACCAATGGTTCATGAATCATGTCATTGGACAATCTTATCATATGAGCGCTGGTAGGCATAGGCATACGGTAGTGGGTGTGTCTAGACGGAGGAAAAATGAGCTCCTCGGCAGATTATTGTCCTTTTCTTAACTTTCATAAGCTACTGGCGTTTTGCTCTAAATTGCTCACCACACAAAAGTCGCTTGATCAAAAGATCCTAGCCATCCAATAGATGCCCATTGTTTTTTCCCCCTTGTTGAATGTGGACTGGTCTCCCAAATTTGTTTGTTGATGTAGGCATGCGAATTTTTATTTATTTATTATAATTTTTAAATTTATTAATTTTTTTTAAGTACAAATTGTATTAATTGAAATTTGATGCTACGATGAGTGTGTTTGAGAACAGTAGATCCTCTCGCGGATGCCGTCTAAAAAGGTTCCAAAAACAACTCTCTCAACTATTAAGAATGCATTTGAGTTCACTTGCTTCGTAACCTACGATTACAGAATTCCCTGTACTCCAAGGTTTGTGGGGCCGTCATGATGTTGGTGTTATATTCATTTTGTCCACCTTTTTCACCAGTAAATTTTAGGACATGAGCCCAAATGATATATATATATATATATATATAATATATATATATATATATATATAATATATATATATATATATAAGGTTATATGTGGTGGAGCTCACAAGAACTTCCCATGAGGTCGAGATGTGTGGGCCTCACCATGATGTATGTCGAACATTGACACCATGCATTTGATGGGTCCCCTTTAAATTATGGGATATCCCAAAAATCAGCCCTATACGGAACTCAGGTGGGCTATACCATCTAAGATTATATGAAGACATGCCTAAAACTTATAAAGGCAGTTGGTGGGGCCCACCTGAAATTTGGATGCATCTGAAACTTGATCTGACCCCTCATTCAAGTGGGACACACATAATGGATGAGTTGGATTTGTGAACCACATCTCGGTGGGCCCAACAAATATTATGAATGTTTTAATGGAGGGAAATCCCTCTCAACTTTTGTATGTGGTATGGCCCATATAAGCCACAGATTGATTTGATTTTTAGCCTTAGGCCCACCATTGAATAGTGCATCTAACTGATGGGGTACATGTTCAACACGCATCACGGTGAGCCCACACAACTCGACCTCATGGGAAGTTCCCATGAGCTTCACAGCATATATATATATATATATATATATATATATATATATATAATATATATATATATATATATATATATATATATATATATATTACATACATATAGATACACCACACACCTCATGGGACCTTTTCATGAGGTCGAGTTATGTGGGCCCCACCATGATGCGTGTCGAACATCTACCCCATCACCCAGATGCACCATTCCATGGTGGGCCTCGGGCTTAAAAATCAAGTCAATCCATGACTTTTGTGGGACACACCACAGAGAAAAGTTGAGAGGGGTTACCCTCTCATTAAAACATTCATAATCATTTGTTGGGCCCATAGAGATGTGGTTCACAAATTCAGCCAATCAATTATGTGTGTCCCAGTTGGATGAGGGGTTAGACTAAGTTTCAGACGCATTAAAATTTCAAGTGGGCCCCACCAAGTGCTTTTATATGTTTTAGGCATGTCTTCACATGATTTTAAATGATATGGCCCACTTAGAGTTATGTATCCAGTTAATTTTTAGGATATCCCATAATTTAAAGGGGACCCATCAAATGCACGATGTTAATGTTTGACACACATCACGGTGGGTCTCACATGGCATAGTTATATATATATATATATTATATATATATTATATATATATATATATATATATATATATATATATATATATATAGGGCCTATTTGGCCGGGCGGATTAAGAGGGATGGGATGGTGAAATCCCGGGATATGCCAAACGAGCCAAACAAACCCAATGAACTTGTTTTGGGATATATCAAACCCATGATCTTAAACCATTCCACTGACATCATCATCATTACCTTAAAATCCAACCCATCCCTCATAATCCCGTTCAATTCTGCCTGGGGCGTGTTTGGTTGGACGGATTAAAAGGGATTGGAGGGTAAAATCTTGATATATGATGGGCGTGCCAAGTGGACTCGGTGAACTTGTCCCGGGATATAGTAATCTGATGGATTTTAAACCAATCCGCTGACACCACCATCATTACCTTAAAATCCATCCCATCCCATCCCTCCTAATCCCATGGGAACCGTCTGGCCAAAAAGGCCCTAGAAGTTACAATGATGGACGTTCAATATCTCTTTATTTTTTTGGTTGTAGCCCACTTGTGTTTTCAACCTTCCTTCATGAGGTATACGTGTGAACGGAGTGGGTATAACACAAATATTATGGTGGTAATTTTTTTGGTTAGCTTGTTAGTACACCCGCTGTCAGTTCACGCTTCACTGTTAGCCACTGGTAACCTTCAATGCTAGTCTCTTTCATTCAATCAAAGGAGCAATTTCCAAGGCATGGATGTCCAAGGTAGGCCCACAAAAGGACGGTTTGTATTGATCATGGAGTTGGTTAGTAGGAAATGTTCAATCAAATTTATGTTGGGGTCAGCGTCAAAGCAATTTTAGAACACACCTGTATAGCAAATCAAAAACCCTGATTAAATAAAGTTGTACCAGATTCAATTGCTACACATGAGACTGTGTCCCAAGTATTTCCCACCATCCACTAGTGGTGGGCCTGAATCCTACTCATTTCCAAACTCAGGCTGCCTATGACGCTCCAAAAAAGAAGGTGGAAATGTGCATTGTCATTCCTGCTTAGAATCAATCTACAGGGGAGACGTCAGTACAACCCAAGATTAAGGTGGGCCACGCCACAGGGCACGGTCTAAAATCTTGGCTAAATTTTTGTAAATTCACGTGGAGGGGCCCACATGAGTCTTGGAATCTCCTCAATTTCGGATACTCCATTCATTTGGTTTGACTGGTCGGATGAGTAGAGGTAGATTGGATGGCATCGTGACCCACTTATTTGGACGATTTTAAAGGTGGGAATCATCCTGATTTTTGGACGAGAACTGCCCGTGATCCCCGCCAAAGTTCCCATGATTGGAAGCTATGTGGGCCCACAGAGATGCCTGTTACAAATCCACTCCGTCCATCACTTTCTCAAGATGACAGTAGGACAATAGTTAAAAAATTCAGGCAGATCCAAAACTAAGGTGGGCCACAACATACGAAACAGAAGGGATTGAACGCTCACCATTGGAAACTTTGTGGGGGTATATAAGTTTTGTATGAGGATGATATTTGTGCCTACAGTTGATCTAAGTGGTAATAACCCTATCAACGGTTTGGACGGCATATAAATATCATGGTCAGCTTCGGGAAACTCTCAACGGTGGATGTTTTAGTTCTCACTGTTCCGTGTGCTGTGGCCCAACCGAGTTTTAAATCTGCCTGAATTTTGGATTCATATACTATTGTGATCTTTAGAAACGGATGGACGGAGTGGATTTGTCACAGGAATCTCTGTGGTCCGCACATAGCTTCCAACCACAGAAACTTCCTGCAGCTAGGGGCACAGGCAATTTGCATCCTTGATTTTTTGGGGAACAGGCAATTGGCTTCCCTGATTGGGGCCTATCCAAACACCAAGTGTTCCAGCTGATGAACGGGATGGATCTGATCCAAATCAAATCCTCTCTCCACATCAGTGAATTGTCACGCCCCACTTGAGAAAGCGTCATCCTCCAGGCGTTTTTCAAGACATTATCCCCAGAGAATAAAAGCTCCGTTGTTTTGTTGTTGCGTGGAAGTTAGCGAAAAGAGCATAACTCGTTTATGAAATGCTGCAGTGATCGAGAAAGGAAAAAAAAAAAAAAAAGCCCTTCCCTCCTTTAATCACATCACAACCCTTCTTTTATCACATTAAAAATCCTTCCCGATTTGATTCCCATGTTTGTCACACATATATTACCCGCAGAACGAAACTCTCCACACGCGTGTGTGAAACCTACCATCCACATCTTACATATGTGCCGGATGTTTTCTTCGTATAAGGTGGGGCTACACCGTAGATCTTGTAGCCTAAAGATCAGGCCTTTTCGTACCTTAGGTGGGCCACAACATGGAAAAAGTGAGAGTGAGAGAGATAGAGAGATTGTTTAGACCGTTGGATTGCTTTATACATTGTGAGCCACAAGATGTAACTTGTAAGCATTATTTCCGACTAGATGGAAAGCCCAGATGTCACACGTGTTTCATCTTGAGTTGATTATATGTGCGGATGGAGTGGGTTGCACACGCGTGTGGAACTAGCAAAGCTCTGAAAACATGTCAAAAGGTAATAATCTCTAGCATGATTTTATTGGATGATTAGGGCCACTTTCAAACGGGATGTAACGTGCCCCTTTGAACATATAAACGCTTTAATAGGTCCTACTTACCTAACGTGATAAATTCGTTTGTTAGAGATTTAAAAGCTACTTGATTTTTCATTATTATCGGTAGTGATCGAGTCTACCTTGGATGACCGAAATTTTGTCCTCCCAGTTTTAATTGGGTACACGTGGCATATGTATGCGATTATCAGAACCGTTCATAGGCACACTATGAACATGCGATGGATGAAAATTCAAGGTGATCGGATTATAATAACCTTTCGAAAAGATGGCAGGTAAAAATCAATTAAATCCTGTCGTTTATTTTTGTACAACATTCTTTTACATGGATAGGATTGTACATTCATTGAGATTTTTGGCATATAGCTTACTTACAGAGACTTAAGATGGATGAACCGTTTGGATTTTCATACATGTCACATGTGTGGAAGAAAATTAATTTGGAGGGATCAAAATTTCATGGTTCCGGGTGGAAGTGATCTCCTCCGTATTATTATTTAGGAATTAAATATGAGGGATTGAGGTCAACTATGACAGCTGAGGGATTCCGACCGTCCATATTTTGATTCCCGTAAGCAGATTGCCAAGTGCCAACGGCTGAAACTTGCACTGAAAGCATGATTCTAGCCATCATATTTTCACGTGGACTGCTGACGCGTCGGCTATTTTCGTCTTTCCCTTTTCAAAGCCAGCTTTTGCATGGCTACGATCACCAGTTATATGTACTATTGGATCGTGGGTCATCCATCATCAAGACCCCACAATATGGACGAAGTGGATCGACAGTCGCTCTTGCCACGTTTTCGATATCAGACAATGAACAGACACCGCTGATCCATAGGCTAGAATCAATCAGAACAAGAATTGCCTCCCCCGGCCACATGGTCGGAAGTATGTGGGGCCCACAGAGATTCCCGTGACAAATCCACTCCGTCCATCCTTTTCTCGAGATAAAATTAACACGGAATCCAAATATCATATAGATTCAAAAGTCAGATGGGTCACATGAGACGAAACAGTGAGAACGAAAACTTCCACCATTGAAACCTTCCTTAGCCGACCATGATGTCTATATGTCGTCAAAACAGTTCATAGGGTTACTACCATTCAGATAAACTGTAGGCTCAAATATCATACTGATAGGGAACTTAAGTGGCCGTCACAAAGTTTCCAATGGTAGGCATAGGATCCCCGTTGTTTCCTGTGGTGTGGCCTACCTGAATTTTAGATCTGCCTGAGTTTTGTATATCTGTACCATTATGATTTTGAGAAAATGATGGACCGAGTGGATTTTTTACAGTAATCTCTGTTGGCCTCACGTAGCTGCGGAACACAGTACCTTCCCGTGGCCAGTGGCACAGGCAATTCGCGTCTAAACAATCGTAATTCGTACGAGGAATTTGAAGATGACAAATTGTTCGATACGTTGCCCCAATCATTGTCCAGTATTCAGGGTTTCCAATTCTGACAAGTGGGACCTATGGTTAGATAATCCATGCCATCTATTGTGTCCCAGCATGGATAGGATACGCTTTAAAATTCTCCTTGATAACCTTTGGATTCGTGGCTAACGTATAAACGATAAAAAGAAAAATGCAATTGTACGGTCCACTTTCAACTGAACAATGTAACAACGGTGGTTGTTATTTAAAGGGGGAGATTTATGAGTTGATTGCTATTTCCGCCAGTTCTACAAGGTCAATAAGGAAACGAAAAGTTGCATTTAATCGAGAGAAACTTACGTGGTATATTTGAAAATTATTTGAGATATTCTGAGAGAATTTTGTAGTTAAATAGTTGGGTTTAAGTAGTGCCATATTACTCACTAAAAGAAAGTAGGGATCATGCTGGAAAATTTATTAGGACAAATGGCTGGCTTCAAAGCAACACAAGCAAATAGTGTTGAAGTTGTTACAGCAACCATCAAAATTATGGGAAGAATCCGGATGACCGGTTTAATGTTATAAATAATGAAGTCTTTAGAAAAAATCGTCTCGTACCAATTAAATCTATCTTTCAATTATTTGTCATTTATATTACTTAGTGCAATCTTTATTTTTATCTGCATTTTATATTCCTTAGTATAATTGGTAACAATAATCAAGTAATTGTTAACTTTAATCGTAATTCAAGTCTATGCTCATATGTTAGATTTAGTTCGAGTTTAAAGCAAAGTTCTCTATCTAGAGAGGTGTTCTGCGGTTGTTCTCGACTGCCAACTGTAAGAATTTTCTTTTTATTTTATTTGTATTTAAGAGAAAAAATTATTTCGTACGGAAGACAGAGGTGTGACCTATTTTCAAAGGACGAACCCCACTTTATGACAATCGACTGATCATCTTAAGTAATGCTATGCAAGAGGCTGAATAGGCGACCAATCTTATTATATCTCGGTTATATATGATCGATTTTCGATATATCTGTCTATCTTAGCACTTGGGGTCTTAGCTGTTTGCTTTGAATTGAGCTGCACATTCAATTCAACAATGGCCACACTAATCACATAACCAAGATTGAAATAACAATAACATTTCTTTGCACTTGCGGTGGGTGTAACATTCCGAAATTTTCGTGGCTCGAGTACATACTTATGCCCAAGAATTCTGGCTATTAATAATGTATAAATTGGATGCTTTAAACATCACGCAATATATTATTTTTTTCATTATATCATATTCAGTTACATTCATAAAGGTAACCATTCACAAGAATAAAATCAACTGTATTTATTATTGCATTTGAGTAAAAGAATTCAACAAATTATCAAATGTTCTCTCAATTGAGCTGCACATTCAATTCAACAATGGCCACACTAATCACATGACCAAGATTGAAATAACAATAACATTTCTTTGCACTCACGGTGGGTGTAACATTCCGAAATTTTCGTGGCTCGAGTACATACTTATGCCCAAGAATTCTGGCTATTAATAATGTATAAATTGGATGCTTTAAACATCACGCCATATATTATTTTTTTCATTATATCATATTCAGTTACATTCATAAAGGTAACCATTCACAAGAATAAAATCAACTGTATTTATTATTGCATTTGAGTAAAAGAATTCAACAAATTATCAAATGTTCTCTCAATAGGAGCTTATTACATTATCGAGTTTGCAGTGGAAATATAAGACTAAATCATAAAACTATCTTCTTATGCATTCAGTATAATCTTCCATAGGGATATGGTCCTCTAGGTCTTCAATCTGTACATCACTTGCATCATCTGTATAGTTGGAGAGGGTCAATGCCCTACTCATAGTAATGATTATCCTTTAAGATTAACAATAATTCATGAGATTCATAAAAGTAATGTAAGGGTTTTGATACGTCTCATACTCCACCACTACGAGTGGTATCAGTATGCGTAACTAATATGTATATGAATGCATACCTAGCAAAGTGTGTATGACTCATCATATGTAGTGATCATCACAATGTGGAATATAATTCATAGAAAACCCGACTCACCCCGCATCTCATAACTACGGAGATTCGCCGGCGTGTCCAACATTGACGTGGATTTATGCGAACATGTAGAGGCGACACAACAACATGGTTGAGGGATTTACGTGACACGATGTGTTCATGAAGCGACTATTTGCGACATCAAATCCTGAAAAGTGATGTAACACGCAGACGATTTATTTACATCGATTATGCACCACGTCAACCAACCCACAAAATTACGTGTCGACCAAGAGGGCCGATACCTGAATGCATTATGTCCATGATAAATATTTGGATCACTAGTTGTGATACCTTTAACACATCACTTGCACCAAAGATGAAATAAGTTAAATCATGGGAGTTATGAAATTCCAAGACACATGCCCAAGCCATAAATGGACGTAGCACAAGGCTGACATAATAAAGGAGAAAGTAGCAATAAGCTAACTCAATAAAAGAGGAGAGTAGTAATGGGTAACTCAACAAAAGAGAAGAGTAGCAATTGTAAGGCCCGTATCCTAGACCGTATCGTTCCATAGACTTCCACGGTCTTCCCGGTCGAATTTCGACGACCCGCGATCTGTTGCCGGCATTTACGTATAATCCTGAGTCGTGTCCCGTATATCAGAGTAGGCGCGACCTGAGACTTGTACCCTAGCCACCGCGCCGTCGACGCGGTTCTGATGCTGCATCTCGCGCATCGATGCGATACCCATGCCAGGAGATGTGGGACCGCGTTCAGTTCGAGAAAACGTCGCGCGTTTACAAACCCAAGAGAATATCTAATCAAATCAATCACATCACATCCCATCAATCAAGTACTACATCACATCTTATGTCAAGTACACATCACCTTCCACCCTGTTTCGACAAGAAAATAAATGTGTTTGATTTGGAGGATTTATTCAATGATAACAAAGAAAGAATGAGAGAACATTGATCACATTTATTCTGAGTTCATTTATATCCTTGGATTCCCTTGATTCTGAAAACAAAGTACAATCAATCAACTAATAGTCTTCCATACAGAAATTTCGGCAGCATTCCGGCGCCATTTCATTCATCTCCTAGATACTTAGGAAGAATTGCTGAATTGATCAGCTAGTCTCTGAGGAGATAGGAATTTCGACAGCATTCCGGCAGCTTCCTTGGTCATCTCCCAACACTTAGGAGGAATTGCTGAATTGATCAGCTGATCTCTCTCTTTCTAGAGGTGGAGGCCAGAAGATCGAGCGGCATTTCAACCTTCATATGAAATTGGTCAGTCAACCCAGTTCCGCGATCCGCGGAACCGCTAAACTGGTTGCGCGGTCCGCGGAACGGAAACCCCTGTTGCACGATCCGCGAACAGGGAACCTTGTTGCGCGATCCGCACAACTGATCTTTTTGTTGCGCGGTCCGCGCAACTGATCTTCGTCTCTGCTCTCTACCTTCAGTTGCTCCACTTTAGTTTCTCAAAATCTTCCAACCCCTAAATGAGAGGGGAAGCGGGGTATTTATAGGCCCCACACACGTGTCAATCCTTCATTCTTGTGTCAATAGATTCCTTGATTGCGCGATCCGCGCAACCTGACTTCTTGGTTGAGTGACCAGCACAACGGGGAACTTTGATTCTGCGACCCGCGCAACGGAGGACGTTGCTTCCGCGACCCACCCAACGGAGGAGGTTGCTTCCGCGACCCGCACAATGGAGGATGTTGCTTCCGCGACCCGAGCAAAGGGACACCTTGTTGCGCGGTCCGCGCAACTGATCTTGAAGACACTTTTTGGGAGCTGAAACTTTACCAAAACACCTAAACTACCCCTTGAGCTGGAACTTTACCAAAACACCTAAGCTACCCCTTGAGCTGGAACTTTACCAAAACACCTAAACTATCCCTTGAGCTGGAACTTTACCAAAACACCTAAACTATCCCTTGAGCTGGAACATTTTTTTATGCCTCAACAGATGCCCCCTCGATCCTTCTTTGATTGATTCCTAAAATCAAATGGAGGATCGATCTTCCTCCACCCGAAGAACTTGACTGAATTGCAACTGAAGGATGACCGGATGATCATACTTGCCTGGAAGATTGGATGATCTTCTTTGCCCAAAAAATCAAATGATTGCATTCGATCAGAAGACTGGAGTGGTCATGGTCGCACGGAAGACTTGAACGACTGTAATTGATTGACAGATTGGAATGATCACGTTTGAACAGAAGACTTGAATGATTACGTTCAAACTGAAGATTTTATTGATTGCGCTCGAACGGAAGACTTTATTGCGCTCGAATGGAAGACTTTATTGCTGGCGCTCGAACGGAAGACTTTATTGTACTTGAACAGAAGACTGGAATGCCCTCGGTTAGTAGTGTTGAGCGGATACTTCACTAGAGAAGATGAAGTTCTCTTTTCATCGAAGCACATTGCTGCAACAGCTGTGACGACTTTGTCTTTGAGTAACTTGATCAGAGAACTATCTTTCAACTATAATAGTCTTTTTGATCAACTCCAGCGATTCTTTCTTTTAACTTCTGCAACAGTCTCTTTGATCAATCTCCATTGCTCTTACCGCAACAACCTTTTTTATTGTTTCCTTTATTCATGATCTGCATAATCCAAGCTTTTGAATGATAATCTTTCCTGCCAAATTAATCAGAATTAGTATCTCTGAACATCATAAATTTTAATTTAGCTTTATGAAGCATTGGTAATTTTGAAATAGATTAAGAGTTTCTTCTCTTTTTAGGTTGATTGTGATATTCATAATATGATAATGATTTAATCATTTCATCTTTGCACTTTATCATCATGCTTCGCATTGCATCTTTTGTATTCTTTATATTGCGCTCTTAGAGATGTCATTTCCAGCTCCAAAGATTCAACCGTTGAGTCTTTTTGCTGAGTCATTTCTATCTTGTGCTCCTTAACATTTCTTCATAGACTTTTCCTTGGATCTTTGTTGATTCTGAAAAATTGAAAAATAGACAAGACTTCTTTTCAATTTTCATTTAATAACTGTCCAAAGGATATAGAAGTTACTGATGATGATTCCACTTGTTCCTTGTCTCCATCAGATCTGGTATTTGGAGACTTGCAATATCATTTTTAGAAAAATGAAGAGTTACGATATCGGACTATATAATTGGGCTTTTATATAGAAGCAACTTTGAGCATTTCCACTGAATCATGCTTCATAATTCTTAGTATATGAATTCCTCCACCGTACATAAGAGATCATCAGAAAGACCAAGGCATATATTACTTTTGAAGATCAAGGCATAGATTACTTTGAAGACTAAGGCATAGATTCTGCCCCCTTTCCCAGTCAATCTTCATATAAAGATTTGTTTAGAAGATAATATTTCCGAAGTGAAGCTTGCAGATACTCCTGAAGGATAGATAATTTTTTGCTGCTCCTTTTAATGAATCCAAAGAATATATCTGAATCTTTAGATTGTCCGGGAGAGAATAATAATCCTTCTCTTGTTTATTTTCTGTCGCCTTTTGAGAATCTTATGCGATAATATTTCTCTATCATCAAGAAGGTAAGAGACAAAAAGACTTTACAGCTCTTGTCAATATATTAGTTGGTCTTGAAGAGTTGAACTTTTTGAATAAATAACTGCCAATATCTTGAAGGCATTTACTGTCGATGTAATTTGAACCTGATTCAAGAGAAACGCATTTTTGCATGTATTTTATTCAACATTTAAAATTTCCATTAGGCAATTGCATATTTGAGCATATTTAATATGTATCTGCAGCATTTTGAATGCTACACGTAATTGATGCTTTTGAGCATATTTGATGCTTTTGAGCAATGGTGCTAGTGTACTTTGACTGACCATACTTTGACTGGACTGAACTTGACTTGACCAGACGACTGAACTAGACTTGACTGAACTTGACGACCAGATTTGACTGAACTGGACTTGATACTGGGCTCAAAGAGCAAGATAGTTTACCGCTAATTTCGGGCAATGAGCTCAAGGAGCAATTATAGTTTACCGCCAATTTTGGGCAGTGGGCTCAAGGAGTAATTATAGTTTACCGCCAATTTCGGGCAGGCCAATTTAAGGCTTTGTAGGTCTTATGCGTAGTTGGCCATATAGGCTTGGCTAGGCAACCTTATTTGCCATTGCTGTGGCTGGCGAATTTCAGGCTTTTGAAAATTTTTGAAGCTTTATGGGTCTTATGCATAGTTGGTCATATAGGCTTAGCTAAGCTGCCTTAAATGATCATTTGCCATCGCTGTCATAAGATTTGTGTGGTTGGCCAATTTAGGTTTATTCCACTGCTTATTTCACTACCATCGTAAGATTTGTGTGGTTGGCCAATTTAGGCTTATTCCACTGCTGATTTCACTACCGTCGTAAGATTTGTGTGGTTGGCCAATTTAGGCTTATTCCACTGCTTATTTCATTGCTAGTAATAACGAATCAATAATTGATACATCGCCATTGCTGATATGTTCTAACAACGCTTATGGTTAGGATAGTGTATCAACTTGGCGATGGTAACAATTTCAATAAGGTGAGATAAGATAATTTTGTATCAGCAATTGACGACAACAACGATAGTTACCAATTTTGGCGATAATCATCAATGCTTTTCATTTGGCGATTTTCATTTGACGCTTTTCATTTGGCATTTTTCATTTGACGCTTTTCATTTTGCGATGACTTAATATGCTTGAAAGCCTGCATTTCATTTATGTACACAAAAGATATATTCTATGGTGAAAACATATTTCACAAATTTTTACCTTTTACTCACCTATCCTGCTTTGGCAATGACTTGATATGCTTGAAAGCCTGCATTTTATTCATGTACACAAAAGATATATTTTATGGTGAGAAATACATTTCATAGATTTTACCTTTTACTCACCTGTCTTGCCCCCTTTTGATTTTGGAAGTATCATACTGATATCTTTCGAAATCAAAATAGCGATCATCTCCTGAACTGACAGGTATTGCAATGCATATCTGCATATTTACAACGAATATGCTTTGTATTGCGGCCTTATGTCTTTTACCTTGCTCGCTTCATTTCATTCGAGTATTTAGGCTATGACAGCTCAATCTTGCCAATTACTAAGGTTCACCATATGAAGTGCGGATGCCTCCAGAATTTTCTTTACCGAGTCGCTGTCATTTTTCTCCATCTTTTTATTTTTTATCACGCTCTTTCATCGTAATTTCTCCCTTATCGATCATCTTTTGTAGCTTGTTCTTAAGGGGATCATAGTTTTTCGTATGATGTCCGAATTTACGATGATAATGGCAGTAATCCATTCCTCTTGTATTTTCAATTTCTTCGAGGTATCTTTGCCGAGGTAATTCGATACTCTTCATAGCTAACAATTGATTCAGCATAAGGAGAATATCTTCTCTTGCAATGAATACTTCATATGATCTTTATTTTGCCTGGACCTTTTATATGTCAATATAATCGCACGATCATTTCTATCTTCTTCATTGCTTTTTCTTTCAACATTCTGATAATCTTCTTTAGCTTCTTCTTTCCGAGTTGGGTGAGTTGATTTTGACTGAAAAGCAGACACTCTTCCCATCATCTTTTCAAGAGCATAAGCCTTCGTAGCAAAATTACGAAAGGTTCTCTAATCTTTACTAATCAGGTGGCATGCCAATTCTGATCTCATGCCTTCTAAACATAGTTCTACTTGTTCTGATTCCTGCAGAGGATATTAACATGATGCTGCCAAGTCCTTCCATCAGCTGATGAATTCTTCAACTGATTCATTTTCTTCTTGGCGAATAGAGGCTAATTCAGTCAAACTAACTTCTCGGTCCGAAGAAAAAAAGTTTGACATAAAAGCTGCCTGCATCTGTTCCCAAGTATAAATAGATCCTGGGATTAAATCTGAATACCATTTGAAAGCTCTTCCTGTCAGAGAAGACCCGAATAATCGTAGACAATATTGAGGAACTCTAGAGAAAATTTCCATCTTTGCTATGAAATGTATCATATGCTCTTCTGGTGATTCGTTCCCGTTAAATTTCTAAAAATCTAGATGTTCGAAGTCAGTGGGAAATGACATTTCTTCTATTTCACAAGGATATGGTGTCTGATATTGAATTTTTTTGTTCTGACTTCGTTCATTCTCTAGATGAATAGATTCGATAACCATCTGCCGGATTTCTTCCGGCGTTATATTCTGAGTAATATTAGGCATTGGCACTTGAAATTTAACTGATTGCGGTTGTGGCCTTTCTTCTCGCGGTTCAATGCTGTTCACAGCAATCACTGTCGAAATATTAGGAACTTCTTCAACCGCATATTCATCTACCGAAAACTGATCAGACTGATTAATATCCGTCGATGAGCTTTCTGTTTCTTTATACTTTGATTGTCTTGATATTGAAGCAGGAAACGATCGTCGTGTTGCAGACGTTGTTGAAGAGGATGAACTATCATTTGATTTGAAACTAGCGTACTGTCACTTCGCAGGACTAGCTGACTCAAATCGTAGCATTCTCAATGCATGAGTTTGCTTGAAATCCTTTGCAGGAGATGCTGTGAGCGAACATTTGCTGGTTACGGTTGCCTTTCCTTTATTTTTCTGGACTCGCAATGTTTCTATGAAGATGTGTTTGCAGTTATAGTTGATAGTATCGAAAGACCTTTTCTAGTAACGAGCCTCTCTGTTTTGCTCGAATGAGATGATTGTATAACTGAAGTAGGACTGTGTCTCATGGTACTTCGCATAACCGACCCAGTACTTGGCGAGATGATGCTTCTTGCGGAAGCAGATCAAACTTTCCGACTTTTGGATGTTACTATCCTCCATCTTCCCTCATCTTCTTGAGCTACTGGCGAAATAGAGATTGTTCCATCCATTACATGGAATTCACTGCTCTTGATCATAGCAGACTTTGTTTTCTCTGACGCTTTCTACTTACGTTAATCGGGAGAAAGATCTACGAGGTATATCTGTCATTCAGAACAGAGTGTTAGTTAACTTATTTAAATAATCGTACTTTGTTTTTAGAGATGAATGGGAGGATGTTCCCACTGAGAGTCGCCATTTTGGCGTCTATACAAACGCCAAAAAGTGATAAATGTTCTCTCGAATATTTTCTAAGTTACCATCAAATAATATCCCCAGTAGAGTCGTCATTTTGTTTCGACAAGAAAACAAATGTGCTTGATTTAGGGGATTTATTCAATGATAACAAAGAAAGAATGAGAGAACATTGATCACATTTATTATGAGTTCATTTACATCCTCGAATTCCCTTGATTCTGAAAACAAAGTACAATCAATCAACTAATAGTCTTCCATATAGAAATTTCGGCAGCATTCCGGTGCCATTTCATTCATCTCCTAGATACTTAGGAGGAATTGCTGAATTGATCAGCTAGTCTCTGAGGAGATAGGAATTTCGACAGCATTCCGGCAGCTTCCTTGGTCATCTCCCAACACTTAGGAGGAATTGCTGAATTAATCAGTTGATCTCTCTCTTTCTAGAGGTAGAGGCCAGAAGATCGAGCAGCATTTCAACCTTCATATGAAATTGGTCAGTCAAACCAGTTCCGCGACCCACGGAACCGCTAAACTGGTTGGGCGGTCCGCGGAACGGAAACCCCTGTTGCGCGATCCGCGGAACAGGGAACCTTGTTGCGCGATCCACGCAACTGGTCTTTTTGTTACGCGGTCTGCGCAACTGATCTTCGTCTCTACTCTCTACCTTCAGTTGCTCCGCTTCAGTTTCCCAAAATCTTCCAACCCCCAAATGAGAGGGGAAGCGGGGTATTTATAGGCCCCACACACGTGCCAATCCTTCATTCTTGTGTCAATAGATTCCTTGATTGCGCAATCCGCGCAACTGACTTCTTGGTTCGCGACCCGCCCAATGGGGAACTTTGATTCTGGGACCCGCGCAACGGAGGAGGTTGCTTTCGCGACCCGCGCAACGGAGGACGTTGCTTCCGCGACCTGTGCAACGGGACACCTTGTTGCGCGGTCTGAACAACTGATCTTGAAGACACTTTTCTGGAGCTGAAACTTTACCAAAACACCTAAACTACCCCTTGAGCTGGAGCTTTACCAAAACACCTAAACTACCCTTGAGCTGGAACTTTACCAAAACACCTAAACTATCCCTTGAGCTGGAACTTTACCAAAACACCTAAACTACCCCTTGAGCTGGAACATTTTTTTATGCCTCGACACACCCATCCCTAAACAACCCCAAAGTCAACACTCTCTTACAACCAAGTACACATCCATCACCCATCACCCATCTCTCACCCATCACTCTCCCATCTCTCTCTCTCTCTTTCTCTCTCTCTCTCTCTCTTACAACTCTCTCTCCCTCAAGCTCCATGAGAGCAACCCACGTCCAAGGGAGAGGAGAGAGCTTGGTGTGTCCTGCTTTCTTACCACCTAATCCCACCGTCCAAAGTCCATCTCAACCGTTAAAAACGTTCCCTTGGAGCTCTAGAGGCTATTGGCAGAAGAAGGAAGAAGAAATCTCGAGGTAGGTGATTTTTTATTTTCTACCGTTGATTTTGTCATTTGAGGGCCCACATATGGTGGGACCCATCTTGATGCATGCCTTGTATCGAGGGGCCTATAGTGGCCTCCACCGTCCAATCTCTCTCCCTTTATCCCTCTATTTACCATTTATTATGGTATTGATGATAGTGAGGTGTGGCCCACCTGATGTGTGTGTGTGGCCCACCTGATCCAGTTGGTGGAGCCTGTAAGTGTTATGGTCTCATGCTCCTTCGGTTGTCAAATTTTGATGTGTCAAAACATCTATCTGTGTCCTGTACTTGTATGATCATTTATTTGAATTCAAGACACTGCATAAACTCTTCAAGAAGCTACATGTTGAAGCCTCAAGAAGCTACATGTTGAAGCCTCAAGAAGCTACAATGTTGAAGTTCAAGTCTGAAGAAACAACGCATGAAGTAGTTTTACGTTGATGAAGATCTTAAGTTTAAAGCTACAACAAGTTCAAGATCTCAAGCATGATATGGTTCAAGATCTCAAGCATGATATGGTTCAAGATCTCAAGCCTGATATGGTTCAAATATCTACATTCGTTGAATGGTTGAAGTTCAATGTCCATACGACATGGTTCAGGTTTGAATGACCTTAGGTTGACCCTTTAAGTAGGTCACTTTGGATACATAAATCAAATATTTATTTTACATAAGGTTGGTCTATTCTACGACCAGTCGTAGCTCTTGTTCGACCAGTCCTAGCATTGGTTCGACTAGTCCAAAAAATTCCACGACCAGTCCTAAGTAGTTGAAGATTTTTCGAAATTTTTGGTACGCCCACGACCAGTCCTGTAGGTCCTTCGACCAGTCGTAGGTGTGGCTTCGACTCGTCCACGACCAGTCGTGGAGCTACGACTCAAAGTCCAGCAACATAATCTCTGGTCCTACGACCAGTCGTAGGGATCTACGACCAGTCGTAGGTGTCCCACGACCAGTCGTAGGATACTCACGACCAGTCGTGGAACGACTTTCAAAGATCGCGCTTATTTTTTCAAAAGTCTGTTAGAGCTACGACCAGTCGTAGGTTTCTAAGACCAGTCGTAGGAGCGATTTCTGCTTCTATAAATTGAACACGAAATTCAGAGTTTTCACACTTCAACTCGATTCAATTCAAGAATTTTAAGTGATCACTCTGAGATAAGTCTGTGTTTATTTTAAGCTACATTGTGCTTATTTAATATTCCTTTTTACTAGCTTATTTAATTTGATTTTGTTTTTATATTCCAATCTTATTTGAAAAGAGGAATTATCTTATTCCTTCTTCTTAGAATCAAAATCAGATATAGCTACGCCCAACTTGTTAAAATCTAAAATCAATTAGAATTTAGAACCTTATGAATGTGAGTATTGGAAATTGAACTTTGACATTCAATCATCTACTCCGATTGGTTCTACCGGGCTGCTACGAAAAGGAGAAATCCAGGTATTTTACAATTCTGTAAAATTTCAATTCTTTTGGTTTTGTTGGAGGTTAAGCCAGAAAAATCTCATTGTATTGGTTGTCTGAGGAAAACCAGAAAACTCAGAAAAGAGGGGTTTTTGAATGTGTAAGCCCAAGTGAAAAAGACACAATTGTAAAGGTTTTTTGTGAACCTGTGAAAACCTATTTGATAGTGAACGCTAATATCCCCTGTGTGAGGATATTAGGAGTGGAGTAGCTTTTTGTGTGGCTGTTGGAAAACAGTTGGTGTACACACAGGCGAACCACTATAACTCTTTATCTTGTGGATTGAATGCTTGCTTAATTTTCATATCTTTTATCATTCGATTGTGTGGAATGTACAAGTGGATGTGAATGTTGTAACTATTTACATTTCAAGCAAGTGTGGGGATTGTTGTAATAATTTAGATCTTACTTCTGCATTTAATTTCAATTCCTTGCTATTTCATTTACTTATATTAAAATTGAGTCCTTGATCCAAAAGAGGTTCTAGAAATAAGGTTGTCCTACCATAAGCCCTTGTTTATTATGGTGTAAGGTTGTCCTTAGAACTGAATTTGTATCAATCTCTCAATACCTATTTATCAAGGTGATTTAAATTTAGCTTTGTGAATTGATTCAGATTGTAAGGCTATTGGTTTAATTTATTTCCGCTGATTTTATTTTAATTTGGCATAGTCCTATTCACCCCCCCCCCCTCTAGGACATATAACTTGGCCTTTTCAAGTGGTATCAAAGCCTAATAGCTCATTTTGTTGCTTTTTATTTGGATTTATTTCCTGAGCTAACGATCTAAGCTATATAAAAAGATGTCAAATTTTGATAGCCTTTCAGTTACTAGACCTCCTCCATTTGATGGCTCCAACTATGCCTATTGGAAAGCCAGAATGAGGATCTTCCTCAAATCAATGGATGAAAGTGTGTGGCAAGCCACAGTGACTGAATGGAAACCTCCTATCATGGAAGTAACTGGTGTTGATGGTTCAAAATCTATGAAAATTACACCGTATTATCAATGGACCTCACTTCAGAAAAATGAGAGTAGTGCTAATGCTAAAGCACTAAATCCAATCACTTGCGCACTATCACCAGATGAGTTCAAAAGAATCATATCCTGTGATACTGCAAAGCAAGCCTGGGATATTTTAGAAATGACACACGAAGGTACATCAATTGTCAAGAAATCTAAAGTCCAACTCCTCACAACTAAATTTGAAGAAATTCATATGGAGTAAAATGAAATGTTTATGGACTTTTACACTAGATTGAATGACATTGTAAACTCAATGTGGGGTCTTGGCGATAAGATCCCAGAAAGTAAAGTGTGTGCAAAAATACTACGCTCTCTTCCTGAACGGTTCAATTCAAAGGTAACCGCAATCCAGGAACTTCGTGATACGGATAATATGAAGGTAGAGGAATTAGTTGGTTCTTTACAAACCTATGAATTAAGTTTTAAAGCTCCTAAAGGTAAATCTATTGCTTTAAAGTCATCTAAAAGTATTACTCAAGAAAATTCAGATTCAGAAAAGTCTGAAGATGATATGGCCCTTTTGGCGAAAAAGTTTTATAAGATTTTCAAAAGTAAGAAAAGAGTCGATTTTCAAAAGGGAAATGAAAAGAAACGTTCCAAACCTAAGTCTAAAACTTGGAAATCATTGAAAGATAGTCAATGCTACAACTGTCAAGAATATGGGCATTTAGCAAACAAATGTCCTAAAAAGGACAGATCCAAAAGGAAGGGTATGTTGGCTACTTGGGATGAATCGTCTGATTCTGAAGCCACTTCTGAATCAGAAAATTCAGAAACCGAGTCAGGCAGTGATCTTAAGGCCCTTATGACTCTAGCCAAGTTTACTTTTTCCGATCACGATGATTCAACTAGTGAAGAAAATTTGGATAGTGATCATGAATATGATGAAGATCTCCAAGATGCTTACAATGCCTTATATAAGGAAAGTTGTAAAATTGCTGTCAAACTTAAACTTCAAAAAGAAAAGTTTTTTAAACTTAAAGAATGTTTTGAAACTCTTGTTTTAGAAAAATCCCAAATTTCAGATTGTTTTGAAAAATCAAAGTGTGATCTAGAATTCAAAACCTCCCTAATTGAAAATTTGAAATCTGAAAATGAGAAACTTAAAAATGAAGTATCTTCTCTTCTGAGTTTGAAGGACACATGGAGATATGCCCAAGGTGATCCAAAATTAGAAAAATTATTATCCGGATCAAGAAAATGTGGTGATCGATCCGGGTTGGGCTATGATAAAAACACATCTCCTAAACAGAAGAATACTCCTTCCAATTTTGTGAAAGGAGAGACTTCTAACTCAAAAGGAAAAGGTACTAGTCAAGTTTTTTCTAAAAATACAAAAACTTTTCAAAAACCCAAAAGCAGCTATGTAAATTTCAAAAATCAGATTCGAAACCCACTAGCTGAAAAAATTGTTGATTTACTTAAGGAGCTATTAAAATCTAACTCAGTAGGTCACTCTTACAACTATAAACAAAAGAAGACCAATTATTCTCCTAAACCCAAAACAGTACTGAAATGGGTTCCTAAGGTTGCCTGTTTGGTTGCTCACACTGCTTTCAAAGCTACAAGCCATTCAAATGGTACCTAGACAGTGGATGCTCCAGACATATGACAGGCGACAAAGCACTATTCACCGATCTTAAAGATATGGCTGATGGGTCAGTTACATTTGGTGATGGTAGCAACTGCAAGATAATTGGCAAAGGTACGGTCCAACTCTATAACCTTCCCTTATTTAAAAATGTTTTATATGTTGAGGGTTTAAAACACAACCTGTTGAGCATATCTCAAATATGCGATAACAACCATAATGTTAAATTTTCTAATCAAGGTTGTGAAATTATAAATGAAAAGGGTTCTGTAATATTAACTGGTCACAGAACTTCTGAAAACTGCTATATAGTAAGCGATA
This sequence comes from Magnolia officinalis, assembly GCA_021015155.1. Taxonomy (NCBI): domain Eukaryota; kingdom Viridiplantae; phylum Streptophyta; class Magnoliopsida; order Magnoliales; family Magnoliaceae; genus Magnolia; species Magnolia officinalis. The sequence continues at coordinate 29,201,068 of JAJHSJ010000007.1, forward strand.
GTAGCTCATCTAAACAAACGTGTTACATGGTCCATACCGATGAGACAGAATTATGGCATAAACGCCTCGGACATGTACACTATCGAAATTTATACAGATTGAGCAAAGGAGAACTAATTAGAGGTCTACCTAAGATACAAAAAGTAGACAAGATTTGTGGTGAATGCCAGTATGGTAAACAAACTAGGAGCTCTCACAAAAAAGTGAACTCCAATACCACCACAAGACCACTCGAGCTTCTCCACATGGATCTTATAGGACCAACAAGAACGGAAAGTCGAGGTGGCAAAAATACATCTTAGTTATTGTAGATGATTATACAAGATTCACTTGGGTTTCATTCTTGAGAGACAAATCAGAAACCCTTGATGAAGTGAAAAAGATTATAAAACGGATTCAAACTGAAAAAAATTCTCAAGTCAACAAGATCCGTAGTGATCATGGATCTGAATTCGAAAATAGCGGTTTTGAGAAATTCTATAGCGATCAAGGAATATCGCATGAATTCTCTGCACCTAAAACTCCTCAACAAAATGGAATTGTCGAGAGGAAGAATAGAGTGCTTCAAGAAATGGGAAATGTTATGTTAAATAGCATGAAGCTCCCTAGGAATCTCTAGGCTGAAGCAGTGAATACAGCCTGCTACATTATTAACCGTGTTTATATCTGTAAATCTAATAATAAAACGACTTATGAAATGTGGTTTGAGAAAAAGCCTTCTGTCAAGTACTTTCGAGTTTTTGGCAGCAAGTGCTATATTTTGCGTGACCGTGAAAATTTGGGAAAATTCGACACTAAAAGTGATGAAGGGATCTTTTTAGGATATTCTTTAAACAGTCGTGCATATCGTGTTCTGAACAACAGGAATGATGTGATTCAAGAGTCAATAAATGTTGTGATTGACGATCTTTTGAATACACCTGTCCCTAGTTTAGATAATGATGAAGTGCTTATAATTGAAAAACAAGAAACTTCATCAAGTGAACCTAATTCTGAATTAAGGACTGTTAAAGATCATCCAACTTCTCAAATACTTGGAAACCCTCTCACTGGTGTGCGCACTCGTAGACAATTAGAGGACATATGTAACTACGTGTGCTTTACATCCCAGATTGAACCGGTTAACGTAAAAGAAGCACTTTCGGATGAAAACTGGATTCTTGCGATGCAGAAGAACTTAATCAATTTGTCAGAAATGATGTCTGGTACCTTGTTCCTAGACCTAAAGATAAACATATTATTGGAACAAAATGGATTTTCAAAAACAAATCTGATGAACTTGGAAATATTATTCGAAATAAAGCAAGACTAGTTGTACAGGGGTATACACAGATTGAAGGTATTGACTATAATGAGACATTTGCCCCTGTAGCTCGTCTTGAATCAATCAGACTCTTTATCTCCATTGCATGTTTTAGGAAGATTAAAATTTACCAAATGGATGTAAAGAGTGCCTTTCTGAATGGTGATTTACATGAAGAGGTATATGTTGAACAACCTACAGGGTTTGAAGATCCTAAATTTACTGATCATGTGTATCGTCTTAAGAAGGCTCTCTATGGTCTGAAACAAGCTCCCAGAGCATGGTACGAAAAACTGACTAAGTTTTTACTGAGTCATAATTTTCAGATGGGATGTGTTGATAAGACGCTCTTTGTTAAAAAAACATAACGATGATATTCTAATGGTTCAAATATATGTTGACGATATTATTTATGGATCAACCTGTACTAACATGACTGTTGAGTTTGCAGATTTGATGAAGTCTAAATTCGAAATGAGCATGGTAGGAGAATTAAACTATTTCCTAGGGTTGCAAGTTAAACAACAACCTGATGGAATTTTTATCTCTCAAACCAAATATGCTCTGAATTTAATCAAGAAATTTGGATTTGAGAAAGGTAAAAATTTTGATACTCCTATGAGTACAATTTGAGACTCTCAAAAGACTCTACAGGTAATGATGTAGATCCTAAATTGTATCGTAGTTTGATTGGTAGTTTACTTTATCTGACTGCTAGTAGACCAGATATCGCTTTGAGTGTTGGTATTTGTGCTCGTTATCAATCAAATCCTAAAGAATCTCACTTAACTGCTGTTAAGCGGATTATGCGATATGTCGCAAGTTCTACTAAACTGGGTCTCTGGTATCCACATGAGACTAATGTTCAATTAGCCGGGTACGCAGATGCTGACTGGGCTGGAAACATTGATGATAGGAAATCAACCAGTGGTGGTTGTTTCTACATTGGAAATTGTCTTGTTTCTTGGTTTAGCAAGAAGCAAAGTTCTATATCGCTATCAACAGCTGAGGCTGAATACATTGCTGCTGGAAATGCATGTACTCAACTTGTTTGGATGAAACGAATGTTAAGCGATTATGGAATTACTCAGATTCTATGATTTTATTTTGTGATAATTCCAGTGCAATAAATATCTCTAAAAATCCAGTTCAGCATTCACGTACTAAGCATATTGATATTAGATTTCATTACATTCGTGAATTAGTGGAAGAAAAGGTAATATATTTGGATTACATTCCAACCGAGACTCAACTTGCGGACATTTTCACTAAACCGCTCGACAAAAGTAGGTTTAATAAATTAAAGTTTGATCTCGGTATGTGCAATTTAAATTGAATTTGCATGATTTGGTGTATCATAATGTATATAAGTTTGATGATTTATTTGCTTAAATTTGAAAATTATTTAAAAAAATATATTACAAATTTTGAGTCGTACTCGACCAGTCGTGAGTGTACACGACCGGTCGTGCTACGACCGGTCGAACACTTACACGACCGGTCGTGAAACTTGGGATTTCACTTTAATTTGGGGATTTTGACTCTTCTTCCTCATTTCTTTTTACCCTCCAACGGCTCTAGCTACGACCGGTCGAACCCACCATCTTAGTACTTCAAGGTTAGTGGTTCCTTTGCATTTTTATTGTAGATTCTTGATATTAGTGTTTCAAATCACATTCTTGTAGAATCTATTTGGTCGTTCATTGCAAGATTGGGGTTTTATTTTGAAAAATCTGTTCTATCTAAAACCCATTTCTTCTATCTTGCATTTTGTTGTTTTCCTTGAAATCCTCATTTGAAAATGGATGCTAGAGGTAAAAAGAAAACTACTCGAGGTCCCTCTTCATCTAGGTCAACTTCTATTGCACAACGGCATCTTCGGTCTCCCGAAAATGATCCTTCTAATGTTCGGGATTTGCGTATGCGAAATGTTATTGTTGAACGTCCTGTGAATGTTAATCACATTGCTTCATTTGGTATCCCTCCTCTGTTGGAATCTGTGGGATGGGATAACATCTTGCATTGGGGTGGAGCTGCATACCAGTCCATTGCCCAATCCATGTTTGCATGTATCTGTGATTTTTCTCTTGAGGATTTAACTTTTAAAGTTGATACTCAAGAAGGATTGTTTTTAGTGGATCGACATTTGATTGCTGACATTATGGAAATACCTGTCAATGATGAGAGCATTCCAATTAATATTTTACATGACAGTCTCTCAGAATCTGAACGAAGAATGCTTACTAGAGATTTATGTAATTTGGATGTTCACTGGACTCATAAAGGTCATGCACTTCCCTCAAGGTTTTTGTTACCCAGACACAGGGTACTTCATAGGATTTTCATCTCTAATCTTTATCCACGTGCTGGTAATAAAACCGAACTCACTGCTTTTATGGTTCGTGTTTTGCATTCTGTCATCTCTGGTGCAAAAATATGTTTACCTTCTTTAATTTGTCATTCCATTATTCTGTCTCGTCACCATCCTGGACATAGTGATATACCCTTTGGTTATTTATTGACTATGCTGGCAAATCATATGCTCGTGGCTATGCCTACTAGAGAAAAACCCATCCATCATCTCCCTTTTAATAATTCCAATATTAACAAGATGACTTTAGAATTGGCTGATGGCCAAGTGGATGCTGGTGGCGGTGGTGCTGAAGCAGGAGATGCAGGTCAAGCTGGTGATCCTACTGAAGACGTGAATATGGATGATTTATTTGAAGAACTTGAGTCAGACTCGGCTGATGATCCTGATTTTCAGCCCTCTGATTTTGATGAGAGATTGAATTCCCTTCAAGAGCAAGTGGCTCAAATTCGTGTTACCCAAGACACGCAATTCTCTTATCTACGCAAATATATGAGGCGGATTGCTAAGGGTTTACACAAAATTGATCCTTCTAATCCTGCTCCATCCTCGGGTTCTGACTGAATTTTTGATGGGTCTGTAATATTTTTTTTTGTCTGAACTTTACATGCTCACTGACTTTTTGAATTATGCACTAAAGCTCTCTTGAATCTATATTCTAACTGCTATATTCATTATTATTGCTGCCCTTCTTCCTTTGTCATTTTGTGACAAAAAGGGGGAGAAGTTTTGGGAGATGTGCTCCTATTACCTATTACTCAGGGGGAGTTATGCTTCTCAGGGGTAGTTATGGAGAATGATGCTAGTTATTACTTAACATATATATCTGTGCATGCTTCTCTATTGATGAACTTGTGGTGTGTATGCTTCTCTATTGTTGAACTTGTTGTGAGTACTTCGTTTCAATTTGAAGTATTATAATTTGGGTGTTTTGTCACAAATTTGACAAAGGGGGAGATTGTAAGTGTTATGGTCTCATGCTCCTTTGGTTGTCAAATTTTGATGTGTCAAAACATCTATCTGTGTCCGGTACTTGTATGATCATTTATTTGAATTTAAGACACTGCATAAACTCTTCAAGAAGCTACATGTTGAAGCCACAAGAAGCTACATGTTGAAGCCTCAAGAAGCTACATGTTGAAGCCTCAAGAAGCTACAATGTTGAAGTTCAAGTCTGAAGAAACAACGCATGAAGTAGTTTTATGTTGATGAAGATCTTAAGTTTAAAGCTACAACAAGTTCAAGATCTCAAGCATGATATGGTTCAAGATCTCAAGCATGATATGGTTCAAGATCTCAAGCCTGATATGGTTCAAATATCTACATTCGTTGAATGGTTGAAGTTCAATGTCCATACGACATGGTTCAGGTTTGAATGACCTTAGGTTGACCCTTTAAGTAGGTCACTTTGGATACATAAATCAAATATTTATTTTACATAAGGTTGGTCTATTTTACGACCAGTCCTAGCTCTTGTTCGACCAGTCCTAGCATTGGTTCGACTAGTCCAAAAAATTCCACGACCAGTCCTAAGTAGTTGAAGATTTTTCAGAATTTTTGGTACGCCCACGACCAGTCCTGGAGGTCCTTCGACCGGTCGTAGGTGTGGCTTCGACTCGTCCATGACCAGTCGTGGAGCTACGACTCAAAGTCCAGCAACGTAATCTCTGGTCCTACGACCAGTCGTAGGGATCTACGACCAGTCGTAGGTGTCCCACGACCAGTCGTAGGATACTCACGACTAGTCGTGGAACGACTTTCAAAGATCGCGCTTATTTTTTTCAAAAGTCTGTTAGAGCTACGACCAGTCGTAGTTTCTAAGACCAGTCGTAGGAGCGATTTCTGCTTCTATAAATTGAACACGAAATTCAGAGTTTTCACACTTCAACTCGATTCAATTCAAGAATTTTCAAGTGATCACTCTGAGATAAGTATGTGTTTATTTTAAGCTACATTGTGCTTATTTAATATTCCTTTTTGCTAGCTTATTTAATTTAATTTTGTTTCTATATTCCAATCTTATTTGAAAAGAGGAATTATCTTATTCATTCTTCTTGGAATCAAAATCAGATATAGCTACGCCCAACTTGTTAAAATCTAAAATCAATTAGAATTTAGAACCTTATGAATGTGAGTATTGGAAATTGAACTTTGACATTCAATCATCTACTCCGATTGGTTCTACCGGGCTGCTACGAAAAGGAGAAATCCGGGTATTTTACAATTCTGTAAAATTTCAATTCTTTTGGTTTTGTTTGAGGTTAAGCCAGAAAAATCTCATTGTATTGGTTGTCTGAGGAAAACCAGAAAACTCAGAAAAGAGGGGTTTTTGAATTGTGTAAGCCCAAGTGAAAAAGACACAATTGTAAAGGTTTTTTGTGAACCTGTGAAAACCTATTTGATAGTGAACGCTAATATCCCCTGTGTGAGGATATTAGGAGTGGAGTAGCTTTTTGTGTGGCTGTTGGAAAACAGTTGGTGTACACACAGGCGAACCACTATAACTCTTTATCTTGTGGATTGAATGCTTGCTTAATTTTCATATCTTTTATCATTCGATTGTGTGGAATGTACAAGTGGATGTGAATGTTGTAACTATTTACATTTCAAGCAAGTATAATTTAGATCTTACTTCTGCATTTAATTTCAATTCCTTGCTATTTCATTTACTTATATTAAAATTGAGTCCTTGATCCAAAAGAGGTTCTAGAAATAAGGTTGTCCTACCATAAGCCCTTGTTTATTATGGTGTAAGGTTGTCCTTAGAACTGAATTTGTATCAATCTCTCAATACCTATTTATCAAGGTGATTTAAATTTAGCTTTGTGAATTGATTCAGATTGTAAGGCTATTGGTTTAATTTATTTCCGCTAATTTTATTTTAAATTTGGCATAGTCCTATTCACCCCCCCCCCCCTCTAGGACATATAGCTTGGCCTTTTCAGAGCCCACATTGCTGTTCATGGCGGGACAGACCCTGATGGAGGAAATCACAAATAACAGCTTGATCCAAACGGTGGTGGCCCATCCTCATGGCACTACATGATGTATGTGCCTTATTTACACGATCCAACCATGGACCCCACCCATGTGGAACCCACCTTGATGTACGTGTGACACCCACACCATCCATCCATGTTGCTGCCCAGGTGGTGGAAACCACCGTGATATTTTTTTATGCACTCTGTGCATCCAGGGAGCCCAATGAAAATTTTATATTTTATACACTACTCTGTCCACATCACATGGATCTGACCTTGATGTATGTATCCGATCCACACCGTCCATCCCACTTCCCAGCTCATTTTAGGGGTTGAGCCGAAAAATGAAGCTTAACTAAATCTCTGGTAGGCCATATTGTAGAGAATAGGGGTTTGGGCAGTGCAAACTGTTAGGGCCCGCTGTGATGTTTCTACTAACCGAAATATATCAAATGTTGGACTCCTTAGGCCTGTGTCGAGCCCGGGAATCCAACCAATAAGGTAGATTCTCTTGATGTGGGTTCCACCTATAAAAATCCACACAAAAATAAAAAAAAAATGTGTTGGGACGCTGCAGCAAGTAGCGTCCTTGTTGCCTATGATGTTGGATTCGTGGGTCCCACCATAGGCCCCACCATGATATATGTGGTACATCTACACCATGTATTTGATGGGTCCCCTTTGGGAATTGAAATCCCCCCCAAAAATTAGCCGTTCACGACACTCAGGTGGTCCGCACCATCAAAATAGTAGGGGGTTCAACGTCTACCATTGAAGCCCTTTCTGGGTCCCAGCAGTTCTGGATCGATATGAAATTTGTTTTTCCTTTTATTCAGGTCTTTGTGACCTTATAAACAGATTGGATGGAAAATAAATGTTATGGTGGGCCCCACGTGGAACCCAGTTATCGTGAAAAGCGGATTGGCTGGGTACATCACTCCAGCTATTTAGCTGTTGAGTGACATCACCAAGCTTTGAGCGTCCCACCATTTACATGGTGGGAGTAGTGTCGTCACCAGCTCTGTGGACTCCACTGTATGTGTTGCATCCCTACCGTCCATCTAGACGGTGGGAATCCACCTGGACACAGTGACGTGACCAAGTCCTGTGGGCCCTCCCTCCCACGATGTATGTATTAGATCCAAACTGTCCATTTAAATGGGACCCACCACGATATATGTATTTTTTATCCCCACCGTCCGTCTGATGGACGGTGGACCTGTAGCCGCTGTACGTATAGCAGGAGCTAGGGGCCACACATGATATGTGGGTCTTATCCACACCGTCCCTATGATGGGACGGTGGGCCCCCTTTTGATGTATGTATTCTATATCCAAGTTGTCCATCAGATTGGATGTGGGCCCACCATGTCTCATGTGTTTTATCCAAACCGTCTATACATTTGGTGAGCTCGTCCTTGGGCTTGAGACAAAAAATAAGGCAGATCTAATATCAAGTGGACCACCCTACATAAAACAATGGTGTTGAACGCCCACCCTTGAAACCCCTTTGGGTTACAAAAGTTTTGATTCAATATAATAGTTGTTTTCCTTCCCTGTTTAGGTCCTTGTGACCTCATAAACAGTATAGATGGAAAATAAATACTATGGTGGGCCCACTAGAAATATAACTATGAAAATTATTATCACCACTGTTATTTGTGGTATGGTCCAGATGATCTTTTGATATGATTCATTGTTGGATAATGCTCTAAAATAATCTCTATAGATGGATGAATGGTGTAGTCGTTGTGACCCATTTGATATGGCCCATTGTGATATATTTGGGGTCTATGGGTCGAGGCCCATTGAGATATATTTAGGGCTCATGGATTGAGACCCATTGAGATATATTGGAGGCCCAGGTATGAGGCCCACTTGATTGTATTAGGCCCATGTGTAGGGCCCACCTATTGTGCATTTGAAGCCCATGGGTTGTGGCCCAATGTGATGTATTCGAGGCCCATGGGCGAGGCCCATTATGATGTATACTGAGGCCCATGGGTCATAACCCATTATGATGTATCTGAGGACCATGGGTCGTGGCCCATGGTAATGTATTTTAGGCCCATGTATTTAGCCCATCGTGATGTGTACTTAGCCCTTGAGTGAGGCCCATCGTGATGTACATTAGGCCATTGTGTGAGTCCATGGGTCCACTATACGTTTGGCTCTATGTGGGCCACTCCTTTGGGGCTATGTTGGTTAAATATCCACATTGATGGGCAATGATGGTTGAATGTCCACATTGAGACCTTCTATTAGGCCTTGTTAGGCCCATTCTTACCGATTCTGATCGTCGTGACTGATTACCGATTTCGATTGACATGACCGATTTCCCACTTCCGATTATCGATCGATTCCGATTGTTATGGTCGATTGCCGATTAGCGATCGAGGCCGATTATCATAACTGACTGTCGATTCCGATTGTCGTGACCGATTACCAATTCCGATTGACGTGACCGATTTGCCGATTCTAATTATCGATCGATCCCGATTGTTGTGGCCGATTGCCGATTCTGATTGACGTAACCGATTTGCCGATTCCGATTATTGATCGATCTCGATTGTTATGGCCGATTGCAGATTCCGATTGACGTAACCAATTTGCCGATTCCGATTATCGATCGACCCAATTGTCATAGCCGATTACCAATTCCAATTAACGTGATTGATTTGCCGATTCTGATTATTGATTAATCCCGATTGTCATGCCCGTGTATAGAGGCCGATCTCAATTTGTTGAGGCCGTTTGTATAGGACGATTCTGAAATGTCGAGGCCGATTGTATAGGCCGATTTTGACTGTCAAAGCCTATTTCAATTGCTAAGGCCGATTATCGAGACCTATATGATGTATATGCGACCCGTAGTTGAGGCCCATTAGGATGTATTCGTGGCCTATGGGCAAGGCCCATTGTGATATGCAATAGGCCCATGATGCATGGCCCATTTGATGTATTTGAGGCCCAGATATGTGGCCCATTTGATGTAAATGTGTAACGCCCTGAAAATCGGGGGTCGAGCATAAACTCAACTCCCGAGTTCCAGAACATCACTTATGCAACAAAATGAATGATGATTGAATGTTGACTGTATTCGTGCATTGAACATGAGTGAGATTAAGCCAAAACAGCATATCATACTCCAGAGACAGTTAAATTTGCAAGCGGAAGACTGTGATAGATAGATAAAATATATAACCTATGATGAGTCTCCAGAGTGTGATAACATTACCAGGTTAAATAATTACAAGTGCAGTTCTAAAATATACCAAATGTGAGGAAGTGTAATGCCTCCTATCCCAAGTACCGTAGCCCCGTCAATACAATACCAGGTCTTCATAGACCCATCAGAGATTACATGTAGGAGAACTCCTCCTCAACATCATAGTAGTAGTTCGGCTCTGCTTCATAAGCATCGCCAACACCTGAAACTCAACAAATCTGGTTGGTGTTGCAAACACCGTCCCGTAACGTGGGAGTGAGTGATCAACTCAGTGGAACAATAAAGTATAGGTTAACATGTTATCAATTCAATCAAGCAGTAATGATAAAGCAGTACAATCAAACAAGTTTAGCTACTCTTATTAAATGCAAGTATGAAATGACATGATGATGTATGCCCTTGCCAAACCACCCTCATGCGACATCATCTTACGTTCGCGAATGCATAACTCCCTCAGTGCTCCACATCTACAAGGCACATGCGGTGCAATGATGCGCATGATTTCTGAGTTGTTATTAGTCCGTTTCAAACAGCAGTATTGGGAAACTAAGGTACCTCACTTGTATCATTCCCAAACATGATCCATTCTAGGGCCGTCAATCCTAGTTAGTATCATACGGTGTTATGGTTTGAGAGGCATAGCAAAGGCATCACAAAGGGCTCGTCACCCGTCAGCACGGATACAGATCTCACCGTATGCGGCTCAATTGCTGACCATCAGCTCGAGTACAGGTCTCACCGTACTCGGCTCAATCACTAGCCGTCAGCTCGAGTACAGGTCTCACCGTACTCGGCTCCACTCATACTCTAGTTACTGTGAAAGGCTCGTCGCCAATCACAGACCTTGGAGTATATTCGAAGATACTACAGAGGACTCATCGCCCGTCAGCACGAGTACAGGTCTCACCGTACTCGGCTCTCGCCGTAAGTATCGACAGCTCGAATACAGTGTCCCATACCACCATATTCGGCTCACGAGTTGGTTGCTCAATGGTCACTACGGGGAGGCACGTAACCCCAGCGTAGGCCGACAGCTCGACCACGGTGTCCCATACCACCATGTCTGGCTCATGAGTCTTAGCGGATCGAGGTACCATGGTTAAAAGGGATTTCACTGGTAAGTTTGGTACCCTAGGTTCAAGCAGTAGCGTCCAAACATGGTGAACATACATAAGACAGATTGGGTTACTTGACGAGTTCGGCTAACTCGAGCGCACAACAAGTCGAACGACATGAAGTGCATAAGCACTTCGCGTGGCCAACCACTATCGTCAACTGAAGTACGACTCGGGTTCGTCGAACACATCTCACGTGGTAAATGAATCACAGCCACGAATTCAATTCTGGTACCGATTGTCTGGACTATAATCATAGCCCCAAACACAATCAATTGCAGATAGATAAAGCAGTAATGGATCAAGATTCAACTCATAAAATCAAGGTCTAGTATTATCCGTTTAGGGCTGCCAGGGCTGTTGCACGCACTCGTTGCTCCGCTCCCCCATCACCCATGACGGATCATACAACGTAAATATAAATTTAAAGATATGCATTACATAGTTAAAATCATAAAGCAGTTGAGCATGTTATGAATCACAACACAAGCATGAGTTTGTACATGTTCAATTCCTAATCACACAACTATCAAAGGAGATCATACACATAGTTAAAAGAGGTTGAGAATCATATCTCAACACCCTTATACATTACAATTTGCTAACTACTACTCATTCAGACATTTCAAGAAACACTTGGACTACATACATCACATACATGACATATGTTGATCACATAGGTATTAGGCCAAATCCTTCTACTAGGGAGTTACCCCAATTATAACACGCGTGCCCCCACGATGGATAGTCATGGCAAGCGTGGGTCCAAGTTCTATATTCATTCAGTCATTTCCACGAACACTTGGACTACACACTTTAACATATGTAGTGTATTGACCGTGGCGTGATTTAGGGCAAATCCTTTCGTCAAGGGGTTGACTAGTACATTTCAGTCATGTTCTTACATTCAATACACATAACAAACATAAATCATAAATCCATATTTACTTAGTCATTTCAACAAACACTTAGAATACACTATTCCAACATACATAGTGTATGTTAGCAAACATGTATTAGGGCGAACTCTTTCGCCAAACTAGTAATTTACGCATGTATAATATATTTATACAACAAATAATCATGGCAAACACATCTCCAAATACATACGTATACGGTACTTTCTACAATACAGTATTTCTACATAGTGTATATTAGTAGAACATGTATTTGGACGAATCCTTTCGCCAAATTAGTATTTTATCCATATATCATATATTCATACAACAATTAATCATGTCAAACACATTTCCAAAATTTATACGTATCGGTATTTTCTACAAATACCTAGAATATGTAGAATTCCATATTTTTCATCTTTAATCGAAACGGAAAACAGACAGCACTTTGTACATGTGAAATTGCATGCAGATCATGAATCTATCATTATCTGACATTGAAAGCGTTGAAAACCATAACCTATACACCTAAAGTCCGCACCTTTTGTCATAGAATCGCAACGGAATCGATAGGTTTGCTAAGCTTCCGTATTCAGCAATTTGGCAACCTATAGAACGAAATAGGTTAGCTATTTCACAACCTACAACAGTCTAAACCCCAAAACAGATTAGGGTTAGGGTTTCTTACCTAGAAACGACGCCGGAAATGCCGAAAAAATGTCTGGAAAGAGGCGGTGCAGCCCTTGTGATGATTGAAAGCAGCAGGAGGGAAGTACTCCCACAAATCCCAAGCTTTTCTCTCCTTTTTCTCTCTCTCTAGGCTTTTATCCCAAATTCGTATGGCTGTGAGAGGGGCTGTTCTAAGGCCCTTATATAGCCAAAAACCTCTCCAAAATAGACTCAGGTTCAAGGGTTACTGCTAATATAGGTATTTCGTCACTTTTCCAGCTCAAAAGAGGGGTTCTGGTGGCCCTCCTTGAGCCAAACGTCAGACTTAAGCTCTCCACACATGGATCTACGTGGGATTACGTTTTCGACTCGATTGGATTCCCAGATCGCACGTGGCGGACCACTTTCAGTTCAACGGTCAGTGGGCCACGATCCGAAATTCTAAGTACATGTAAATGTTCCTGAAATTTTTCCTGATCCGAGGGTGTAATTTGGTCTGATTCTGACGGTCTGGTTGCTTAATACTGATCCGCAAGCGAATGGTGCCAGATCACTATTCCAGATATTTATTTTGTAAAGGAAAGAGTGATTTTCACACTCCCTCGCTCCGGACTCAAGCGAATGGCCGTGGGACATCGGCTGGACTTGATTTCTGAGGTGGTTGTCAAGCCCAGTGAGGCGGTCCTAGTTCCTTAACTTCGTTTGAATCGGACTTCCGATGTGCGGTCTAGACCTAATACGAAGTTTCAAGTCATTCCCGAGAGTAGCTGGGTAATGAATTTGATCCTAAACTTTAGGGTAACTTAGAGTCGATGATTCTACAAGTTTTGGGTCTTGCAGATCATATTTAAAGTGATTGGTGCTAATTTCACAGGCACTCTAGTTTAGCACTAGCTAATTCTCGCCTAATTTCTAAAGGATTTAGTCCTGTAAGATTTCTGTCTAAGATGATACTTAGGCCTTTGTAGTTTGTATATAAAGTGATCTAAGTTTTACTACTTAGCTAGTTTAAGTTAGTGTCTAGGGCGAAAGTGCTTTGAAAATTGAAAGCACAAGGTAGTGAAGGGTGGGATTTGTGAAGAAAATGGTTTGAAAAGGGATTTGAGGCTTTAATTGAGCGTTTGGGAAGTTAAACCTGTGTTAGGATTGACCCATTGCCTAAGGACGTCTAATTCCAAGTTGGCAAAAATTTGGATGTTACAATATGAGACCCATGTTGTAACACCCCGTCCATTCCGTACTATTTTCGATTGTATACGTACACAATGATTGACGCCCTTAGCTAGACCTGGATTGACCGTTATTGTACACACCCGACTGACCGGAACCCCAAGACCTCGAAACCCATCTCATATCGACCGCCCCGTCGCTGCGATCATGGAGGTACAACCCGTGTGTCTGTACGATACTCCGTTTGCGAGATACGCCGTGAAGAATAATTAGTGTATCATGTGCGCATGACGCCATGTACTCCACTCCACACATGTGCACAACACATGTCATACACACATGCACATGCCACACATGGGTGAGAGAATCTCTACCCATGTGTGTGATGTCACACACCCATACCTCCCATCTCTCATGTCTCCCCAAAGTCAACACCTCTCCATTCCATACCTTAAGAATGACATCTTCCCACCATGCCATCCCATGCTCCTTTAATCCACCATTAATTGCAAATCATGAATTAATGGATATAATCCTAATCTAAACTAACCAAGATCACATTAATTAAATCTAACCACATTTTTAACAATTTCTCTACATATATCCCTTCAACCAATAGCATTTTACCATTTTTCCTACACATGGAGAGAGAGAGAGAGAGAGGAGTGATCTTGGTGGGCCATCAACTCCATCAATCCCATCCCTTCCATCCATCTCAACCATCAATTCAATCTCTTCTATCCATCTCAACCATTGCATCTAATCCATCAAGGTGAGTACACCCACCCTACTTATTCTTATTTTGTTTTTGTTGTGTACTTATGTATGGTGGAGATGTGTTGATGATAATGATGTGATTAATGGTGTGGATGTATAGGAGAATACATATAAAAAGATGATTTAATAGTTGTGATGATATGATGATAATGATGCTATTAATGGTGTGGATGCGTAGGAATATATATATATATATATATATTATATATATATATATATATATATATATATATATTATATATATATATATATATAATTAAATTGTTCTAGACTTCTCATGGGACCCATTGATAGTGGGCCCCACCAAAATATTTCTATGTCATCCAAACTGTCCAAGAATGGCCCCTTTGGGTTGGCCCAACTCTCACACACACATACATCCATATGCACATGTGCACACCACACCCAAATAAATAAATAAATAAATAAATAAGTAAAATAAGATAAATAAATAAATAAAAATGAGGAGTGGACGTTGTTGCTGCTAGCGTCCAGAGGACGCTGCGCAGCAAGCAGCGTCGCCACTGCTACTTGAAAGAGAAGAGGGGAAGGGCTGTGGGTCCCCAATGGGCCGCACCCATGATGTATGTATTCAATCCACGCTGTCCATTTGATTTCCCAGCTCATTTTAGCCATGGAGCCCAAAAATGATGCCAACCCAGTTCTCTGGTAGGCCACACCATCAAAAATCATGTGACGACATGCTAAAACATATAAAAGTACTTTCTGGGGCTCACCTGAAATTTTGATGCACCTGAAACTTAGACCGACCCCTCCACCAATTTGGACACACACAATAGACGGACTGGATCATCATTATGTGGGCCCCACCTACAAAAATAAAAAATAATAAAAATAAAAAGAAAGGGGTCAAACAACATTGACGCTGCTGCTGCCAGTGTCTGACGCTGCAGCAAGCAGCGTCTTGCTGCTGATGCTGAAAGGAAGTGGGCCCCACCACATGCCCCACCTTGATGCAGGTCGAGCATCTACACCATGAATTTGATGGGTCCCCTTTAAAAATGGGTCACCCCCAAATTTCAGCCGTACACGAAACTCAGGTGGTCCACACCATCAAAAATCATGTGAATACCTGCTAAAACATATAAAAGTACTTGTTGGGGCCCACCTGAATTTTTTATGCATCTGAAACTTGGACTGATCCCTCCACCAAGTGGGACACACACAATGGATGGACTGAATCTCTCAAGTGGCCCACCTTGATGAGGAATATATAAATACTAATAATAATAATATTATTATTAAAATAAAATAATGGGCGTGAAGGTGGTGACGTCCTCCCTGGACGTCCATATTTGGGGTAAAATTTTGTGGGCTGATCATGGCCACACCATGATGTATGTGCTAAATACACACCGTTCATCCATCATACTAGCCCTGTTTATTGTATGGTCCCAAAAAACAGGCCGATTAGAAATTCATGTAGGCCATGCCACTTGGACAGTGGAAATTGTACTCAAAATACTTAGATTTTTCTGGGGCCCACCTTGGTGATGAAAAGTATATCTGGGAGATTCATCCACTCCTTCAGACCATTTTAAGTCATGAGTAAAAGAATGAGGCAGATCCACACCTTAGGTGGACCACTTTATAAGAAACAATGGGAATAAAAATCCCTACTATTAAATCCTCTGAGTTCTATCGTGATGTGTAGCTGCCACCAAAGTTGGGTCAGTCGTTAGACCTGAAGCCAACTTGTTACATGTATTTTATATCCAAGCCATCCATCATTTAGACCATCCATGTGTTATGAGCCTCACCCGACGTATGTACCTTATAGCCATGTCATTCATCTAGTGGGTGGTATCAACTATGATGTTGTTTGTTGTACAACTGTTCATGGGGTGGACCCCACCATGTCAATGGGACCCACAATTATACAAATAATAATAATGAAAGGGAATTGCATGCTTATCAATGAAAACTTCCTTGGACATGATATGATGCATGAGGAGCCCACCTAGGTGCATGTGTTGTATACCCACACTACTTATATTTCTTAGTCACTTGGTAAGTGGGCCCACCTCCTGCCCATGGACACAAGATGAAGTATAACTCAATTTTAGGTTGGCCACACTATAAGTAGAAACAGTGGTGACAACCATTGAAAATTCTTAGGCTTTAGTGTGCCCCTTATATGCTGGAATGCTTCCTTGACCATGGATTTCCACCTTGTAGTATAATGTAGATCTATGCCATTCATCGGTTTATTCTTATCATTTTAGGGTATAGTCCCATAAACTAATCGGATCCAAATCTCATTCCATGGGAGCAATATTGCTCAATTGTTCACCGTTAAATACGCTCTAGAGCTGCAGTAATACTTGTGAGAAATCTATCCATCCATCTTTTTTAAACCGATCATGGGACACCTTACATACATGTTTTATCAGCCATTCATCTATTTTGATTAGATCATTTTAGAGTGTGGGGCTGCCTATATATTTACTGCAATCTAAGTCATTTTCATGGTACCCATTGTAATGGTTATTCCTCATTTAGACCGTCAGTTGGTAGAAATCATGTGGATCACTACACTATAGGAATTTGGATCTTGGGTGGCCCGACAAGTAGTGTGGATTGGTGGAAGTTGTGTGGACCACCACGTGTGAGTGCTTGATTTTTTATAGCCCACCTAACTGTATGGAAATTGGGGCAATCGTGTGACTACTTGTCTAAGTAGATTTATGATTGTTGTGGCCCTTAACCATGAGACACCGAATATGAGCCATTAACTATGTGACGTGTGAAGTGGTTGTAACATAAGACTTATCATAATTGGTGTAGCCATGTATTCATGGCCTATGGGCAAGGCCCATTGAGATATATTTCTGGCCCATATGATGAGGCTCATTGTGATGTATTTCTGGCCCATAGTGACGTGTATTAGGCCCAGGTATGTGGCCTACCCATGAAATAGATTTAAGGCCACTTGCAATGTATTCGAGGCCCATGAGCGAGGCCCAATGTGATGTATTTGAGACCCATGGGCATGCATGACTCATTGAGATGTATTTTAGGCCCATGGGTTGTGGCTAATTGTGATGTATTTGAGGCCCATATGTAGGGCCCACCTATTGTGAATTTAAAGCCCATGGGCCGTGAAGCCTGATGTGGTGTATTCATGGCCCATGTGTCAAGGCCCATTGCGATGTGTAACACCTATATGATACGACCCAATGTGATGTATATGCGGCCCATGAGTGAGGCCCAATGCGATGGATGTGTGACCCTTGTGTGAGACCCAAAGCGATGTATATGAGAACCAATGTGATGTGTGATTTTGCCATGATGTATGTTTTGATGTTTATGTGGGCCACTCCTTGGGAGCAATGTTGGTTAAATGTCCACATTGACGGGCAATGATGGTTGAATGTCTACATTGTGACCTTCCCTTAGGCCTTGTTAGGCCCATTCTCGCCGATGCCGATTATGAGTATGTGATAGCATAGCATCATGATACATGGCCATACGCATCATTTGCATGTTTGTTATGAGAGGTGGTTGACCGTTGCATATGTCATTGGGCATGATGATTATGAGACTCCCTGATAGGTGGAGATTGTCTCACATGAGTACACGGTATGTACTGGATTGCTGCATAACTGGATTGTATGACTCATGCATCCTGCATTATGATTACTGTACCCCTAACGACATCAGGGCCGTAGCCTCCACAGGCATATCGTGGATGGCCAGATGGGACACCAGAAATGTTGGTTCTAGCATACGGGCGCCATAGATGTCCCTTGGTGAAAATACCTAAACCTCCGGGCCAGAAGACGCCCCAACGTCAAGACCGAATGGATACATGAGCGCCCGAGTGCTGAATACCAGGAGGCCGCATCTCCCACTGTGTCGTGGTCGGTTGGGAGGGGGTGTGGCCTTACCCGCCCGAGGGTAGGGGCAAAACTTAGCTGAGTTTCACCAGCTCGTGAATGGGTCCGCTATCGACGTGTCGGATAGGTATTGGCAGACTATTGGTCAGGCGGATAGTGAGGTTTCTTACGCTCACTTGGACTGTGCTGCTGGGAGAGGGGCAGTGCCATTTGG
The DNA here is from genome assembly GCA_021015155.1 of Magnolia officinalis. Taxonomy (NCBI): domain Eukaryota; kingdom Viridiplantae; phylum Streptophyta; class Magnoliopsida; order Magnoliales; family Magnoliaceae; genus Magnolia; species Magnolia officinalis. The sequence continues at coordinate 29,219,655 of JAJHSJ010000007.1, forward strand.
AGTGTACTAAACTCCAGTGATGATCCCAGAGATGAACGGTACTGATTTGTGGACTTATTGAGCAGGAGTTGCATACTCATTCATTCATTCATTCACTATCCACTCGGGCTGATGGTGCACAACTATTTGTTACGTGCACCTTCGCAATGGCCAGGATCTCGGTTGGGACGCGCGACTAACCTGAGATCAAGAGTTTACCACATTGAGTCTGACTATCCAAATTTAGGTATAGAACTGGTTTGGATAGAAATCCCTTGTGATGGACCCCATAGCCTGCGATACTACATACTATCATCCCGACTTCACACTCCAGCATGGTCATTCCATTCGCACCGCATATTGCATTACATCCACGGCATATGGCATTTTGGGTTACTGTGTTTTTGTATTTAGATACGGCTGACGGTATTCGTGAACTCATCAGGAATTTTATATTGCATTGCATCCTCGATATCTGATATTTGGCTCTTTATGACTCCTCATTTGAATAGCTGATCTGTGTTGCGTATTCTGATATTGTATGACTCATGGACTTGTCAGTATTCCTGCTTACTATGATATTGTATGATTCATGATCTTACCAGTATTTCTGATATTGTATAATTATGGCATGACGATATGATGATGATGATGTGATTACAGATGCGTGTAATACGGTTATGGTTGTGGTATAGGGGAAATGAAAATATGACTTGGTGATGCTGGTAACATTGACTTGGAGTATTACTATGATGCATATGCATTGCATTGGCATTGACATCATACTTTACGTGATACACGCATTTCACATATATGATTTTGTAACACCCTGAAAATCGGGGGTCGAGTATAAACTCAACTCCCGAGTTCCAGAACATCACTTATGCGACATAGATAATGATGATTAAATGTTGTCTGTATTAGTGCATTGATCATGAGTGAGATTAAGCCAAAACAACATATCATACTGTAACGACCTGAAAATTTCCGTACATTGGGCCGAGTACCACCTCGACCAGAAATCACATAGGATTAAATCCTTTAGAAATTTAACAAAGTTAACTAAGTACTAAACTCGGTTAATCATGAAATCCGTTGGGATCGCTTTAAATACGATCTGCAAGACCCAAAACTTGCAGAATTGGTGACTCTAGGTTACCCTAAAGTCTAGAGCCAAACTCATTACCCGTCTGCTCTCTCGGGACTGAAACGAAACTTCGTATGAGGTCTAGATCGCACATCGGGAGTCCGATTAACACGAAGCTAAGGAACCAGGACCGCCCCACTGGGCTTGCCAATCATCTCAAAAATCAGATGATTCCGATGTCCCACGGCCATTGTTTTCACTCCGGAGCGAGGGAGTGTGAAAAACACTATTTCCATCCAAATGAAAATATCTGGAATAGTGATCTGGCACCTTTCGGTTGCGCGTCAGTATTAAGCAACCTGACCGTCGGAATCAGACCAAATTACACCCTCGGATTAAGAAAAATTTCAGGAACATTTACATGTACTCAGAAATTCTGATCGTGGCCCACGGACCGTTGAACTGAAAGTGGTCCGCCACGTGCGATCTGGGAATCCGATCGAGTCGAAAACGTAATCCCACGTAGATCCGCAGAGGGTGAGCTTAAGTCTGACGTTTGGCTCAAAGAGGGCTACCAGAACACCCCTTTTGAGCTTGGAAAGTGGCGAACTGCCTATATATGCAGCCACCCTTGAACCTGAGTCTATTTTGGACATGTTCTAGGCTATAAAAGGGGCTTAGAACAGCCCCTCTCACAGCCATACGAATTTGGGTCCAAACCCTTAGAGAGAAAGAGAGAAAGAGAGAGAAAGTTGTGGAGATCGAGGCCGATCTTCCTCCTGCTGCTTCCACTCCTCCCACCGCCTACACACGCCCTATTCCAGGGGATTTCCCGGCGGTTTCCACCAATTTGAAGGTAAGAACCCTAACCCTAGGTCTGATTTGAGCTTGATTAGTGATAGGTTATGGAAAGACTAATCGAATGCGCTCTTTAGGCTAGGAAACTCCCGTATACGGAAGCTCCAACACCCTTGCTGATTCGTTGAAATTCCAAGGGCTGAGGTGAGGACTTTAAGCGTATAAGTTACGGTTTTCAACGCTTTCAATGTTAGATAATGATAGATTCATGATCTGCATGCAAATGCACATGTACAAAGTGCTTTCCGTTTCCTATTTCGATTAGCGATAAAGAATATGGAATTTTACATACTCTTGATATACGTAGAAATACCGTATACGTATTTTTGTTGAGAAAATGTTTACATGTTTATTTAATGTTTGATTATATCATGTGTGGATAAAATGCTAGTTTGGCGAAAGAGATCGCAAAAATACATGTTCATGTGTAAATGTCATATATGTGGAAATTGTGTATTCCAGAAATTCCGCATACGTGCGGATTTTGGAAATGTAATTGTGATGATTATTTGCTGTATGATTACGATATACACGGAAAAATACTCTCGAGGCGAAGGGACAGCCCAAACACGAACTTGCCTAACATACGTCAGGTATGTTGGAAAAGTGTATTCTAAGTGTTTGTGTAAGTGCATGTATGTGTACATGTGTATGTACTAGTGCCTTAGATAGGCGCTGATATGGGTTTTCCGACTCCCTTAGAGACATGTAGGATCCCCTCCATGCGGTGGTTCACCGCACCCCTTAATTGTATTGCGCACACAATTGTATCCCTATGGGGATAGTGCTTTATCACATGCCTTACAACATGCTTTGCAACATGCTTGACTTCATGTTTTACTTCATGCTTTATAACATGCCTACTAACATGCTTGTGTTGCTTGTTTATCATGCTTTACCTCACATGCTAATGATGAAAACTGTTGGGGTTTGGGACTATATATATAGTCCAAACACTCGGGACCAGACTTGTGATTGTGGCTGAGATTCATGTCGCCACAAAGGACGTGTCCGGCGAACCCGAGTCGTACTTCGGTTGGCGATAGTGGTTGGCCACGCGGAGCGTTTTTGCGCTCCATATCGCTCAACTTGCGGTGCGCTCGAGCTAGTCAGGCTCGCCAACTAAACCGGAGTGTCATTGTGTGTTCACCCTGTTTGGTCGCTACTGCTTGAACTTAGGGTACCAAACTTACCAGTGGCGATTCCCGTTTAACCATGGTACCTAGATCCGCTAAGTCGCATGAGCCGGGCATGGTGGTATGGGACACCGTGGTCGAGCTGTCGGCCTACGCTGGGGCTTTGTGCCTCCCCGTAGTGACATTGCGCAACTAACTCGTGAGCCGAATACGGTGGTATGAGACACTGTATTCGAGCTGTCGATACTTCAGCGAGAGCCGAGTACGGTGAGATCTGTACTCGTGCTGACGGGCGACGAGTCCTCTGTGGTATCATCGAGTACATCCAAGGGTCTGTGATTGGCCGCGAGTCTTTCACAGCAACTAGAGTGTGAGTTGAGCCGAGTACGGTGAGACCTGTACTTGAGCTGACGGCTAGTGATTGAGCCGAGTACGGTGAGACCTGTACTTGAGCTGACGGCCAGCAATTGAGCCGCATACGGTGAGATCTGTATCCGCGCTGACGGGTGACGAGCCCTTTGCGATGCCTTCACTTAGCTTCTCTCAAACTATAATATCGTATGTGAATAACTGGGATTGACGACCCTAGAATGGATCATGTTGGGAATGATACAAGAGGGGTACCTTAGTTTCCCAATACTGCTGATTGAAATGGACTAATAAAAACTTGGTAATCATGAGCATCATCGCACCGCATGTGCTTTGTAGATGTGGCGCACTGAGGGAGTTAGCATTCGCGAACGTAAGATGATGTTGCTTGAGGGTGGTTTGGCAAGGGCATACAGCATCATGTCATATCATTTTTGCATTTAACAAGAGTAGTTAGAAATGCTTGATTTGTACTGCTTTATCGTTACTCTTGCTTGGTTGATTTGATAATATGTTAACTTATGCTTTATTGTTCCACTGAGTTAGCTACTCACTCCCACGTTACGGGACGGTGTTGTACACACCAACCAGACTCTGTCGCAGGTATAGAGGGCGCCTTGGCTCAGGAGCCAGAGCCCGACGTTGATGAGGACCAGGAGGAGTTCTCCTTCATGCAGTACTCTGACGGCTACGCTTAGGCCGGCTGCATCGCGGGATTCTCGGGGCCTCTTTTGAGGATGTATTTTGGGTTTTTGACTTACAAACAGTACATGTATATTGGTGCTCAGCTAGTACTCATACTCTGGAGTTCAGAAAATTTTTGTTACTTACATACTTGATATAAAATTTCAGTCTTCCGCTGCTTTTATACGCAATTGAACTAGAGTATGAATTACTGATTTGGTTTAATCTCATTCATTCATGTTTATTTGTGGGCTAACTCAGACAACATTTAAAACCAGCATTGTGTATGTTGCATAAGTGATGCGTTGGAACTCGGGTGTTGAGTTCATACTCGACCCCCGAATTTTCACCGTACTCGGCTCAATCGCTGGCCGTTAGTTCGAATACAGGTCTCACCGTACTCGGCTCAATCGCTGGCCGTCAGCTCGAATATAGGTCTCACCGTACTCGGCTCAACTCATGCTCTAGTTGCTGCGAAGGGCTCATCGCCAATCACAGACCTTAGAGTATACTCGAAGACACTACGGAGGGCTCGTCGCCCGTCAGCACGAATACAGGTCTCACCGTATTCGGCTCTCGCCGTAGGTGTCGACAGCTCGAATATAGTGTCCCATACCACCATAATCGGCTCACGAGTCTGGTTGCTCACTGGTCACTACGGGGAGGCACGTGGCCCCAGCGTAGGCCGACAGCTCTACCACGGTGTCCCATACTACCATGCCCGAATCATGAGTCTTAACGGATTGAGGTACCATGGTTAAAAGGGATTTCACTGGTAAGTTTGGTACCCTAAGTTCAAGCAGTAGCGTCCAAACATGATGAACATACATTAGACAGATCGGGTTACTTGACGAGCTCGGCTAGCTTGAGCGCACAACAAGTTGAACGATATGAAGCGCATAAGCACTTCGTCTGGCCAACCACTATCGCCAACCGAAGTACGACTCGGGTTCGTCGAACACATCTCATGTGGCAAATGAATCTCAGCCACACATTCATTTTCGTTACCGATTGCCTGGACTATAATCATAGCCCCAATCACATTCAATTGCAGATAGTTAAAGCAGTAATGAATCAAGATTCAAATCATACAATCAAAGTCTGGTATTATCCGTTTAGGGCTGCCAGGGTTGTTGCACGCGCTCGTTGCTCCACTCCCCCATCACCCATGACGGATTATACAATGTAAACATGAATTTAAACATATGCATCACATAGATAAAATCATACAATCATTTGAGCATGTTATGAAGCACAACACAAGCATGAGTTTGTACATATAAAATTCCTAATCACACAGCTAATAGTTAAAGGAGTTGAGAATCATATCTCAACACCCTTATACATTACAATTTACTAACTACTACTCATTCAAACGTTTTAACAAACACTTAGACTACATATTCACAACATACATGATATATGTTGATCACATAGGCATTAGGCCAAATCCTTTCACTAGGGAGTTGCCCTAATCATAACATGCGTACACCCACGCCAGATAGTCATGGAAAGTAGGAATCCAAGTTCCATATTCATTTGAACATTTTCACCAACTCCTGGGCTACCCATTTCAACATATATAGCGTTTAGTAGCCGTGGCGTGATTCAGGGCAAATCCTTTCGTCAAAGGGGTATCGCCAATACAACAATCATATATCCATGACAATTAGTCATGGCGAGCACGAATGAGAATTCTATACTCATTCAGTCATTTTCACAAACACTTAGAATACACTATTACAACATACATGGTGTATGTTAGCAAAACATGTATTAGGGCTATCCTTTCGCCAAGCAAGTATTTTATCCATGTATAATATATTCATACAGCAAATAATCATGGCAAATACATCTCTAAAATTTATACGTATACGGTACTTTCTAGAATACACAATTTCAACATACATAGTGTATATAAGCAAAACATGTATTAGGGTGAGTCCTTTCGCCAAACAAGTAATTTATCCACATATAATATATTCATACAACAATTAATCATGTCAAACACATTTCCAAAATTTGTACGTATACGGTACTTTCTACAAATACCTAGAGTATGTAGAATTCCATATTTTTCATCTTTAATCGAAACGGAAAACAGACAGCACTTTGTACAAGTGCAATTGCATGCAGATCATGGATCTATCATTATCTGACATTGAAAGCATTGAAAACCATAACCTATACACCTAAAGTCCCACCTTTTATCGTAGAATTGTAACGAAGTCGATAGGTTTGCTAAGCTTCTGTATACGACAGTTTAGCCACCTATAGATCTAAATAGGTTAGCTATTTCATAACCTACAACCTATACAACGCCAAAACAGATTAGGGTTAGGGTTTCTTACCTCAAAACGAAATTGGTATCGCCGGGAAAGTGATGAGAATCAGGTGGTACAACTTGTGTAGCGGCAGGGGACAGTAGCAGGAAAGATCTCCCACTTTTCTCACACTTTCTCTCTCTTTTCTCTCTTTTCTCTCTAAGGTTTCTCTCAAATTCGTATGGCTGCAATGAGAGAGGGTTTAAGGTCCTTATATAACCCCAAATCTCACTAAAACAGACTTCTGGACAAGGTTTACTTAGGTTATAACCAAAGTGGACTTTTTCCAGCTCAACGGAGGACTTCTAGCGGGCCTCCTTGAGCCAAAGGTCGGACTTAAGCTCACCAACACTGGATCTACGTACTATTAAGTTTTCGTTTCGATCAGGATTCTAGATCACGCGTGGCAGACCAGTTTCAGTTCAACGGTCAGCGGATCTCGATCGAAGATTCCGAGTACATGTAAATGTGTATGAAATTTCTCTTGATCCGAGGGTGTAATTTGGTCTGATTCTGACGGTCTGGTTGCTTAAAACTGATCCATAAGCAACACGTGCCAGATTACTATTCAAGATATTTTATTTTGAATTAATTTCACATTTCTCACACTCTTCACTCCGAGCTCAAGCGAATAGCGCTGAGACACTATCTGGATTTGATTTCCGAGATGGTTGTCAAGCCCAGCAAGGCGATCCTAATTTCTTAACTTCGTGTTAATCGGACTTCCGACGTGCGGTCCAGATTTGACACGAAGTTTCGAGATGCTCCCGAGAGTAGCCGGGTAATGAGATTGATCCTAGATTTTAGGGTAACCTAGCGTCAATGATTTTACAAGTTTTTGGTCATACAGATCGTATTTAAAGTGATTGGTACTAATTTCACAGGCACTCTAGTTTAACACTGGCTAATTCTTGCCTAATTTCTAAAGGATTTAGTCCTGAGCAATTTCTGTCTGAGGTGGTACTTGGGCCTTTGTAGTTTGTATATAAAGTGATCCAAGTTATACTACTTGGCTAGTTTAAGATAGTGTCTAGGGTGAAAGTACTTAGAAAAATTGAAAGAACAAGGTGGTGAAGGGTGGGATTTGTGAAGAAAATGGTTTGAAAAGGGATTTGAGGCTTTAATTGAGTGTTTGAGAAGTTAAACCTGTGTTAGGATTGACCCATCGCCTAAGGACGTCTAATTCCAGGTTGGGAAAAATCTGGGCTGTTACAAATTTCCTTGAACATATTTATCTTGCTTACATGTGTAAGTGTTATGATCATACTCCTTTGGTTGTCAAATTTTGTGTGCAAAAACATCTATCAGTGTTCTGTACTTGTATGATCATTTATTGGAATTCAAGACACCTCAAGAAGCTACGTGAAGCCTCAAGAAGCTACATGTTGAAGCCTCAAGAAGCTACAATGTTGAAGTTCAAATCTGAAGAAACAACGTATGAAGTAGTTCTATGTTGATCAAGATCTCAAGCCTGACAAGCCTGATAATTCAATTTATCTACATTCGTTGAAAGGTTGAAGTTCAATGTCCATACGACATGGTTCAGGTTTGAATGACCTGAGGTTGACCCTTTAAGTAGGTCACTTTGGATACATTATTCAATATTTAAAATACACAAGGTTGGTCTATTCTACGACCAGTCCTAGCTCTGTTCGACCAGTCCTAACATTGGTTCGACTAGTCAAGAAATTCCACGACCAGTCCTAAGAAGTTGAAGATTTTTCGGAATTTTTGGTACGCCCACGACCAGTCCTGGAGGTCCTTCGACCGGCGTAGGTGTGGCTTCGACTCGTCCACGACCAGTCGTGGAGCTACGACTTAAAGTCCAGCGACGAAATCTCTGGTCCTACGACCAGTCGTAGATATCTACGACCAGTCGTAGGTGACCCACGACCAGTCGTAGGGTACTCACGACCAGTCGTAGAACGGCTTTCAAAGATCGCGCTTATTTTTTTAAAAATCTGTTAGAGCTACGACCAGTCGTAGGTTTCTAAGACCAGTCGTAGGAGCGATTTCTGCTTTTATAAATTGAACACGAAATTCAGAGTTTTCATACTTCCACTCTCATTCAATTCAAGAATTTTCAAGTGATCACTCTGAGATAAGTTGTGTTTATTTTAAGCTAGATTGTGCTTATTTAAATTCCTTTTTGCTAGCTTATTTAATTTGATTTTGTTTCTATATTCCAATCATATTGAAAAGAGGAATTATCTTATTCCTTCTTCTTGGAATCAAAATCAAATTTAGCTACGCCCAACGAGTTAAATCTAAATCAATTAGAACTTAGAACCTTATGAATGTGACTATTGGAAATTGAACTTTGACATTCAAATCATCTACTCCGATTGGTTCTACCGGGCTGCTACGAAAAAGGAGAAATCCAGGTATTTTACAATTCTGTAAAATTCATTTGCTTTTGGTTTTGTTTGAGGTTGAGCCAGAAAAATCTCATTGTATTGGTTGTCTGAGAAAACCAGAAAACTCAGAAAAGAGGGGTTTTTGGATTGTGTAAGCCCAAGTGAAAAAGACACAATTGTAAAGGTTTTTGGTGAACCTGTGAAAACCTATTTGTTAGTGAACGCTAATATCCCCTGTGTGAGGATATTAGGAGTGGAGTAGCTTTTTGTGTGGCTGTGGAAAACAGTTGGTGTACACACAAGCGAACCACTATAACTCTTTGACTTGTGGTTTGAATGCTTGCTTAATTTCATATATTTTATCATTTGATCTTGTGGAATGTACAATGGGATGTGAATGTTGTAATTATTTACATTTCAAGCAAGTGTGGGGATTGTTGTAATAATTTAGATCTTACTTCTTCATTTAAATTCAATTCCTTGCTATTTCATTTACTTATATTAATATTGAGTTCTTGATCCAAAAGAGGTTCTAGAAATAAGTTTGTCCTACCATAAGCCCTTGTTGATTATGGTGTAAGGTTGTCCTTAGAACTGAATTGAATCAATCTCTCGATATCTATTTATCAAGGTGATTAAATTTAGCTTTGTGAATTGATTCAAGTTGTAAGGTTGTTGGTTTATTTTATTTCCGCTGAATTTTATTTTAATTTGGCATAGTCCTATTCACCCCCCCCCTCTAGGACATATAGCTTGGCCTTTTCAACATGTAGGACACACTGCACACACGTGTGTACTCACTAGGCTTTTCCCTAAGCCTCCTATTTCCCATTTTTTTTCAGGGTTGAATTAGCTTGGAAGACTTTGCTTTCTCGATACATTGCATTTATTTTTCGATTTGGCAATATTGACGTCGTGTACCTTTTGGAAAGCATTGTACTTGTAACCATCAAGATTTCTATTGGAGAGTGTCGCTTGGTAATTTGATCATGGATCTTTATGCTCAGGTATTATTATTATGTATAACAAAAAAAATATTCAGTAAAAAATCTTCCTTGTGGTGCGCCGAACTCGGGACTTGGTGTATGGAAGTCGAGTGCCGGATTCGGGGCATCACGGAAGCTGTCCGTCCCTGGGTTTGGGGCGTGACACATGTGTAGGGCCTACATGTCATGTATTTGAGGCCCATGGGCAGGGCCCACCCGTTGTGTATATCTAGCCCTTGAGTAAGGCCCATTGTGTTGTATATTAGGCCTTTGTGTAAGGCCGAGGGCCCATTATATGTTTGGCTCTGTGTGGGTCATTCCCCAGGGGCAATGTTGGTTAAATGTCCACATTGTCGAGGCCGATTGTTGATGCTGGTTATTGATACCGATTATGAGTATGTGACTGCATAACAACACGATACATGCCCACACACATCATCTGCATGTTTGTTATGAGATGTGGTTGATCATTGCATATGTCATTGGACAAATTATTACGAGACTCCCTGATAGGCGGAGGTTATCTCACATGAGCGCATGGTATGCGTAGGATTGATGCATGACTAGATTGTATGACTCATGCATCTTACATTGGGTGCCCAAGCAACATCATGGCTGTAGCCTCCACAGGCATATCGTGGATGGCCAAATGGGACACCGAAAATCTGTTCTACATGGGGTGCTATAGATATTCTTGGGTGAAAGTTCCAGAGCCCTCTTCGTTCCAGAGGTTGCTCCAACGTCTAGATCGAGTGGATGCATGAGCGCATGAGGGTCGTATACCGTTAGGCCGCGCCTCCCACATGTCGTGGTCGGTTGGAAGGGGGTACGACCTTACCTGCTCGAGAGGAGGGGGCAATGCTAGGCTGAGTTTGACCAGCCGAGGAATGGGTCCGCTATCGACGAGCTGGGCCCAATATTGGCAGACGAATAGTAAGGTCTCTTCCACTCACCTTGTTGCGCACGATGGGGCGGCAATCTGGTTTGTAGTATAATAGACCCCGCTGATTCCCCAGAGAGGAACCATACTGATATGTGGACTTATTGAATACGAATTGCATACTCATTCATTCATTCAACCAATAGGGTAGATTCTCTTGATGTGGGTCCCACCTATAAAAATCTACACAAAAAACAAAAAAAATGTGTTGGGACGCTACTGCTGTCAGCGTCCTCTGGACGCTACAACAAGCATCGTCCTTGCTGCCTTTGATGTTGGAACCTTGGGTCCCACCACATGCCCCACCTTGATATATGTGGTACATCTACACCATGTATTTGATGGGTCCCCTTTGTGAATTGTGATCCCCTAAAAAAATCACCCGTTCATGGCACTCAGGTGGTCCATAACATCAAAACAGTAGGGGGTTGAACGTCTACCATTGAAGCCCTTTTTGGGTCCCAGCAGTTCTGGATCGATATGAAATTTATTTTCCTTTTTTACTTAGGTCTTTGTGACCTTATAAACAGTTTGGATGGAAAATAAACTTTATGGTGGGCCCCACGTGGGTCCCACTTATCGTGAAAAGCGGATTGGCTGGGTACAACACTCCAGCTATTTAGCTGTTGAGTGACGTCACCAGCTTTAAGGGTCCCACCATTTACGTGGTGGAAGTATTGTTGTCACCAGCTCTGTGGACTCCACTGTATGTGTTGCATCCCTATCGTCCATCTAGACGGTGAGAGTCCACTTGGACACAGTGTCGTCACCAACTCCTGTGGGCCCTCCCACGATGTATGTATTAGATTCAAACCGTCCATTTAAATGGGACCCACCACGATATATGTATTTTTGATCCCCGCCATCCGTCTGATGGACGGTGGGCCTGTAGCCACTGCACGTACAGCAGGAGCTAGGGGCCACACATGATGTGTGGGTCTTATCTACACCATCCATATGATGGGATGGTGGGCCCCCTTTTGATGTATGTATTCTATATCCAAGCCGTCCATCAGATTGGAGGTGGGCCCACCATGTCGCATGTGTTTTATCCAAACCATCTATACATTTGGTGAGCTCGTCCTTGGGCTTGTGACAAAAAATAAGGAAAATCTAATATCAAGTGGACCACCCTACATAAAACAGTGGTGTTGAACGCCCACCCTTGAAACCCCTTTGGGTTACAAAAGTTTTGATTCAACATAATAGTTGTTTCCTTCACTATTTAGGTCCTTGTGACCTTATGAACAATATGGATGGAAAATAAATACTATGGTGGGCCCACTAGAAATATAACTATGAAAATTATTATCACCACTGTTATTTGTGGTATGGTCCAGATGATCTTTTGATATGATTCATTGTTAGATAATGCTCTAAAATAATCTCTATAGATGGATGAATGGTGTAGTCGTTGTGACCCATTTGCTATGGCCCATTGTGATATATTTGGGGTACATGGGTCGAGGCCCATTGAGATATATTTAGGGCTCATGGGTTGAGACCCATTGAGATATGTTGGAGGCCCAGGTATGAGGTCCACTTGATTGTATTAGGCCCATGTGTAGGGCCCACCTATTGTGTATTTGAAGCCCATGGGTTGTGGCCCAAGGTGATGTATTCGAGGCCCATGGGCGAGGCCCATCATGATGTATATTGAGGCCCATGGGTCGTAGCCCATTATGATGTATCTTAGGACCATGGGTCGTGGCCCATGGTAATGTATTTTAGGCCCATGTATTCTGCCCGTCGTGATGTGTACTTGGCCCTTGAGTTAGGCCCATCGTGATGTACATTAGGCCATTGTGTGAGGCCGTGGGCCCACTATACATTTGGCTCTATGTGGGCCACTCCTTGGGGCCTATGTTGGTTAAATATCCACATTGATGGGCAATGATGGTTGAATGTCCACATTGAGACCTTCTATTAGGCCTTGTTAGGCCCATTCTTACCGATTTTGATCGTCGTGACTGATTGCCGATTTTGATTGACGTGACCGATTTGGCAATTTCTATTATCGATTGATTCCGATTGTTATGGCCAATTGTCGATTAGCGATCGAGGCTGATTATCATAACTGACTGTCGATTCCGATTGTCGTGACCGATTGCCGACTCCGATTGACGTGACCGATTTACCGATTCTTATTATCTATCGATCCCAATTGTCGTGGCCGATTGCAAATCCTGATTGACGTAACTGATTTGCCGATTTCGATTATTGATCGATCCCGATTGTCGTGGCCGATTGCCGATTCCGATTAACGTAACCAATTTGCCGATTCTGATTATCTATCGATCCCGATTGTCGTGGCCGATTGTCGATTCCAATTGACGTGACTGATTTGCTGATTCTGATTATTGATTGATCCCGATTGTTGTGCCCGAGTATCGAGGCCGATTTCGATTTGTTGAGGCCGATTGTATAGGCCGATTATGAATTGTCGAGGCTGATTGGATAGGCCGATTTTGATTGTCAAAGCTGATTTTGATTGCTAAGGCCAATTGTCGAGACCTATATGATGTATATGCAATTCGTAGATGAGGCCCATTGGGATGTATTCATGGCCTATGGGCAAGGCCCATTATGATATGCAATAGGCCCATGATGCATGACCCATTTGATGTATTCGAGGCCCAGAACGTGGCCCATTTGATGTATATGAGACCCATGAGTAGGGTCCACATGTCATGTATTTGAGGCCCATGGGCAGGGCCCACCCGTTGTGTATATGTGGCCCTTGAGTAAGGCCCATTGTGTTATATATTAGGTCTTTGTGTGAGGCCGTGGGAACATTATATGTTTGGCTCTGTGTGGACCATTCCTCAGGGGCAATGTTGGTTAAATGTCCACATTGTCGAGGCCGATTGTTGATGCCGGTTATTGATACCGATTATGAGTATGTGACTGCATAGCATCACGATACATGCCCATACACATCATCTGAATGTTTGTTATGAGATGTGGTTGACCATTGTATATGTCATTGTGCAGATTGTTATGAGACTCCCTGATAGGTGGATGTCATCTCACATGAGCGCATGGTATGCACAGGATTGATGCATGACTAGATTGTATGACTCATGAATCTTGTATTGGGTGCCCTAGCCTCCACAGGCAATCGTGGATGGCCAGACGGGACACCGAAAATCTGTTCTACATGGGGTGCTATAGATATCATTGGGTGAAAGCCCCAGAACCCTCTTGGTTCTAGAGGTTAATCCAACGTCTAAACCGAGTGGATGCATGAGCGCATGAGGGCCGTATACCGTTAGGCCGTGTCTCCCATGTGTCATGGTCGGTTGGAAGGGGGTACTACCTTACCTGTCCGAAAGGAGGGAGTAATGCTATGCTGAGTCTGATAGCTCGAGGAATGGGTCCGCTATCGATGAGCCGGGCCCGATATTGGCAGGCGGATAGGAAGGTCAATTCCACTCACCTTGTTGCGCACGATGGGGCGGCAATCTGGTTTGGAGTGTAATAGACCCCGGTGATTCCCCAGAGAAGAACCGTACTGATATGTGGACTTATTGAATAGGAATTGCATACTCATTCATTCACTATCCACTCGGGCTGGTGGTGCGCAACTAATTATTGTGTACCTTCATATGGCCAGGATTTCGGTTGGACACTCGACTAACCAGATATTAGGAGTCTACCGCATTGAGTTTGACTATCCAAATTTAGGTATGGGACTGGTTTGGATAAAAGTCATTTGTGATAGACCACATAGCTTGTGATACTATGTACTATCATCCCGACTTCACTCCAGCTTGGTCATTTCATTCGCACCACATATTGCATTGCATCATCAGCATCTGATATTTGTCTTACTATCCCTGCATTACATAGCTGATCTACATGGCTTCATCAGTATATGATATTGCTTTTATTATATTTTTGCATCGCATAGCCTAGATAAGGCTGATGGTATTTATGGGCCTATCAGTATGTTTTCGTATTACTCTGATATTGTATGATTTATATCTTGCCAGTATTTCTGATATTGTATGATTTATGGGCTTATCAGTATTTCCGCTTACTCTGATTACTCTGATATTGCTTACTTGACACTTACCTTGTGCACACACTTTCACCACCCACTAAGCTTTCTATAAGCTTATGCACGATAGATGCGTGCAGGTGGCATTAGGTTGTAACAGCGTTGAGCTTGGAACTTACAGCGAAGTAATGTAGTTTTGATTTTTGACATATGTATTTCCCTTTCAGCACTGTATTCAATTGTTTATATTAGTGGACATGTGATGATGATGTTGCCTTTGTGATTTGGGTAAACTTGTGGTTATGCTTATTACGAGTTAAATGTACATTGGAAAATCCTCCTTGTAGGATCCCAGGATCGGAATCCGGCGTATGGATGCTGGGAGCAGAGAATAGGGTACTACGGAGGTTGTCGGCACCGGATTCGGCGATCGAGAATTTTGTGAGCCTGGTTTCTGAGTTTGGGGCATGACAACAATGCCTAACTCAACAAA
This sequence comes from Magnolia officinalis, assembly GCA_021015155.1. NCBI lineage: Eukaryota > Viridiplantae > Streptophyta > Magnoliopsida > Magnoliales > Magnoliaceae > Magnolia > Magnolia officinalis. The sequence goes on from JAJHSJ010000007.1 coordinate 29,234,871, forward strand.
ATTGGTAAAGGAAAAGACAATGCTTGTATCCATCACCACACATTAATTAATTAAGTCACACATAATTAGAATCATACCTCAATCGTAATTCCCAAAGGATAAATAATTGATTGTGGTAAATCAAACAATTATAGGGAGGATGAAAGCATGTAAAAGGTAAGATAAATCATATCAACTTAAATCAAGGTAAGCTTAAAGGAATCCCTCACCTTAGACTTATATCTAAACCCTAGGTAGATATCCATGTAGGAAAGCTTCTACATGAAAAGATTTCACAGGAATAACAACATCGCTTGAGCAAGAGGGAGACATCATACATATGAAGAAGGAAGAGGGCATTTAGGCTTCTCCTTCTCTTTTTCTTTCTTTCATTTTCTTTCTTTCTCTCTCTCTCTCTCTATCTCTCTCTCTCCTTGGACATTGGGAGATTGGGCATGTGAGAGGAGAGGGAAACACACACTCTTTTTTAAAAGGAGTGGGCATGTGAGAGGGGTGTGTTTCACATCCTACTAGGATTAGGTTTCTCCAATTTTTCATTTTCTAATGATCTTTCTTTAAATTTAATTCATCCATTGAGTCAGGGTCGTCGAATAGAGTCGGAGTATATGATTTTCTTGGTGATTCAAAATTCAGATTGGCCTATCTTGAAAATTCTCTTAACTAGTGCCAAAACGAACTTGATCTCAATTAACGGTCCACACTTAATGATTAGGGCCCAATTTTGGGAAAAATATGTAGTCAGGATAGGCAAACAGTTGGACAAATTTCGGTGGTTGATCGATAGTGGAAAAAGCATAAATATAAAATTTCACCTTTTGTACCAGAAGGAAGGAACTGACTTTAACCTTCAATGGTGTAGGATCATAGATTGGGGCCTAAATTTAACCTTCTGATTTGTATAACCTTATAGTCATATGAGACTAGAGTGTGGTCCAAATTTAAGTTACGATGGATGGAAGGAAATGATTAAATCAGAAGATCCATATTTATAAGGAGTTGGTAGCCCTTGACAGGATAACTTCGCTCGTAAGGAAAAGCCTACCAAAGTGGGGTCTTCATATTTCATACTTGGTCCATATGATGGGCAATCCAAGTTGTTCATATGAATGAAAATATCCTACTATAACTACCCACAAGGTTTCTTCACTCTATAGACACCAAAATCAATGGTTAAAGGGTTGATTTGTCAATTGAGTCACTTTTATAATGATCTAAGGGCCAAAATTTGACATGTATAAAATTTCACATCAAACAGATCGTGGGAACTATGTGATCTAAAATTCAGGAGTATAGGTTAATGGTATTTTCATAATTATTGTTGATATAAGAGTTTTGAGAAATCTAATAGTTCTACATGGTTGTAGGCATGTTTCTAATTAATTCTTATAAAAGAACTTATATTTAAATCATTATGAATAAAGAATTATTCACCAAACTAATTAAGGGAATGTACATATATCAACCAACATAATAGATGGTTAGATGACATGTTAAAAATAGAAGACTTGATGTTTGGTACTCTAACAGTGAATATAAGTATATGTACGATAAGTTTTATAAATGGAAGAAGAAAAGGTGGGTTTCTAGAGTGATTAGGGGGTGAAACATGTGTATCGTTAGATTCGTGCCTTATTGTTACTTGTTGTAACTAGCTAGCCTCTGTTCAACTCGGCTCGACCACTGGCTGACCTCAGCTCAAACTCGGCCTGACTCGGTACTCGAGCCTGACTGGCCAACTCGGCTCAGTTTGGTCAGCAGCTCTGGCCAAGTTCAAGCCAAGATCGAGCTGAGTTAGCCATTGAGGCATTTCCACAAACACATGGACTGCACCTTCAAAACCCATCTATTTGTGAAATAGTGCAACCAAAGCACCCTAGAGAATGTTGATTGTGAAGATGATTACTCCTTTGCTTCTTGGTTACATTCTCCGTTTGCTTTGAGTTGTTGTGCCTTGTATTTTTAGTTATTGTAGCAGTTTATTGATATTGAGGATTGTAGTGGTGACAACAACGGCCACCTTCGTTGAGTCATTTTATCAAACACATGGTGAGTAACATCAATGGCAAAGTTACCGAGTCACCGAACTAGTTCGATCCGAGTTGGATTTGAGCTAGATTCGATCTGAGTCAAGTTGAGCTGGGGCCTACTCGAACACGGCTCGAACTCATTTTCGAGCTAAAAAATCAGCTCAACTCGGCTTGAACTCAGCTTCAAACCGAGTCGAATCGAGCTTTTTCGAGTTGAGTCAAGCGAGACAACCGAGCTAGTATGGTTCGCGTACACCCCTAGTTGTAACATCCCAAATTTTCACGGCCAGAGTTTATACTCGTGCTCGAGAAAATCACGTGTTATTAATGTAAGAACTTGGATGCCTCAAGGTCTCGTCTTGATTTTTTCTTTCGTCGAGGTCACATCCAGTTTCATTCATAAAGGTAATCATTCATAAGAATAAGACTAACTACAACTATCATTCCATAATAAGTGAATTAATAAAATTTGTCGAATGCTCTCTCACTAGGAGCTTATTACAATATTCTGAGTTGTGTAACGAAAGTATATTTCTCTTGGGAAGGGGGGTTGACATGCTTGACATCATTGCTAGGCATGCTTGCTAGAGTAGGGTGATATCATCCCTAGGCTAGTAGCCTAGGATGACATCATCCAAATGATGATTTCTAAGAATGCTCAATATTTGGAATATCTATGGCCTTGCAACGTGTGGTTCACGACCATGATGATGCGCAGGCCATAACTCATAATCTAGACGTCGGATTAGCGCACGAGACGTGGTGTTGGATCTGTGGCAATGACGCGGTCGCAATGGCACAGGTCTTGAGATGAATCGGTTCAGGTTTACAGGATGAGACTCAGGATCGTGTGCAAATGAAATTAAAAGGTCGCGGGTCATTGAAATTCGACCGGGAGGATCGTGGAACCCTACGGAATGGAACATACACTAAGACATGGGCCTGACACTCCCTGCCACAAAATGAATCCGGGCCATCTAACCTCGATCTAACTGACCTGGGAGAGTTTAGGTCACACTTAAAATAAGAAAGGATCGAGCAATAGTTAGTTTTATCCGTTACTCTTGACCTTTCGATAAAAACTTGACGCTCCTTTCATGGATCGAACCCACTGTGAAAACGCCGCTGGAGCTTCATTTCTCTCTCCCACAAGCATCGTGTGGAAGAACTAGATGCTCCAGCATCATCGTTTCGAAGAAAGGAGCCTCCGTTGGGAGATCGCCATTAGTGCCGGTCATCTTCCTTGTTAAGCAAACAGACTAAGCAACCATGGGTTGAGTCCAGGTTCATGATTCATTGCATCCAGGAGACAAAGCTCGAGGCTGGTATTAAATCTATGACAATCAAACATGGCGGTAGGTTGGGTGTTACACCTAGAACCCAACAAAATCATTGCAGGGCTCGTTTGCATTCATTATTCATAGTGCCAAACTGAGTCAGACTCGTTCTGGGTAAGATACTTCATGCTCTCGTTACTTGAAAGTTTCTCTAGTTGAGAGTGAATGAGAGAAAGAAGAGAGGAAGTGAAAGAAAGAAGAGGAGAAGATGGGATAGTGTGCAGGTGAGCCAGTAACTCGACTCGCTGCCAAGATCAAGTTCGGGTCGAGCCAGTGAAGATTGGTTGGGTCAGACCTATTACAGGTCCAGCTGGAGATTCCAGAGGCAAGAGAGAAGAGAGTGAGGAGAATGCGAAGAGTGAGCCTTGGTGCCGAGTCGTGTCAGTACGTTGGTGCTGCACCAGCTCGACTTGACAAAGCTACTGCTTATAACAGGAGTAAAAGGAGAGAGAAGGAGAGTGTGATAGAAAACTAGAGAGGAGAAGAAGGAGAGAGAACCTTTAGTTTTGTTAGCTGCCGAGTCAACTCGGCCAAAACTGAGTTCGGCTGGGACAAGTTGGGATTGGACCTAGTCTGGGTTTGGTCTGTCCAAGCCATTGTTGGACATTCTAGCATGAAAGAAAGAAACAAGAGAAGCAGAGGAAGAAGAGAGAAAAGGGAAAGAAGGAAGAGAGGAAGAGAAACATGAGAGAGAAAGGGAGAGTTTGGCTTCGATAGGCGAGTTAACTCGACTGAAACCAAGCCAGCTAGGTTGAGTTGGACTGGTTCAGCTAGAAATCCCAGTAAGGAGAGAAATGAGATACATCCGAGTCTCGGTCAAGTCGACTCGATTGGTTTCGGCTAAGTTCATGTTAGGTCGCCGAGATAGGCTATTAAGTTGAGGTAAATCACAAATCACTTCATTTGTTTTCATTGAGTATACTGACCGTAGAAGCAAAGTATTTACTATTTTCCTTGATGTTTTGATTGGGTCATGGTCGCATGTTTATCACCTATGTTTGACTCTATCGGATTGTAATTGTGCTATCTAGCGGGCCACACAACTATGTTACTTGATCAAGGTGAGGACTCACCCTTTGAGCTTCCCACTTAAATTCATCAATCTAGACATATGTGATGCCTTTATTTCTCTCTTTGAGTTACTTATCTTACTATATGAATATGTTAATCTGTTGCGCAATTAATTCCTTCCTTAGATAATGGACATGTCTCTTTAATTTTAACAAGCATAAATGATTTGATGTTCACATGCTATTTTCAGTTGTATAACCTGCTAATTATTTAGATGTTACAACTTGCTATCATTTGATAGAATGAGACTTGTTGTGTAGTTACCATCTTGCGGTCCATATTTGACATACGCAACTTTGATCATATATTTGCCTTATAAGGCTTGGATCACATATTTGCCCTACGTGGCTCAGATCGCTTATTTTACCTTCGTGACTTTGATGGAACATTGGCGCCCTTTTATGGCTAGTTGGTTATATTCACATATCTTGTTGATTTTCGGGTCATTACGTGGAGTTTGTTATGATTTCTGGGTGGAGTTAAAGTTCTCTTGTCAATTTTCTAGCCATTTTGCAGAGTTCATATGATTTTTAGATGATGCCGGAGTTTCCATGTTGATTCTCTCTTCATCTTGCGGTGTTCAGTCATATGGTGATTTCTGGGTGGTGCGAGAGTTTGCTTATCAATTTTTTATCCATCTTGCGAAGTCACATACGATATGATTTTCGGGTGAAGTAAATGTTTAGATGTTGATTTTCTAGTCATCTTGTGGTGTTCAGTCGTATTGTGATTTCCGGGGAGGGCAGGAGTTCACTTATCAATTTTCTAGCCATCTTGCGGTGCTCACATATGACATGATTCTCGGTTGGTTTAGAGTTTGTATGTTGATTTTCTCTTCATCTTGCGGTGTTCAGTCGTACTGTGATTTTCGGGTGGAGTGGGAGTTCGCTTATCGATTTTCTAGCCATCTTGCAGAGTTCACGTACGATATGATTTTCGGATGAAGTAGACGTCTGTATGTTGATTCCCATTATGCAGAGTTTGTTATGATTTTCGGGTGGAGTGGGAGTTTGCTTATTGATTTTCTAGCCATCTTGCTGAGTTTATACGATTTTTGGATAATGTTGGAATGTCCCTTGTTGATTCTCTCTTCATCTTGTAGTGTTCAGTCGTACCATGATTTTCGGGTGGAGCAGGAGTTTACTTATCGATTTTCTTGACATCTTGCAGAGTTCATGTACGATATGATTTTCGGGTGAAGTAGAAGCTTAAAGCTTGATTTTCTATTCACCTTATGGAGTTCACTTGTATTGTGAGTTTCGGGTGGAGCAGGAGTTCATTTATCGATTTTTTAACCATCTTGCGGTGTTCACGTACAATGTGATTTTTGGGCAATAGAAAGTTATATCATTGACTATTTGATTACCTGGACCCATTCACTTGCATTGTGACTACTATCATATTTTGATAATGATGAGATTATGTTGATTGACTTAATTTTATATGATCATGATTATGAATTGCACTATTTAATATGTCCATTCTCATGACTTGCGATCTATCTTGGATTATAAATGATGAGTGTGTAATCTTAGAGGGTATTCCTTGTTGCGATAGCCATTGATGCTATCAAATCGTATCAGTTGATGTAGGTGTAGAGTGAGCCGATGCTGTTCACTGGGTCGCTAGAGCAGATCGTGTAGCTAAGGAGGTAGATGGGGTCCTTGCGGCCCATATTTAGCTCCATCACTAGATGATAGATTTTCGTTTTGCTTAATGAACTTTGTTATTTGGGATTGTATAAGTCCTATATGGGCGCTACATTTGGAATTTTATGATGATCAAAATGTTTTTATGCAATACATGGTTTACTTAGCCAACATTTGTTGCTAACTCCGATTAATGATAAGCGGTGCAAATTTATACCAAAATTTATACTAAGGTTTCGAAAACCGAGGCATTACATGTTAGGGCATATAATGTTCGAGATATGGGAGCGATCATTGTCCCGTGCCCTGGGGTAGATACAGACATCAGGTTCATCTTCATAGATTGGACTTGACCAAGCGCATCAAGGTATACGTTCTCGGTCGAGAAGGTAAGATCTGATTTAATGGCGGATCTTGTTCCAGTCGTTACTTGTTCAACTAGATCCTTTAAACGGTCTGGATTTTATTGTTTGGTGGCCCATGATCCCTGAAGTTGGCAGTCCAAATGATAGTGTTAGAAGCTTTCGAGATTTTTCTTGTGGTGGAAAGGTCAGAGAAGGAGACGGTGTGCGTATTCGGCGGGTGCCGAGACTTCCGTCCCACTTCTTTCTCTTGGTCGGTGTGGAGAGGAACGAAATTCCCTCCTCTTTGTGTTGGACTATCCTGATGGGATCTGGACGGCCTTCTTTGAAATTCCTACGTCGTAAAGTTTAGAGCAGTATTGGTTTCTCAGCGCTATTTATGTAGGTATTTTACGGACGAGATCCATTTGGTTACACGATTGGACTGGGTGTGGAAAGGTTGGGGTTTGGTCGGATTTGACCTAGGGACAAGATGAACGATTCTGATTATCGTGGGTCATCGTGATGGTGGGCCATTAGCGTTCTCAAACAGACGTGGTCCGTTAATGCTGCACGCACTGAGATCCCTCTATTCTTGGGATTTTACAGGTCAAACCGTGTTTGATTGAGTCTATCACTATGGCGCATGGTGGTGTACATGCATCAGATTGTGGGGCCTACAGAGATGTCACGGGAAATCTATTCCGTCCATTAATTTTGTGAGTGTTTAATATGGCCCGTGTTAAAATATAAGGTGGATCTGATTTTGAGGTGGGCTGTTCACAACCCCAAGTGTAGGGTCGCGATGTAGTAATAATCTCTGTGAGACCGAGGTCGAATCCATAGGGACTAATCTCATGTGTATTTTGAAAGTAACTAGACTTAGAACTAGAAGAAGATGTAAACCAAAATTTTAAATAGTTGAGAGATTGATTTTAAATAAGGTAATTGAAACTTATAAATTTAAAGGTGGTAACTAGGGTGCCAAGGATCCACTTGTAGCAATTGGGAGGCTACCTTGCTTGATTCAAAGACACAACTAGAATCAGAGTCATATCCTATCCAATTGGTAAGAAGAGATTTGTCAGATCTCTGAACTTCTCATGGATCTAATCATCAATGGATCAGAGTTGTGAGGATTTGGAAGTGATTCCATCACCTAACCATGCCCAGGAGACAAAGCAAACAATAGGATTTACCAATCCCACAACCAACCATAAGAGAATTGTGAAGGTTAGGAAGGATTCCATTATTCTACCATGCCCAAGGGAAGATGGTTAACAAAAGGATTTCCTAATTTCACAATCTCAATTTAGGAAAAGAAGATATCTCAAGCTATCGCAGATCTATTGTAATTTGTCATAACAAACAATTAAAAACTAAAAATATTCCTTCATAATCAAACAAAAATTGAAGAGAGTTCAACAAAACATAAATCAAAACAAAGCAAACATCCCAATCACGCTACAAACTTTACCTCTTAGCCCTTGCTAAGAGGTTTAGCCAACCATAGACATGATTGAACTAAGAACTCTTAAACAAAACATCAATTAAGAAAGAAGAAGAAAACTCCCGGATGGCGGCTTCACCCTTTTGCTCCACTCCTCAAACCCTAGAAGATACCTAGGGATGCCTTGGGGACTCCTATTTATAGTTGTGCATCACCTCCATTCACACCGACTTGGAAAAATCCAGAAATCGCCTCAAATTTACGCAGTCCGCGCAAAACCTGCATAACCTTCGACTGGTCGAGGGTTACCTTCGACTGGTCAAGGATGACGAGATTTAGAGAATTTTGATCGCTGGAGTTCGAGTCGAAGTTCCTTTAACTAGTCGAGGAAAAGCTTAGACTGGTCGAAGAAGGGCTTAGACTAGTCAAAGATTACGCAAATTCACTTCAAAACTTCGATTCTCTTCATTCTTGACTTGGTTTTCTTGGATCTTTTGGCATGTGAATTCTTCATTTTTGGTCTTCTAAGATCCAATCTTTGGCTTGGTGATTCTTGAGCGTTAAATCCATGTTTTTAGCATCCTTTTTAATATAAGCTCTTAAATTCACGTTGCAACCCAAACATGAGTAAAATAGGACATTAAGCAGTATCATGTTCATAAAACCAAGTAATAAACGGGGGATAATATGCAATATTTGACCCTCAACACAATCCCCAACTAGCATTTTGCTAGTTACGAGCAAAGTATGCGAAAATTATTTCGAAAACCACAGGACAATTTTATAAGCTTAAGTGGTTTTTAAAAACAATCTAGATAATAGAATTATAAGATACATCAATGTTGAGCATCACCTTCTCCTCAACTCTAGCACTTAGTAAATTTCACATTCTAGTTCAAAGTATTAATCTTCCAATTAGAACAATTCTAAACATTGAGTTCCATGAGTGTGTAATGAAGCTTAGACTTATCACAATCAAAAGTTTAATTCTTTATTTCACGATGTCATTGATAATCAAAAGAGCATTCAGGACAACCAAAACTTACCTTACAGTTCATTTTTTCATTTTTCCAGCATTTGATTTTTCCGTCAATGGCTTTCACGTTACGTCAACCTTTTTAAAGATCTTTAATAGGTAACCGTTTTCGATGATAACTTTTTTTTTTAGCTGTGTATTTATTTATTTTTCTTTCTTTTCAATTCTTCTCATTGAACATGATGGATAAATTCCGCAGGTTGGTTCCTTCCATGCTTAATAATCACCAAGTTAACAATTCAATGTTAACTGAAGCTTTAATGTGAAAGCTAGATGTGACATGAAATCATGACTCGATCAATGTTTAAAAACTCCTAATCATGGATTAATAATTCGAACTTACTTTGAAATCTCCAAGTAACTGAATTCAAGAGACATAAATCATCAACATTAAGTATCTCAAAATTATTATTTTTTTCAATTTTTCACAATATTTACCCAAAGACTAAGAAAACTGCGGATTAGCCTGCCTAATCTCCCATCCCTAACCTAAAATCTACATTGTCCTCAATGTAAAAGAAATAAACATGTTTTGCAAAAGAGACAATGAAATTAAAGGAGGGATGGAAGGATAGTACCTGATGAAGGAATTTTGAGGCTTTTCCAATGATCTTAGTGTGAAAATGGGTTACCACAAAAGACTCAAACAGACGAGAAGCAATCTATCCCAAAATAGCGGAAAACAAACTATCCTAAACAGCGGAAAGCAAACTATCCTTGAAAGCAATAAACTAATCCTAACCTAGGAAAGCAAGGGAAAAGCTACTCAGTCATGCTGCAAGGTTCCTCCTCTGACCAGTATCTTGATAAATTTCTCAGTAGGCTTCTCAACAAGATCATCTCAAAGCCCTTTTTGCAATAAGATTTTATACCCTGGAGTATGAATTTTAAGAGAAATTTATAGACCTTAGCATAAGGTTTCCTTTTAATCTCCTGAGGTGTCCAAAGTATATATGATTCACCTGTGACAGAAAGTTTCATAGTTAATACAACATGGTGAATCAGAGACTACACATAGATGAAATTCAGAAAAATTCTCAGAAATTGATGTAGTCTCGACACCTTCCGAAGTTTCAGACTCCGGTTCAATTTTCAGCTCCTCCTTTAATGGTAAACATTTAGGATCTGGGGAAGGATGGGCTTCAGAATAAGGTTTCTCTATTTCTTGCAAGGAATCCACTATTTCTTTTATCATAGGATCATTTAAATCTGCAAAGTGTGCTAAGCAATCATCCAAAGAGTTGGGAAATTTAGTTGAGAGTGACTCATTTTTCACATTGAAGTTTGTGATGATCTGCCAAAGTATTCCATCATCTCTGGAAGTGGATGGAAGCATGATCTCTTACTCTTCATCACGGTGAGAATAAATTGTCACTAGATGTCTCTTGTCTTGTCTTACATAGGTAGATTGAAAATCAATAGGCGAATAATTCATGTGAAGACTGTTTGTTGATACTACTCAGTAGAGGCACTATATCGTCAATGGTTGACTGCTTAGATGGTGGCCTTAACTGGGTGGTTTCAAATTCTAAAGTTATATAGAGCGACTCGTCCTTCTCCCTAATCATATTATAATCTAAATCAGGGGAGTGGGCCGAACATGCCTCAAAAGAGTCCTGCGATTCACCAAGAAGAGACTCTTCCTCCATATTTAAATCAAACGTGTCACATGGATGGAGTAGAACTTTCTATACCTCGTGATCACTTTCCTGAACCATAATTGAAGTCGATTCCAGTGAATCTTGGGCTGTAAACTCTCATCCCAATACTTATCTTCGTCCAATTCAGTATAGTTCATAAGAGGGATGAGATCACTTATCTCATACTATTTTTCTAGGTTGAGTTGAGGCTTGAATAAACTAGCCTCTTCCTCCTCATTGAAGTCAAGTGTGTCATATGACTGGAGTGTGTCAGTATCATTATATTTGAAAGACACCTATGTCTCTTGATAATTCTTTTGGACAATCATCGAGATCGACTCTTCGAGAAATTGAACCGTATGCTCATTAACACAATCCAACTCTTCATTCTCAATTTCAGTACTCTTCACAAGCGAGTTAAGATCACTTTCCTCGCATTGTGTTTCCGGATCGGGTTGAAGATGGTATGAACTAGCTTCTCCCTCCTCATTAAGATGCGACTGACGTTCTTGAATGACAGTTTCAATCACCTCTAATGATTTTGTAATACCTGCGACTGCTTGTGCGACATATTCATTAAATTATTCTTAAGCATCTATGTATTTCTGAATTGACTCTCCTTAGATTATTTCTGGTTGAATCTCTTAGATCATTTCTTGTTGGATCTCAGAGGTATAAGACCTAAGATAATTGTCACTATGATACATTGTTGATTCAACTTCTCAATCTCGATGTTTCCATTGATCATAAGTAGGGAGTTGGGAATGAAGAATTGGATTGGGTTGAGGCTGGGGTGAACTAGCCTCCATTAGCTTATTGAGGCGCGATTCAAGTGCTTCTATCGTTCTTCTGATTCCAACAAAATCATCTGTGTAACCTTGAAGTGACTCCTCTTGGATCATTTCTGGTTGGGTTTCAAAGGTAGATGACCTAAGAGAATTGTCACTATGATGTATTGTTGGTTCATCTTTCCAATATTGATGTTTCTATTGATTATAGTCATACGGGTCATGGGTGGGCGAATCTGATGGTTGTTGATACATATTATCACCCATAATATAATCTCTCATTGTTTTCTTCTTATCTGATGGGTGATAATAATTCTCACTCCCATAATTATGATAACCCCAACACTCACGTACTGTTTTCTTAATTCGTGGGGTGTAATTGTTCTCCCACATATGATCGTGTAAGTATTTCTTAACTGGTGGAGCATTGTATTCTGTTTTATTCTCGATGATGTTTCCAAAAAATTTTTGAGACGTATCCTGTTTTCTAACATAATCATCTGACAGCCCTTCACACTTTCTTGCATTCTCTAAAACTAGATCAGCATATTGATGTTCCCACTCTTGCATATACATGGTGAAACTCTAATCCTAAAAGATAATAAAGGAAAAATCCTACAGAAATATGGAAAGTAAGTAGAGGAGAAGTTAGAAGGAAGTTACCAGATTGGAGAAGATCTATGTTTGGATCATACTAAAGAAAACAGAAAGTGAATTAGTTTCTAAAAAAGAAATAAGAAAGTAACCTAGTTTCTAAAAAAGAAAAAGGAAGGTTCCTAAAAACATAAAATAGAAAGTTTCTAAAGAAAAAGTTAGTTTCTAAAAATAAAAAAGGAAAGTTTCTAAACCTAGAATTAGAAGGTAAGTTTCTAAAATAATTCAGAAAAACCTAATCTTAAAAATAGAAAATAGAAAAACCCTAATCTTAAACTAATTTCAAAACTAGTAATCTCAGAAAAATGCAACTGCTAGTCCCCGACAATGGCGCCAAAAACTTATTCACAACCCCAAGTGTAGGGTCGCGATGTAGTAATAATCTCGGTGAGACCGAGGTCAAATCCACAAAGACTAATCTCGTGTGTATTCTGAAAGTAACTAGACACAGAACTAGAAGAAAATGTAAACCTAAATCTGAAATAGTTGACCCTCAACATGGGCCATACCCACGGGTTATTCTTTTAATTTGAAATTTGTATCGTTACAATCTACCCCTGTTAAAGATAATTTCATCCTCGAAATTCTACACTTCTTATTATGAACAAAGGTGAGGCTCTCTAAATTATGTTATTCACAATTGTTTGCTAATGCATATTCACGTATATTTATACATATCTATCTATACGAACTGGGGCTATTACCATCTACCCCTCTTAAAGAAATTTTTTATTCTTACCTTCTGTATTAGTCTTTGTCGAAGAGGTTGAGGTATTTTTCTTTCATTTCATCATCGCGTTCCCATCGAGTTTTTTCCTTACAATCGAGGATTTGTACAGACTCTTCTATATAGGTGGCATTATCCTTTAACTCTATTTGTTCCCAGCTGATAACGTGGGATGGGTCTGGTTCGTACTTCTTTAGCATGGAGACATGGAAGACTTTGTGTACATTGGCCAGCTGAGGGGGTAGTGTGTTGAGTGTCAAATATTACATATATTCCCCTGTTTATATCTTGGTTTTATAAACATGATACTGCTTAATGTTATATTTTATGCATGTTTGAGTTACAAGGTGAATCTAAGAGCTATGATTGAAAAGAATGCTAAAAGCATGGATTTAGTGCTCAAGAATCACCGAGGCAAAGGAGGGATCTTAAGAGACCAAGAACGGAGAATTCTCATGCCAAAGATCTAAGGAAGCTAGGTACAAAGGATGCAGAAAAGATTGACAAAAGCACATGTTAAACAGTAGAAAAACAAGACAGTTCGGTGCCACTTAAGCGAGCTTCGGTGCCACCGAAAGTGTACAAAACAGTCTAACAAGAAAATAGATTAATTCGGTGCACCTAAGCTTAATTCAGTGCCACCTAAGCCAATTTCGGTGCCACTTAAGCCAATTTAGGTGCCACCTAAGTACTTTACACATATAATTTTAGATGCAATAAAATTTCAAATATGATTTCGGTGTCATTGAACCAACTTCGGTGCCACCGAAATCGCATAGAGTTGTAACGCAGGGCCGACGCGGATTGCGTAATTTGAGGCAGTTTGTAGAAATTCCAAGTCGATGCGTAAGAAGGGGATTCACAATTATAAATAGGAGTCCTAGGACATTCATAGGGATCTTTTAGGGTTCAAGGAGCGGAGCAAAAGGCTGGACCCGCCGTCAAAGTGCTTTCTTCTTCATTCTTTAGTTTGTTTTATGCTTTGCTTGAGAGACTTTAGTTCAATCATTTTTATGGTTCGCTAAACCTCTTAGCTAGGACTAAAAGGTGAAGCTTTTAACATGATTAGGATGTTTACTTTTCTTTGATTCATGTTTATGTTTGAATTTCATTAAATTCTAATTATTCTAAGGAATATTTTCAATTTTTAATGGTTTGTTGTGACTCAAATTACAATAGATCTGCAATAGCTTTAAATATCTTCTTTTTCATTTGAGATTGTGCATTTGGTAAATCCTGTTGTTTGCCATCGTCTCATGGGCATGGTTGGGTGACCGGAATCCCTTCCAGTTCACCACAACTCTCCTTCATTGAGGCTAGATTAATGAGAAGTTCAGAGATTTCACCATCTCTTTTTCCAACTAGATAAGATAGGACTCTGATTCTAGTTGGATCTCTTGAATTAAGCAAGGTAGCATCTCAATTGCTACAAGTGGATCCTTGGCACCCTAGTTCCCACTTTTAATTGATACTTTACTGATGAGAACATCTTGTGCACATGCACGCCCCTCTTACGCACGTACGCAAGGAGGAGGACCCCACCTTCGATATGGATTGATGACGACATCCATGCAGGGCCTCTTAGTTAGAGGATGGTGTTTTGCTTCCTTGGGGTGGACCCGATCATCATGTGGATCCCATCATTGGATCTCATGATCGTGGCCCATTACCCTAGGTGACCCAAGACTTTGAATTTTGCTTATTACCGTTATTAGGAACATCATGAACGGTTTAGATTGCATTGATTGGTTGTTATTTTCGATTACTTCATCTTTATGTAATAGTATGTGCACATAACACGGCTTTTGGGGTAAGGTTTTTCTAATAAATAGGCAACCCCTTGTATGGTTTTTTCATTAAAGATGATTAATAAAATTCTGTGTTTTCCTACTTTTCTAATTCTCTGAGTTGTGGAAACCTAACTGAGTGCGAAACCCTCCATTCTTCGAAGGGCTAACTACCATGGTATGAGCCACACCCATCCCAAATCGCCCCCGTCTTCTACCCTCCATATTCCTCATCTCTTACAGGCATCTCCTCATAAAAACCACCCACGTATGCAACTAATCTTTCCCTACAACAGATTTTCAGAATCTGGCCCTACAGGAGGGCCGAAACTTCGGCGGAGCACCGTGTTCAAACCAATTATCCGTTTGGCCTGAAATTTGTATGAAAGGTGGCCCATCCCTGGCTGAACAGGCCCTAGCTGGCCGATTTCAGATTCATGGGCCCGACACATGTGCGGGCTGCCATCCATGCACGTGCGTTATGCCAGTTTTCTATCCACACTGTGGGCTGATCATAGGTTCCCTCACGTCTCTATTTCACTCCTCTTTCGCCTTGTTTCCATAAGTCTAACCATAGATCATCTCAAATCTCCAAGTTCTATTTCACTTTTGAAACCCTAGGTTTTTCCGAATTGAAATGTGAGAATCCCTTAGATTGGGAAATAATCCTTTACATGTGTGGATGAATCTATTATCCTTTGAGCATTGTTTGGTCTATAATTTTTAATTGATTCAGCCCTAACATGTGTAGGCATGGACCCTCATAGATTCCCCTTGTTAAATGCTTGACTTTATGTGGGATGTGAAATTATTGTGATTGTTTGTAAATTATTATGATCTAAATCCTAAAATCTTACATATCATATCTGATTTTCATGTCCTGCATCAAATTTGGTATCAAAGCCTAGGTTTTTTTTTTTTTTTGAATTTATTTATTTATAGGGGATTACATTTCATGTTTAGGGTTTAGTTTACTTGCGTTTATTTTGAATTAAATTTAATCATATAGGGTTGTTTAGGACCCTTCATTCACAACATAGACTGCTAAATTTTCTATTGTTAGAAATTCCCCTATTTTCATTGCTGAATTTTCTATTAACAAACTGTTTGGACAGTTATATTGCTGGAATTTTAGGAGCGTTGCATAGTTTCCCTCATATAGAGTCGTATAGAAGCACTTAGTCCCATTTAGACGTATATAGTTGCATTAGAGGACCTTTGAGTTGAGTGGGTAGGTATACCCACATGTAATGGTGGTGGTTTTAGGTTGCACCCTGCACTAAACATGGAGAAATTACAAGAGTCAATGAACAACATAACCCGACAGTTTGAGTTTTTGTGTAGGCACTTGGAATAACGTATTCACCAACGCTGGGATCAACTTAATGTGCGCATTACCTAACTAGAGACCCCCGCCTAGGCAAACCCCGTCATTAGGGAAGATGCCCAATCTTGGGCAGGTGGTCAGGAGGTTGAACGACAGAATGGGGGTGGCCAAAGAAACAGACATGGGCGAGCACCCGTGCACCCACCCCACGAGGGGCATCATGTTCATTATGACCCAAATGCGCAACTCCTCAAGGAAGTTAGAGTAGAGGCCCCTATGTTTAATGGCCAATTGGGCCCTAAAGCTTTTCTAGATTGGTTAGTAAATATGGACTACTATTTTGAGTGGTACAACATGTTGGATGCTCGTCGAGTCCGATTTGCCAAGATGAAGCTTGTGAGCCAAGCAAAGAGGTTTTGGGTTACTATGGAGTATGATATTCTGGACCATTAGATAATATCAACATCATACGACGGATTTCAAAAGTTCCTGGTCAAGTGGAAGTCACGCCCAGCTTCAGATAGTATGTGGCTTACTGAGGAGAAGCTTCATAGACTTGATCTTGATATCTTGGAGGGGTTTAGGAGTTTTGTTTTGCCTATGGCGAAATCTTCGCAGCCAGGGAGAGTTGTTGGGAACATCTCGGGCATACTCATGTTCCTCTTATGCACGTACGCGAGAAGGAGGCCCCACCTTCGATCTGGATCGATGACAACATCCATGGAGGGCCTTCTAATTAGAGGACGGTGTTATGGTTCCTTAGGGTGGACCCTGTTTCGACAAGGAAATAAATATATTTGATTTGGGGGTATTATCTTATTTAAACATAACAATAGAAAAGTATAAAGACAATCATCACATCTTTACTGATACTGAATTTATTTACATCCTCTCTATATCCCTTGATTCTAAGATAGATCATTCAAGATTGAAGAATTATTTTAAGTGCAATTATTATGATTCAATATAAATTCAGCAGCACTTTGACGCTATTTCGGTCATCTCCAATACTTAGGAGGAATTACTGAATAATCAGTTAATCTTCTTGAGATAGAAATTTCGGCACCACTCCGTCAGCTTCTTCAGTCATCACCCAATACTTAGGAGGAATGTTGAATTAATCAACCAATCTTCCTTTCAAAGAAGATTTGAAGACTCAGCAAAACTCCTGCACCAAACTAGAGTGACCTTTGCGCGGACCCGCGCAACTGGTAATGTGGTTGCGCGGTTCGCGCAAAGGATATCTAGTTGCGCGGTCCGCGCAACTGAATCGCATTTGCGCGGTCCGCGCAACTGATCGTTGTCTCTCTCTTCTACCTTCAGTTGCTCTGCTTCGGTTTCTGAAATATTTTAATCTCTCAAATAAAAGGAAGAGCAGGGTATTTATAGGCCCTTCACACGTGTCAGTGGTCTTCGTTGATTGCGTGACTGACGCAACTGCCTTCCTCGTTACGCGACAAGCGCAACTGCCTTCTTGATTGCACGATCCGTGCAACTGTCGCCCTTGTTCTGAGACCCACGCAACTGTTGTCTCGACTATGAGACCTGGCGCAACTGAATAACTTGGTTGCGCGACCCGCACAACTGCATCACTGAGTTGAACGACCCGCGCAACTGCATCACTTGGTTACGCGACTCGCGCAACTTGTCTTCCTCCACCAGTTGTCCCCTGAATGCCAATCTTTCCCTCTCAAGATGATAATTTTTTATGCTCCAACAGATGCCCCCTTGATCCGTTCTTTGTTTTGTTGAACCAAAGAATCAGGATCAACTCATATCGAAACTCCAGCTTGTTGCTTTAACTGGTTGCGCGATCCGCGCAACCAACACCCGAAGACCGTACTCGATTTTTTTTCATTTTTATAAATAGTGGAATTTGTTCATTTTCCTTATTCTCAAATTTTCTACAGCGAGGTTCTTTGCAAAATTTTTTCGCCCTCGCGTAACTAAACATTGTTGCGCAACCCGCGCAACGTCTTTTCATCACGCAAGGCTTTTTTAGCCCTTACGCTGCCCGCGCAACCCCGATTCCGTTGCGCGATCCGCGTAACTATCGATTCTGTTACACGATCCGCACAACTCCCAAGCATTTGCGCGACCCGCGCAATTGCCGTGTCAACAGATCTCCCAAACTTAGCTTGTTTCCTTCATCATGGCTAGTACCAAGAGGACTTTACCGCCATCGACCTCCTTCCAAATACCATCCCATCAAGAGCTACCAAATATGAAGCTTATCACACAACAACTCTCAAGCACAGGATCGCCATCTCCCCTGCTTAGCCTTCATCTAGCGTTTCAAGACAACTGCTAAGCGTCCTGCCTACATAAAGGAGCCCGTACTTCCCACTTTCGACTTCACTTCACGGATCAAATCTTTATCATCCCCCATTCACAGAGCCATTGCCACAGGTGACTTGACCATGCCTCCAAAGCACGGTTCGCGAATATGATTGGGATGAGTGGTTGAAGACCACAGCGCATTATCAGACGATTAGTCAGAGACCACCTATCAGAGAAAATACCCCTCTTCCTTCCAGGCCTAAGAAGCATCGCCGAAATAAGGCCAAAGAATTTCAAGAGAAGATTAAGGAACATAATCGGAAAAAACTCAACAGCTCCTGGGAATCGGTGCGCGAAGTACAGGGTGCCATTAAATTTGACAACCCTATAGACGGGGTATTATCTCTCTTCCACTCAGCATGCACCGCCATCATTCTATGCTGGGCTGTGAACCCAGAGATTACTTGTCTGCAGAAAGGTTAGCTTATGTGAAATCTTGGTCTTTTAAAGAAACCAGATTATTGGAAGGAATTCTGCAGCTGCCAAGACCGAGACAACAGATAGGCGATATTCACTCCATGGTTTTTCTCGTCCCTTCTTACGACGTCCATAGTCTATACGCATCTCATTTTTATGAAACCCTCAAGCAGCGTTTTAGTTACCGTCCCCAACTTGGAGTCCAGAAGAATTCAGAACCAGAGGCCTTCTAACTCCCAAAAATTATTATTCCGAATGGGCTGGGGCAGTTTTGACAAAGCATGATAAGATTTTGTCGGACCTTGGCATCTTTTTGGCAATAGAAGCGACGTCACATCCTTTCTGTAAAGAATCTTCTATCTTGAAGGCATTCCTCAATTACTGGTGTCCTTCCACCAATTCTTTCCATCTCCCTGAAGGTGAATCAGCATTACATTATGGGATATCCACAGAATCGCAGGTTTACCAATTACCGACCGGTTTTTTGATGAATTCGTCCCCACTAATGAAGAATTTGCTTTCGTTTCATCTCCTGATCGCCTCCTTTCATCTCAGAGTCAACCATTGAACTCTTCAAGGCGATGTCAAAATTTCCAAATATTCATAAGATCCACCCCATGCAATGGCTGGCGCATTTCAGCCGTGCTCTGAAGTAATTTTCTTTTTCTTTGCTTTCCTTTTATCACAGCTTTATATATATACAACTTTAATCTTATTCATTTCCCCTTCCAGATTCAACGGTAATCATTCGCGAGAGCTCAAGCGCCTTAGGAAAGGCATAAAAGGTCATGCCGAATATTCTGTTCAGTCCTTCATTATCGTTGTCGTTACCTGTCCTTTGTTCAATCTACAGAGGTTTTGGGGAAATAACCTGCCACATAAAAAGTCCTTCTGTTGGCTCGGCCTCAACTTACATGCCATGGCATTATTTTCTAGGTTGGCTTGGCGTTTACTTCCCTGGACTTTCGAAGTTCCAGAAAAAGCCTACATTCACTCTTCCAAAGTTCCTCTTTATTTTTTCCAAAGAGGTCCATGGCCAAAAGATCTTATGACTGGGCCAAGGATGCCATTTCTTCTGATGCTAAGATAATTACTTCCATTTCATTTCAGCCTTCCCCGCTATATTGTAGATACTGAAAAGGCTGACACTGACTCACTCTCTCCACGCGGAAAGGGGATTTTTTTATCTATCAGATCATGCAGCCTGCCCTTGAGAGAAGGACCAAATTCTGGAGAGAACCATATTATCCAAGTTGCTTCGCGCATCAATTTGGTTTCGACCAAGTAGTACTGGAAGACTGTGGACTGGTTACTCGAAGAATGCGCAGTTACGGGACTGGTCCATATAATTGGGCAATGATCTGGAAACAATTGTTGGGCCGAGCTAATTCTTCCTTCATTATCCCAGGATGCGATCGTACTCCAAGGGCATCATACAATCACATGAGATGGTCGGTGCACCAATCATACCTGGTCCGGAAAAGTCTTCCAGTGTCGCAACCGGTCTGGCTTCCTCCCCCCAGGCTCAAAGGTCGCATTTTCGAGGCAGACATTGGCTTCATTACAGAAACCAGTCATGCTCCTTCATGTAGTATTCGCATCATGATCTCAGTGGATGAACCCATTCGTGAAATAAAACCTGATAATACTCTTGAAGGATGGATAGCAATGGTGATACTTGCGAATTTGAGCAAATTCTCCTTTATCAACCGCCTAGAGAAGAAGTTGCAACAGAATCTCTTATTCAACTCGAGATTAATGCTGGCCCACCTAACCAACCTTCTTCTTCCACTTTCCATCAACAACGACCGGTTCCTTCTCCTGCATCAGGGACTGTTCGCCCTTCAGAGCAGTCACCCTCTTCTCCAATGACAAGATCTCGCACACGCGCTCAGGCTTCTCCACAGGGAGAGGCTACTGCCGTTACTGGCCCAGCTCAAGTTACTGCGGGTATTCAACTGGAAAGTTCCCAACCTCCTCCCTCTAAAGACAAGCAAGTTGTCATCAAAGATTCAAGCACAGAGGATACTGTTGGCGAAGATTCGTCTTCTTTAACTTCTTCGTCTGAGGATACTTCCTCTGATGAGAGTGAGGTAGAAAGGGAGAATCTTGATGACGCTTATGAAGAAGGAGAAGTGAATATTAGCGGCGAAGATGAGGCAATCGCAGAAAATATTCCTGCTGACGAAAGACATATCACTTCCACTTCTGAGGCTACTCTTGCAAAGGCTTCCCCTATAGTGAGGGAAGAAGAAGAACCTCTTGATTATGGAGAATACGGATATTCGCCGTGTAAGATAGTGTCGCTATCATCATTTCACTTTTGTTCTTTTTTTTTTTTTTTTTTTATCTTACTCATTTCATTTAAGGTGATCATGCTACAACTGCGGAAGCACCTAGTGCTTCTCCTCTAAACTTGCCCCCTGTCGTACCATCAGCCTCGCCGAGATCTTCCATACCCCCACAATCAGTGGTGAGCGAAGTCACTTTTTCATAGGAGCCCACTGACTCGCTTATCCCTGCTACTGCCACCACAAGTGCTGAAAACACAGCTCCGTCTTTTGCCGATATGATAGCACCTGATCCTCTTCTTGCTAGAAGAGGGCAACCACTTGTTGTTTCGGTACCAGCAGAAGGTATATTCTTTTCTTTTTCTTGTTGGTACTTTTCTTATCACCTGTGCATAAAACCTTTATTAAAAATTTATTTCATTCCTTGACAGGGAATTTACCTCCAAGTAGTGCAGCCAGTTCTGGTTTTATTGGCACTTCATTGAATGCGACATCCTTTGAGAAGATCTCTGCGCATAAATTAGCCTTGATCAGGAATTCGATACTGGCTATTGTCGAAATCTTCAAAGATCCTGATCAATGGTGTGATTTGGCTGTTGCTTTGGATGTCTTGAACAACACTTCTCGCATGGCTAAAGTTGATATCTCCCCCTTACACGACGCTCTCTTGAGATTTCAGAATTCAATAACAGCCATATCGTCAACTGCAACCATGACTGTTCCTCCTGAGATCTTGGAATACAGAAAACAGCTCGTAGATCTCAAAGAGAGAATTTCCTAGCTTGCCCCTCTTGTCTCTCATCACGATCAAGACCAATTGAAGACTCTTGTTAATGAGAAATCATCTGTTCTTGATCATATTACAGCCCTGAAGCAAGAAATTTTGCAATTAGAGAGGTAGAGTTCGGAGGTAGAGCTAAATATTGAAAGAGTCCAGGAGAAGAAAGAATGCAGCTGCCATTCTGTGGATTCCGAGAGATCCGAATTATTGGAGAATGAAAAGCTGATCATTTCTTTAGAGGGAAAGCTAGCGGGTATTCCGGATCATGCCCAACTGATTTCGAATGCTCAATTGGAGCATGTCGCTGCTCAAGTTAGTCTTCAAGAAAATTTGCAGCAATACTTAGTAACATTAGGCATCACAGGAGAGCTGTAAAATGCATAACTTTAATAGATATTTTGCTACTGTTCATGCTTTCAGAAAAAAAATCGTAAGTGACTTATGACATTCAGATGACGATACATTGTCTAATTTATGTGATGTTCTGATCAATGTGTTTATGATGCGTTATGTTCCTTTTATTTTATTTTACTATTATACTATATATTTATTTATATCCTTTTATGCCTCATCAGTGGGGATTTCCTAGATGATCCTTATTCTTAATTGGCGGTATTATGTTTCAATTTAGTTAGTCACACACAGTTTAAGCTCATGAGTAGTGGTGCGCATGCACACATACAGTTTAAGCTCTTGAGTAGTGGAGCACTTGTTGGTCTTATGTGATGGTCTCTGTAACTCTCTAGAGTTCTCTTGGACTTTTCACTGCCTTGAGTTCATAGCACGGTCCATCAGAGGGGCCCAGTGACGCTACCGGGCGGTGAACTGTTGGTTTTACGCACAGGGTTGGCCACGGTTACTCTCTAGAGTTCGCAGGGCTCGCAAGGCTACCTTTGGACACCAAATCTAGGGTCGCCGGTCCATCAATGAGTAGGCTTAATCCCTTCCTCACGAGTTACTACTGAAATCAAACCCTAGATCTGGGGGGTCTTACGCATGGTTGGCCTAAAAGCTCCCACTGCGGCCCCTGTTTTCTTCTTCTGCAAGGTCGAGCCCATTCACGGGAGGGCACTTTCATCTGTTCCCCGTGGCGCTGCCAGAAAGCTATACAGACGGCATGGGAGTTACGGTGACTAGTCTTCGCGGATTTATGGCCTTTTAGGCTTTGAATCCTTGACTTCGTCAGCTGCCCACATGGGTGCGCACGATGGTTTTCGTGGGCTTTTTAGGGCCACTGACTCCTCGTCGCTGCCCGAATGGCGATCTTGATAAGTCTTATGTGTAGTTGGCCGACCCTTTTAGAGCTTGATCCTTTGAGAGCTTGATCCTTTGAGGATTTGATCCTTTTAGAGCTTGATCTTCTTTTTTTTTATTATATTTTTTTTATTTTTTATAGAGCTTTTAGCTCTTTCTTAGAGCTTGATCTTTTTTATTTGGCTCTTTTAGGATTTGGCTTGGCTAGACTGCCTCTTTGACTGAGATTGATATATCCTTGCTTTTGATAGTATCTTTAAGAAGATCCGTGCCTTGTAGGGCAATAATAATTATGATCATTGTCATTGCCAGCATAATAGACGTTTCCGACTGTTTTTGATAATATCTTCAAGAGGATCCGTGCCTTGTAAGGCAATATATCAATCTTGTCGATATCTTCAAGAGAATCAATATCTTCAAGAGAATCTTCAAGGTGATATTGACTTTGTCAAACTTATTTGGTGATGATGATGATCCATATATTTTTTTAGAATTAATGCTTGCTAACATAGTTGACATGCTCGTAAATTTCTTCTTCATAACTTCTTTTGTTGACATATAGACATGATCTTATTCATCCTTGCCCCCTTTTGATACAGAATCAATATGCTGATAATATTTTGGGTCAAAATTAGCATGTCTCTCTTCAAGGCTAGTATCTTTTGATGAAGCGGGCGTTGACAGGTATACTGATACCCTGCCCCCCTTGATTTGCGATTCTATATGCCCCATTGGAGTACACTTCTTTTACCACATATGGATCGTCCCATTTAAGCTCGAACTTGCCCCCTGTCCGGCAAGTGACCACTATAGGTCTTTTCAGCATTAGCACCATATCCCCTTTTTTGAAAGAGCGTATTTAACTTGTTTATGAAAGGCAACCGATATCCTAGCCTGATATGACTGCAACCGCTGCTGAGCTGCTAGACGTTTCTCATCGAGAAAATCTAATTCTTTCAGCCTTATTTTTGCATTTTCATCATCTGTTATAGACTGATATACCGCCACTCTGAGCGATGCCACCTGTATTTCGATTGGGATGACTACCTCCATGCCATAGATTGATGAATACGGTGTCGCCCCTGTTGCTATACGATGGGTAGTTCTGTAGGCCCATAATGCTTCCTGTAACTTTTCATCCCAATCGCGCTTATTGCTTGTTACCGTTTTCTTTATTATTTTGACAATCGTTTTGTTAAACACCTCCGCTAATCAATTGGTCGGGGGATAGTAAGGTGTTGAAAATGAATGTTGGATGCCGAACTTCTGACACAACTTTTTCATGCCTCTATTTTTAAAAGGGGTACCATTATCAGAGACGATCTTTTTCGGAATACCATGATGGTATATTATGGCATGCCGGATGAAATTGACCATGTCATTTTCTTTAACATTGCGCAAAGCGACTGCTTCGGTCCACTTGGAGAAACAGTCTGTCGCTGCCAAAATATATTATTTTCCTTTAGACGAAGGTGGACTTATAGGGCCAATCACGTCGAGTCCCCAAGCTGAGAAAGGCCAAGAAGCAATAGACTGATGTAAGTCTTCTGGGGGAACATGTATTATATCCCCATGTATTTGACATTCATGACACCGCTTCGCATATTCTATCGTATCTTTGAACATGGTAGGCAGTAATAACCCATTCAATGCACTCTATGGCATAAATTTCGCCCGGCTTGATGCGCTCCACATTCTCCTGAATGTGCTTCATGCAGCATTTGATTTGCTTCTTGCTTGTCTAAGCACCGTAACAGCATTCCATTATAAGATTTTCTATACAATACTTCGCTGCATATGACAAATTTGCCCGATCGCTGCTTAATCTGCTGTCTTTGCGCATTATCTTCTGGCAAGATGTTGTATTTGAGATAATCGACGAAAGGCTGACGCCAATCATCTGTCGTTATTTCCAGACAGGATATAGGAAACATTTCAACGATTTCTTCGATAACCTCTGTGGATGGCAAGAATCTTCTTTCTTCTATATTTACCTGGAGAGGACTTCGATTTGTGCAGGACAGAGCCGCTGCCAGACTGGCTAAAGCATCCGCTTTTGCATTCTCAGATCGTGGTATATGTTTGATTTCCACATGACAAAATTGTTCAAGTAACTGTTGTGCTTTCCGACAATAAGGCAAGAGCTCTTGTTTCCTTACTTCGAATTCTGTTGTCAATTGATTTATAATCAATTTAGAATCTCTGAAGATGTGCAATAATTTTATTTTCATTTGCTGAGCTATTTCCATTCCGATAATGAGGGCCCTGTAATCGGCCTCATTGTTCATGCATGTGGTACCCAGTGTGAAGGAGTATGGCAACAGATCGCCTTGAGGTGTAATAAATATCACTCCTGCCCCCGCTCCCGATGTTCGAGCAGCACCATCAAAATACATCTGCCATGGGCTCTGGGATTCGGCCAGCATAACTTGCTCGTCTGAAAAATCATCGTTAATTTCTTCACTTTCTGCCACAGGATGTGCTGCGAGGAAATCTGCCACGGCCTGCCCTTTTACTGCTTTTGCCAGCCTATACGAAATAGTATACTCTGATAATAATAACATCCATTTGGCTAATCTTCCCGACAACATTGGCTTGGTCATCAAGAATTTTATCGGACCTGCTCATGAGATCAAAGTTATATCGTGGGAGAGACAATAATGTCTTAACTTTTGTACAGCTAATATCAACGCCAAAATTCTTTCTCGATCGAGGAATAATTGCATTCTGCCCCCATCAATGTTCGGCTTAGATAATAAAGAGCAGTCTCCTTTCTGGCTTCATTTACCTGTGCCAACAAAGCACCCAAAGAATTTGTAGCTGCAGATGTATATAAGATAAGCGGCTTACCTCTCACTGGAGCTGTTAACCGGCGGCTGTTTCAGCAATTTCTTAATTGAATCAAATGCATTCTGACAGGCGTGATCCCATACAAAATCTGTATCTTTCTTTATTAGTCGAGAAAATGGCTGACACCTTCCTGCGAGATTTGAAATGAAACGGCGAATGTACGCTAGTTTTCCTTGTAAGCTTTTCAATTCCTTTAGCGTTGTCGGTGGTGGCATATTTTGAATAGCCTTAATTTTTCCTGGATCGATCTCGATGCCTCTATGCCGTACAACGAAGCCGAGAAATTTGCCCGAAGATACTCCGAACGCACATTTAGCTGGATTCATCTTTAATTGTTTCTTTCTGAGTCGACGGAAGACTGCTGCCAAATATTCACGGTGTTCTTGATGATCTCCTGACCTAACCACTAAGTCGTCAACTTAGCATTCAACATGTTTATGCATCATATCTTGAAAGATATTTTTCATCGCCCTCTGATATGTTGTCCCGACATTTTTAAGACCAAAAGGCATAACTTTGTAACAATAAATCCCAAGTGGTGTTCTGAATGCTGTTGCCTCTTCATCTTCGGCCGCCATCCTGATTTGATTATAACCTGTATAACCGTCCATAAAAGACATAATAACATACTGAGTAGTACTATCGATCAATAACTCTGTTATTGGGAGAGGGAAGTCGTCCTTTGGATATGCTTCGTTCAGATCTCTGAAGTCAATACATACTCTGATCTGCCCATTCTTCTTCTTCACAGGAACGATGTTTGATATCCACTTGGGATACTTAACTTCCCTGATGAACCCAACCTTTATCCGTTTGTTTACTTCCCTTCGATTAACGGAATCCGGTTTGGGTGGAATTGCCTTTGTGCTTGCTTTACTGGTTTCTTTTCTTTGGAGATGTTTAATCGATGCATCGCTACGGAGGGTTCCAGTCCCGACATCTCTTCATATGTCTAGGCGAAGACTTCTTTATTTTCTTTGAGAAGTTGGCCATATTTCTCGAATTCCTGTTCAGAAAGGCTAATGCTGATGAATGTATTTCTCGGCTCTTCTGCTGTTCCCAAATTTATTTCTCGTAAGCCATCTATTGTCGGTTGCCCCCCATCTTTTATTTATTTTGGAGTTGTTTCAGGATACTCGACTACCTTAGGATCTTGTTCTGGTATTTGCGCGGCCGAAGTCATATTTACTGATACCATATTCACTGATGACTTTGCTCCTGGCCCCTGGAATTTTCTCCCCTTTTCCTGATTAACCCTAAGAGGGATTTGAATTCCTTTCCCATGATTCAGTCCAGTGGGTTTGTTACAATCAAAGCCCATATTTCTCATGATTTTCTTGCTTACTGCACTGTATTTTTTCAAATTTTGCGGTGTTAACTCTCCATGATATACATTGCTTGTGATCTCATCCTTTGCTTTCGCTGCAGCATGGAATTATATCGGCTCAGGGTATTTAGTACTAGCCCTGACTTGAAATCTTCCTGGAGCGGCTGTAAATGGCTTACACCTTTCAATATTGGGTAAGGGCATCGTATAATTGGACTGTAAGATTTTCAACTGTTCTGTCGATAACAATGTCAACGGCGGCTGCCCCGGTTGTCTCAGACGCTTGGGTACAAAATAAAACTTCTTTCTTGCTTCTGCAGTCCCAGAAGATTCCGCCCTTTCTTCTCTAATATTGTTTATTCAGACGTCTTTTAAGACTCTCTTTTCATCATTATTTCCCACCCCTTCGGAGAATCCTTTATAATAGCCAGCGTCCGCGAAGAAAGACTCAACTTCCGTATATGGTTTTGCGTTAGCCATCACCTTGCACTGCATTCCGTCCTTACAGTATTTGAAACATTGGTGTAGAGTAGAGGGTACAATACTGTACTGATGTATACACGGCCTTCCCAAGAGAAGGTTATACGTTGTCACAACATTTATAACGTGACATATAACAATAGTAATTAATTCTCCCACTTCCAATGTCACTGTAATCTTACCGAGCGCGCGTTGTCCATCTTGATTGAACCCCTGTATCATTATTCCGCTGGGGCACAAATCAGAACGGCGATAGCCCAATTTTTTTATCATGGAGAGTGGCAAAAGATTCACTGCAGACCCATTGTCTATCATAATCCGTTTTATCTTCTTTTCACAAACATATCCTTCTATCATTAGTGGTCTATTATGTTCCGCTTCACCAATTAAATCATCATAAGAGAACGAGATTACTGGTAGACAATTTGCCTGTTCATTGTGTCTTTCATGTTTCATTTTTGTCAATAAAGTTTCTCTCACATGGTGATCAGACAGCGCTTGGATCAAACTCTGTCAAAACTCTTCTGATAATTTGAGCGCATCATAGATGCTTAGACGTGCCGGTATGTCCTTCAAGTGGCTAACTATGTCATAAGCCACTTTTGTCACTCAGTTCCCCTTTTTACTTCCATCCTTGTTGTTTTGTCTTTCGGTAACTTCTTTTCTCGTAATTCCTACTTTTTGCTTCATCGGACTCGTTACCTGCTTCCCCGATCGCAACGTAATCATTGCTGCATTCTTTATTGACTTTCGATTTTCTCTCCCTTTTATTTCTCGGCCCTTTTCCTGGACTGAAAATACGTTTACTGTCGCCCTCCTACTCTTTTCCTTGCTTTCACTGGTTATTATTTTGCCCCTTATTTATCATTCGCTGTATGATGCACTTCAACGTATAGCAATTCTCCGTCGGATGTCCCACTAGGTGATGATAATGGCAAAAGTTTCTTTCCCGGGTCTTCATCACATCTTCAGGGCGCTTGGGCTCTGGTAATTCCAGGGTACCAGCTTTTAACAACTGCTGCATCATAGGAACTACGTCTTCTTTATCGAATTCAAATCCTTCATGAGAATCGAGCATTCTGAGCCTTTTTCCGCCGTATCTATCCCTTGAATGATTCCAGCCTTCTTTTCCTTCCGATCTTTTGTCTCTTGAGCCCCTCGCATCTTGATTTTTCTTATCACGATCGATGGTATTGACGGTCGTTCTGCCAGTTATCCTTCTGACGGTTTCATGATGAAATGCTGGCATCTTTCGAGTCATTAATTCCAACGCATGGGCTTTGGTAGCCAAATCGCGAAAGGTTTTGACATCGGCGCTGGTGAGTCCGAACGCGATTCCTGTTTCCATAGAGTTCAAACACATCTTGACCTGTTCCTTTTCTTCCGGCAACTGTATACACGATGCCCCCAGTGTCTTCCATCTGTCTATGAACTTTTCGACTGGTTCTCCTTCTCTCTGTCGTACTGAAGCTAATTCCGTGATGCTAACATCGCGCTCTGATGAGAAGAAGTTTGACATGAAAGCATCTTGCATTTCCTCCCATGTGCGTATAGATCCTGGAGCTAATTTTGAATACCATCGGAAAGCTTTACTTGTCAATGATGACCCGAATAATCGTAAGCAGTATTGAGGTATCGTGGAGAAATTCTCCATGCTGGTAATGAAGTGCATCAAGTGCTCTTCAGGTGACCCTTCTCCGTTAAACTTCTGAAAGTCTGGATGCTTGAAATTAACCAGAAAAGGGACGTCTTCTACTTCTCTTGAGTACGACATCCGGTATCTGAAACGGCCGGTATTCGCGCGCTCTCTCTCTATTCTGACTGCTTCTTCAACGACTTGCCTTACGTCATCCTGTGTTATAGCTCTTGTTGCTGGAACGGATCCTCGCGATCCTATCCCCTGTGGACGGGAACCTTCAGGTTGGCTCTCCTGTCCATTTGTCGCTCCCATCATAGGTGGAGCCGCTATCTGGGCTACGTTATGAGCCAGAGTTGCCAGAGCTTCTCTGAGGTTCCGACACTCGTCCATTAGTGCTCTTTGCGCCTCTGCCATTTGGTCAACACGTTCTTCAGTGGTCGGCCTGTTTTCTTGACTCGTCCCTGCCATGTACATTGTGGCTTCTTTACTATTTGTCAAGGCCGTTGTTGGAGTAAGACGAGAGTACGTTGACGTAACAGGGCTTATAAAGAGAGGAGATATCGGAGTCTCGTTCGACTTTTGTACGCTTCCCGTGCTGTTGATCGATCGGGGCGATACAGTTATGGGTGATACAGGCATCGGTGATCCTATCATCAGTGTTTTACCTTTTTGTGCTTCTATCCATTTGGTCCTTGGGGTGACTAGAGCTGAAAAATCGTGTGATGCGAACTGTAAAGCTGTTCGTTTGGGGTATATCGCAGGAGAAGCTAGCTCGGGTTTTCTTCTTGCTATACTGCGCGTGATTGGTCCCTCAGCTCTTGGTAGAGATAAGTTTGCCTTGCGGCTCTTTAAGTTCTTTGCTTTTGTCCTCCTAGACAAGACCACAGTCCAGTTCCCGTCACTTTCCTGTGATTGAGGTGAGACGGAAATGACTCTCGCTGTTACTTGAGTCACTTTGCGCCTGTTTGTAGTGCATGCATTCGTATGCTCAGGAGTTCGGCTTGGCGCGTATTCGACTACAAACCCAGTGGGGATGAAGCGGAAGTTCACTTTTCTCATAACGTTAGCTATCAGTAGTATTATGTAATTGAATTCGGGTACCTTCAGTAATGAAACATACACGAATTTAGTATGCGAGGGATTAAGTAAACTATCTTAGAGATGAAGGGGAGGATGTTCCCACTGAGAGTCGCCATTTTGGCGTCTAAGAGGCGCCAAAAAGTGATAAGAGTCTTACAACTTTCCCCAATGTTAATGTTAAATAAGATAAAGTGTCCCAAGTGGAGTCGCCATTTTGTTTTGACAAGGAAATAAATGTATTTGATTTTGGGGTATTATCTTATTTAAACATAACAATGGAAAAGTATGAAGACAATCATCATATCTTTACTGATACTGAATTCATTTACATCCTCTCTATATCCCTTGATTCTAAGATAGATCATTCAAGATTGAAGAATTATTTTAAGTGCAATTATTATGATTCAATATAAATTTTAGCAGCACTTCGGCGCTATTTCGGTTATCTCCCAATACTTAGGAGGAATTACTGAATTAATCAGTTAATCTTCTTGGAGATAGAAATTCCGGCAGCACTCCGGCAGCTTCTTCAGTCATCTCCCAATACTTAGGAGGAATGTTGAATTAATCAACCAATCTTTCCTTTCAAAGAAGATTTGAAGAGTCAGCAAAACTCCTGCACCAAGCTAGTTGAGTGACCTTTTACGCGACCCCCGCAACTGGTAATGTGGTTGCGCGGTTCGCGCAAAGGATATTCTGGTTGCGCGGTCCGCGCAACTGATATCGCACTTTGCTCGGTCCGCGCAACTGATCGTTGTCTCTCTCTTCTACCTTCAGTTGCTCTGCTTCAGTTTTCAAAATATTTCAATGTCTTAAATAAAAGGAAGAGCGGAGTATTTATAGGCCCTTCACACATGTCAGTGGTCTTCGTTGATTGCGCGACTGGCGCAACTGCCTTCCTCGTTGCGCGACCAGCGCAACTGCCTTCTTGATTGCACGATCCGTGCAACTGTCGTCATTGTTCCACGACCCGCACAACTATTGTCTCGGCTGTGAGATCGGCGCAAATGAATAACTTGGTTGTGCGACCCGCGCAACTGCATCACTTAGTTACGCGACTCATGCAACTTGTCTTCCTCCACCAGTTGTCCCCTGAATGTCAATCTTTCCCTCTCAAGATGATAATTTTTTATGCTCCAACAGACCCAATCATCATGTGGATCCCATTTTTCGATCTCATGATCATGCCCCACTACCCTAGGCGACCTAGGACTTGGAGTTTTGCTTATTACCATTGTTAGGAACATCATGAACGGTTTAGATTACATTGATTAGTTGTTATTTTTTATTACTTCGCCTTTAAGTAATAGTATGCGCACATAGCATGGCTTTCGGGGTAAGGTTTTTCTTATAAATAGACAATCCCTTATAGATGATTAATAAAATTGTACGTTTTTCCGCTTCTCTAATTCTCTAAGTTGTGGAAACCTAATTGGGTGTGAAACCCTCCATTCTTCGAAGGGCTAACTATCGGGGTGTGAAGCCACACCCATCCCAAATCGCCCCCATCTCTTACCCTCCATATTCCTCATCTCCTAAAGCCATCCCCTCATCAAATCCACCCACGTTTACAGCTAATCTTCACCTATAACAGATTTCCAGAATCTGGCCCTATAGGAGGGCCGAAACTTCTACGGAGCACCATATTCAAACCGATCATCCGTTTGGCTTGAAATTTAGAGGGAAGGTGGTTCATCCCTGACTGACTAAGCTCTAGCTAGCCGATTCCAGATTCGTGCACCCCACACACATATGTCAGGCCAGTTTGCTGTCCACTCATGGGGGCTGATCACAGGTTCCATCTCGTCTCTATTTCACTCATCTTTCACCTTGTTTCTATAACCCTAACCCTAAATCATCTCAAATATCCAAGTTTTATTCCACTTTTGAAACCCTAGGTTTTCCCGAATTGAAACGCGAGAATCCCTTGGATTGGGAAATAATCCTTTGCATGTGTTGACGAATTTACTATCCTTTGAGCATTGTTTGGTCTATAATTTTTAATTGATTTAGCCCTAACTTGTGTTGACTTGGACCCTCGTAGATTTCCCTTGTTGAATGCTTGACTTTATGTGGGATGTGGAATTATTGTGATTGTTTCTAAATTATTATGATCTAAAGCCTGAAATCTTGCACATCTTATCCAATTTTCATGTCCTGCATCATTTACTCATTACTCAAAATTACTCCTTTAAATTCAGATTTCTTCTTTAGTTCTTCATCTAGTTATAGTTCTAGTTAAATTCAAAAGACACACGAGTTCAGTCCCTGTGGATTCGACCTCGGTCTCACCGAAATTAATACTACAATGTGACCCTACACTTAGGGTTGTAAACAAGTTTTTGGCGTCGTTGCTAGGGACTAACAGTTGCATTTTTCTGAAATTAATTAGATTTAGAATCAGATTTAGAATTAGGTTAAGATTAGGGTTAACTTTTTGTTTGATTTTTAGGTTAGGAATTTTTCTGCTTTGTTTTAGCAACTTTGTTTTCTATTTTGTAAGGTCTTGACCTAGCATCTCCTATCTGGTAACTTCGTTCTAACTCTCTCTTTCTTACTTCTTATTTGCTGTAGTTTTCAATTCTTAGATTTATGATTAAATTATGAACTTGAAGGCTGCGAGTGTTTCATGCCCAAGTGGGTTCATGACAACACTCGACGTCTCTTAAGTGAAGGAGGATTAGTTGAGGGGTTATTTATCCATCACATGATTAGACACCACTTGAGATCCTTAGAGTTAATTGAAGTGATGGCTACAAATCAACCGGCCAATCAACCTGCAATTCAACCTCAACCTCCGGTTGAGGAAATTCAGGATGCAAACGAGGTGCATCAAGCACCCCCACCTCGTACTTTATGAGATTATTTACAACTGACGGGGGTGAGCACACCTTCATGTATGTTTTTTCTAGAAACTATGGGACATATGGATATCAAGCTAGGAGTGATCCAACTCCTTCCAAAATTCCATGGACTTTAATATAAAAATTCATTCTTACACTTAAAAGAGTTTAATGAGATCATAGCCACTTTATATTTTCTCAACGTGTCCGAGGACACGGTTAAGTTGAAACTCTTTCCCTTCTCTTTGAAAGAGAAAGCTAAGACATAGTTGCACTCACTACGTCCACGATCTATTGGTAGATGGAACGACATGACAAGGGAGTTCATAAATTTTTTTTTCCCATATCATAAAATGAACACCCATAGAAAATTGATCATGAACTTCGCCCAAAAGGAAGATGAAACATTCTTCCAATGTTGGGAGTGGTTCAAGGATCTCGTCAGTTCATGGCCACAACACGGTTTTGAAACATGGTGCATAATAAGTTTTTTTTTTTTTTTATACGATGGGCTGACATCTTCCATGCGCCAAATGGTCGAGACAATGTGTAATGGGGAATTTATGAATAAAGAGGTCGATGATGTGTGGGATTATTTTGACAAGCTAACTGAAAACACACAATCATAGGACATCTCCCCAAAATTTAGCACCACATCTAAGCTTACTCAATCAAAGGAAAGGGGCAGAATATATCTTCTGAAAGAGGATGATGATATAAATGCTAAAGTGGCTAATCTCACAAGAAAACTCGAGGTCATGGAACTTAAGAAGGATAAGGCTAAGGAAACTGTTTGCGGTATTTATGCTTGCAACATTTACACAACTGAAATTTGTCCAACAATACCTGCCTTTCAAGAGGTACTGAATGAGCAATCTAATGCTGTGAATAATGACCAAAGACCTTTCAGTGGACCTACTTCAAATACTTACAATCCTAGTTGGAGAAATCATCCAAACTTCAGTTGGAGGAACAAACAAACTGCTACTCCTCAAGGATTCCTTAACCAATTCCTAAATTAAGGGAAACCTCAAGAGGATCCGGTCTTAAAACATATCCAAAATCAAGAGCTTTTTAACCAGGGTATGCTCCAAGCCTTTCAAAACCTTATAAATGCAATACAAGAGTTTGAGGCAAACAAAGTAATTGAGGAAAAAGGGACCCTTCCGGCCGAGCCTCTCCCCAATCCAAAACCGCAATACGAGGTCAGTGACCTAAGATCTTCAAATCAGATAGAACAAGCTAAATCTATCACCACTCTTAGGAGTGGGAAAACCATTGACAAAACCATTCTGGTTAGGGCTGGAAAGGCCAAGGACTTGGAAGAGGACGACAATGATAGATCTAGCACTGCTCTACAAGAATTAAAATCGAAACCTCAAGGCAAGCAGATTGGTACATTTCCCCAACGGTTGATTACACTAAAACCTCTCTTTAACTCTCAGGACATTCTAGAGGTGTTGAAACAAGTGAAGGTCAACATCCCTCTTCTGGATGCTGTGAAACAAATTTTTTCATGCGCCAAATTTCTAAAAGACTTATGCACGACTAAGAGGCGGCAAATTATCAAAAAGAAAATATTCCTAATAGAAAGAGTGAGTGTCATCCTTAAGCAAAGTGTGCCACAAAAATATAAAGATCTAGGTAGCCCGACTATCACTTGTATAATTGGAAATCACCAAATTGAGAAAGCACTTCTTGACTTGGAGGCGAGTGTAAATATGATCCCTTAGTCTACAAACAACTTGGTCTAGATGAATTAAAACCCACCCGTACCACACTATAGCTTGCTAATCACTTAGTTCGTGTACCGATGGGGACGATCGAGGATGTGTTGGTCCTAGTTGATAATTTCTAATTTCTAGTAGATTTTATCATCCTGGGTACTCAACCCATTGTAGATATGAGCACCCAAATTCCTGTCATACTTGGCCGCTCGTTCCTTGTTACGTCAAATGCTATCATCAATTGTTGGAATGGGGTCATGAATTTGTCATTTTGAAATATGACGTTGGATCTCAATATCTTTTTCAACATGAGCAGACAGGCAGAGGATGGTGACGAAACCCACGACATTAATACGATAGACTCTTTCGTGGAAGATAGAGCTTTGATGACCTTATCCTCTGACCCTTTAGAGACATGCTTGGCACACTCCCCTAATTTGGATGATGATCCGATTAGGGAGATGGATGCCATGCTTGATACTGCACCGGTACTTGAAGGTAACTGGTGGAGGCTACAATTTGAAGAATTACCCCAAACTGATATAGTGCCTCTACCATCTAACCTCAAAGCACCGAATCTTAACCTAAAACCTTTACCCTCTGATTTGAAATATGTTTATTTAGGTCAAGATGAGACATACTCGATGGTGATTTCTTCCCACCTTGAGCAAGAATAAGAGAGTTGCTTATCTCTACTCTCATTGAGCATAAATGAGCCCTTGGATGGTCGATTGTGGACCTCATGAGAATTGACCATTTGATTTGTACTCAACGCATTTATCTTGAGGATAATGCGAAGACCTCCCGACAACCACAACGTAGATTAAATCCAAACATGAAGGAAGTGGTTAAGGCCGAGGTACTTAAGCTATTGGATGTGAGTATCATATACCCTATATCCGATAGTCAATGGGTGAGTCCAACTCAGGTGGTTCCTAAGAAGTTCAGAATCACCATCGTAGCCAATGCCAAAAATGAACTCATGCCAACTAGAGTTATTACTAGTTGGAGAATGTGCATTGACTATATGAAGTTGAATACCGTCACGAGGAAGGACCACTTTCCTTTACCCTTCATTGATCAAATCTTGGAAAGGCTAGCTGGTCACTCTTACTATTGCTTCCTTGACAGATATTCGGGCTACAACCAGATAGAGATAGCCCTTGAAGATCAAGAAAAGACTACATTCACATCTCCCTTTGGCACATTTACTTACCGAAGGATGCCATTTTGACTATGTAATGCCCCCGCCACTTTTCAGTGATTCATGTTGAGTATTTTTTCTAATATGGTTGGGCAATATTTAGAGGTCTTCATGGACGATTTCTCTATCTTTGGTCCATCCTTCAGTGAATGTTTAGAAAATGTGAAAAATATGTTGGGCGATAGGAGGAAAAGAATTTGATACTTAATTGGGAGAAGTGCCACTTCATGGTTCGTAAGGGAATTGTTCTTGGACATATCATCTTATCCAATGGAATTGAGGTAAATAAGGATAAAATTGATCTTATCTCTAACCTATCGCTACCTAAAAGCATACGAGACGTGCGATCCTTCTTAGGACATGTTGGATTTTACAGAAGATTCATAAAAGACTTTAGTCACCTCACTCGTCCTTTATGCAATCTACTTCAAAAGGATGTACCATGCTAGTGGATTGAGCAATACCAGGAAGATATTTCTAAGCTCATAGGCATGTTGACCACGCACCTATCATGCAGCCACCTGACTAAAAATTTCCCTTTGAAATTATGTGTGATGCGTCTGACTATGCTATTGGAATGGTATTAGGCCAGAGAAAAGAAAAGAAGCCATACGTCATTCACTACATAAGTAGAACTCTAAATCTTGGCCAGGTAAACTACTCCACTATGGAGAAGGAACTCTTAGCCGTAGTGTTCGGTTTGGACAAATTTAGGTCTTACTTGATCGGATCTAAGATCATTATCTACATCGATCATGCGGTGCTCAAGTATCTTATTTCTTAGAATGATGCTAAGCCCCACTTGATAAGATGGATCCTCCTACTTCAGGAATTTGATTTAGAAATAAAGGATAAAAAGGAAGTAGATAACGTAGTGGCTGACCATCTTCCGAGACTTGATCTTCCTGATTCCCTTGAACGAACAATTGTTTAAAGTCTCCCACTTACTTTGGTTTGCTGATATTGCTAATTATCTTGAAATAGGTTTCACGCCAACATATTGGACTATGCAAGATAAGAAAAAATTCTTCACCGAGGTACGCAAATTCTTTTGGGATGATCTGTAATTATTTAAATATTGCCTGACTAAATCTTAAGGAGATGTGTGCAAGACAATGAACACCAAAGTGCCATCTCCTTTTGTCACTCTCAGGCTTGTGGTGGTCACTTTTCTGCTAAAAAGACCATGACCAAAATCCCGCAGTGCGGCTTTTACTGGCCCACTATGTTCAAGGACACTCATGAGTTTTTCAAAGCTTGTGAGCATTGTAAAAAATTAGGTGCATTGTCCCATCGAAATATGATGCCTTTGAACCCCATTCTGATCATTGAAGCATTTGATTGCTGGGGCATCGATTTCATGGGCCCATTTCCCTAATCTTTTGAAAATTAATACATTTTGTTAGCCGTAAACTATGTCACTAAATGGGTCGAAGAGATTCCGTGCCAGAACAATGACCATCGAACGGTTATTAAATTCTTAAAAGAAAATATCTTTTCCCAGTTCGGAACACCTCGAGCCATCATTAGTGATGGAGGTTCACACTTCTGTAATAGGCCATTCGAAAACTTAATGAAGAAATATGACATCTTTCATAAGGTGAGCACTGTATACCACCTACAAATAAGTGGGCAAGTTGAGATTTTCAATAGGGAGATTAAACACATTTTAGAGAAAATGGTTAACCCTAATCGCAAGGATTGGTCAATCCACTTTATCGATGCTTTATGGGCTTACCTTATTGCATTTAAGACACTATTGAAATGTCTCCCTTTAGACTTGTCTATGGGAAAGCTTGCTACTTACCTGTGGAGTTGGAACATAGAGCCTATTGGGCTATTAAAAATCTGAACTTCAATTTGGACAACGTTGGCTCACCGCGCACACTTCAGTTAAATCAACTCGAGGAAATCCGGAATGACGCATATGAGAATTTAAGAATTTATAAGGGCAAAATGAAGGTGTTTCATGAACAACACATTCTTCGAAAATCATTCACACCAGGTCAAAAAGTCATTTTGTACAATTCTCGATTACATCTCTTTTCGGTTAAACTCTGATCTCGATGGACCGGACCTTTCATAATCACTAATGTTTATCCTCATGGGGCTGTTGAGATAAAGAATTCAAACAATGGCAATGCTTTCAAAGTGAATGGACATCATTTGAAGCCATTTGTTGAGAAATTTGATTCAGAGGACATGTCCATACCTATGAATGATCCTATTTACCAGGATTGACCTCATAGTCTAATAGAGGTGTAGTTAGGTTTACTGCTTTCATGGAATTTAGGATTAGGATAATTTACTTTCATTGAATTTAGGATTAAGATAGTTTGTTTTTCATTTATTTTGTTTTTACTCTGGCTAACCCTTTTTCACAATGAGATTGTTTTGACCAGAAACGAAAGCATTTGATTTAGGGGAATTATCATACATAATAATGACAAGATGAAGAATAGAGAGAATAATCATCAAATCTTAGTCATTCTGAATTCATTACATCCTTTTGATCCTCTAATTCCAGGATAGAGTTTTACGGCTAAAAGTATAAGTATTGAATAGATTCAAATATGAATTTCGGCAGCATTCCGGCTCATGTTACCCATGTCTCCATAAGAGATGAGTTGTGCGGATCTTTTCCTCGCATGAATCTCCCTTCCTTAATATGATAAAAGAGTGTTAGGAATCCCTGCAGAACTTCAGAATGACTTGGGAAACTTTTGGAAATCAACATGACACTGCCGTCTTAGAGTACTCGCGTAACTCCTCCACGAGTTGCGCAGGCCCGCGCAACTCACAAGGAGTGGTGCGGACCGACCGTCTTCACTCTCTCTCTCTCTTCTCTCTCCAGTACTTGTCAGAGGCACTTGTCTTCCGAACATCCGATCCTCCAAATGAGGGGTAGGGGGTATTTATAGGCATCCACATGTGTGGGTCCTCAAATTTCAAGCTGTGGCCCCACTTTGTATTCCTGATCCAACCAACCCTAAAGGGAGTAGCGCGAACTAGCGCACTCATGACGAGTTTCGCAGTCTCGTGCAACTCATGTTCCAGTATAAATCCTCCCCTGCACAACTTGCCTCTCGCTCAACTCAATATTCTTAAATCTTCCTTGACCAACTTTTATGCTCCAACAGATGCCCCCTTGATTCGAGATTGGACCATGCATCAAGTTAATTTGAAGGATCAAAATTTTCCTCCTATTGAACTTGAGTTGCGCGGACTCGCGCAACTCGTAAGCGGGCCTTGCCGGCTATAAATATCAAATTCCCCATCCATTACTTCATTTTGAAATTCTTCTCCCCAGCCACCCATTTCTGCACTGCTCGAGAACCTGGGCAACTTTCAGTCCACGCACCTCACAGACCGCGCAACTCTACTCGCCGTGCTACTTGGCCTTCTGCGCAACTGAGAGTTCATGCAACTCAAAAAAAGTCTGTGCAACTCTCTAGCACTCAGTGCAAAAATCCTTGTTCTGAAAATTTGCTCGATTTTCTACTACCCGGAGTTAACCAACTCTCTGACCCTTCCATAATGGCTTGTACAAAAAGAACATATCGCGTTATAGAACCACCCACTTATCAATCCTCTCATGCCAGTCTGCCTAGCTCCTCTCAAAATCCTGAATCCTGGCTTCCAGTCTCTGCACCTTCTCCTTCGCCCCCCTCGCCTTCTTCAATCCCCGAATCTGCTTCTCTCCCTCCTACTCATGAGGACCGGCCAAGGAAAAGAATTAAAGTAAGCAAGAAACTACCTTCTTATAGAAAAGAACTCGTCTTGCTAGTCCTCAATTTTTCTGATAAAATGAAGACGCTCTCTTGGCCGATATGCTAAACAATCATTGCTGGAGACATACTCGGACCTCCGAAACAAGGTCGGGAGATTGATTGGGAAATATGGTTAAAATCAACAGCTAATCTTCAAACTGACATCACTCGATCTTCGGTCAGGGAAGATACCTCACCGCCATCCTTCTCTAAGAAGCAGCGAAGGAAATCAAAAAAGCAAGAACTTCAAGTGAATTTTAAGGAACATAAGAAAAGGAAACTCCCAAATACCTGGGACACTGTAAAAGTTCAAGATGGTTTCATCAAGTTCAACAGTCCCTTTAGGAATGAACTAATAGTAATTCCCCTGAACATACGTTGCCATCAGTCCATCCTCCAAAGTGAGCCTACAGATCGGACAACCCAAAGCAGAATGATGTATACTCCTAACTGGTCCATGAAGGAGCCAAGGATGCTAGAGGGTATCTTATCGGAAAGAGGATCAAAGCAACAGGTCAGCGATATTCATCCCATGCGGTTCCTTATCCCTTGCTACAATCCTCATGAATTGTTTCCGACAACCTTCTATGAAACATTACGCCAGCGTTTCAGGGACAGAAGTTCACTATGGGGAAATGAAGAATTTCGGACATGCGGCTTCCTATCTGCACGCAAGTATTATACTAACTGGGCAAAAGCCATTCTTCACAAATGTCATGCTACACTGATGGAGGTCGGCCTTTACAGTGTCATCGAGGCCACTTCTGTGTACTTTCACAAAGACCACATGGTCTATAAAGGATTCCTCAACTACTGGTGTCCTACCACCAATTCCTTCCACTTGCCTCTAGGCGAAGTTAGTATGACTCTCTGGGATTTGTACAGAATGGTGGGACTCCCCATAACTGGCTGCTTTTATGACGAGTACATACCCACAAATGAAGAGTTCTCCCATTT
Source organism: Magnolia officinalis (assembly GCA_021015155.1). Lineage (NCBI taxonomy): Eukaryota > Viridiplantae > Streptophyta > Magnoliopsida > Magnoliales > Magnoliaceae > Magnolia > Magnolia officinalis. The sequence goes on from JAJHSJ010000007.1 coordinate 29,275,665, forward strand.
CTCATCTTCCAAAAGGCAGGCATTAGTATTTGATGCCTCGGTTGAATTGTTTAGAGAAATGTCCAAGTTTCCCAACATTAAGAAGATCCCTCAATTTCTCTAGCTGCTCAGTTTTCTCGGGAGCTACGGTATAATTCTCTGCTTCGTGTTATAACTCTGTGCACTTCATCGATATTCATCCTACTTAAACCTTTTATTTTTTTATTTTTTTATTTTTTTTACAGATTCAAAAATAGTCATTCTGACGACCTGGAGAATGCTCGTCACAGAATAAGAATTCCACCAAAATACACACCCAAGAGTGAACTGGCAACATTCCTCGCATATTGTCTCAGCATTGTTATACTTCCCAGTTCCAAATGGGCTGATGCCATTAGGCCCTCTGCATTCGCCGTTGTAGGGAGGATTAATGGAGGGTAGAAAATATTCACTGGCACCTCCTGTTCTTTGTTCACTATACAGGGCTTTTGGTGATGCTACCACTCATTGTCGGAACTCGGCCGTCGGAGTCAGTTCGGCGTTCATGCCATGACACTACTTCTCTGGGTGGCTAGGCATCTACTTCCCTGGGACATATGATGATCCAGAAAAAGCCTACATCCATCCTTCACGAATTTCGTTATGTCATTATTAGAAGAGAGTCATGCCAAAAAAATGCATGAGTGGGTGATCGACATGATTGAGTCAACTGATACCATTGATTTTTATTAATTCTCCTTCTCTCAATACATCGTGGATCACAAAACTTATGATGATGATAAAATCCCTCCATCCGAGCATACTTTGTTCATCTCCATATAGTCCAATAGCCTATAATTACGGGAAGGTAGTGAGTTCTGAAGGGAACCCTACTACCCAAGTAGGTTCGCGCGACAATTCCGATACGATCAAACCGTTCCTAAACATCCCGAAGTGGTGACTCGTACCATGAGAAGCTATGGTGTAGGTCCCTACAACTAGGGAATGATTTGAAGACAACTGATCACAACACAAATCAATTCAAAATTCATTATCCTCTGCTTTGGCTGCTTTGTTTGCACGACATATCCATGGATGAGATGGTGGGCACACCAATCTTTCCTAATCCGTCACTGTATGTTGGTGGACTCTCCTATATGGAATCTCACTCCTAGAATCAGAAAATGAAATCTTATAGGAGTCGGACATACTGTTGAATGGGATCGTGCCCCCGCTCCCGGTGAAGCCTGCGTGAAGATTTCTATAAAAGAACCCATCCGTGAAGTTAAGCCTGCCAACACTCTCGAGGGTTGGATCACCCACGAATTCCCTCTAACATACTTAAATGCTTAAAGAAGGCATACTAGAAGAGAAGATGTTACAACGGATGCTGCAGACACTCCTCAGATTCTTACATCAACAGATCCTATTCCGATTCCAGCGACTGTTGGACCTTCTGAAATCCAAACAATTTCGGGGGCTGCTGGATCTTCTGAACCCTAAACAATATCTTTGTCTACTTCCCAATTACCATCCACTCATAGAAATTCGTCATCCCCCGTCACTAGATCGCAGACTCGAGCCAGATCCTTTGCATCTCTCGTGATTGCTGCTACAGAAATCCTTCACCCATCGAGAAGGGACACTCTCCGCGAAAAGGGAAACAACTGATCGTCAAAGAACTAGCTTTGGATTCATCATCGTCTAAGAAAGAAAGTGAAGGGTCTTCTTCCAGTGCCTCTTCTTCCGATGGGAGTGAGTCGTCTTATGGCGACTCGGGGGAAGAGGACGAATTAAATACAAATGAAGGAGAAGCAGAAGAAGGAGAGGTAGAAGTGGAAGAAGAGGAGGAGGTAAAAGAAGGAGAAGTAGATGTGGGTGATGATGAATAGATCGCCACGACTACTAAAGTTGACAAAAGAGTTCCTTAAGAAGACACTATTCCCCATACTACATCTGCAGGAGTCGATGAACAAGAAGAGCCCCTTGATTATGGAGAATATGAAGACACACTTGGTGCCGATCTGACTATATCATTCAGTAGTAATTATTCTCCCCTTCTACGCACAATGCCTTCGGTTCCTCCAGCCAATACTGTGGCAGTTCCAAAGACTCTCTCGATTTCCATAGACGCGAATCAAACCATCATGGCGACTCCTTCTAGTAAGCGTTCTGTCAGAAAAGCCAGGGCACCTTTTGAGTTCCCAGTTAAAACTAATAGAGTGGCTCACGACATAGTCTTCCTAACAGAGCCAATTGACACTGCTATTCCAAATACAGTTACAGCTAGCACTTAAGCCATGGCACCATCTTTTGCTACCTGGCTTTAGACATGCTAGGCCCGTTTTACCTTCCTGAGGAGGTACAACCTGTAGAAACAACAATCCCCGCCCCAATGATTTCAACGGCTGCAGGTATACTCTATTCTGTTTCCTTGTCCTATAATAATATTTCGTAATTCATTTTCTTACTCATGTTTTCTTTCTTAAACACTTTGTAGCTTGTCCTATTTCTATCGGCTCTGCAAGTTCTAGCTCTGTTGCCATTGTCTCACATATAATATCTTTAGATAAGATTGCCCCTCCTGCATTAATCTTGTTGAAGAGTTCTCTATCAATGGCTATATATATATATATATATATATATATTTAAAGATCCAACACAGTGGTCAGATTTGGAAATTGTGATAGCATCCTTAGAAAATGCTATGGGGATTGCAAGAATCAACATCTCTCCCCTACGCGAATCTCTTTCTCACTTCTACAAGACATTTCGTAAGTTAGGAGTTGCTCAGGACATGACCATCGCTCCTGAGATTCTCACTCGCTAGAAGGAGTTATTGCAGCTTAGAGATAAGGTTTTTATGGCCACGACAACAATCTCTGGTTATGATAAGGAATTCAACTCGCTCGGGGAACAAGTGAGAGCTTCCAAACAATCTTCAACACTTATAAGTGAGAAGATTTCGAGCCTTAGATAACAAATCTCTGATTTAGAATCCCAACAACATGAAGTTGATTTAAGGATCAATAAGCTCGAAGACGATATCGAAGTTAACAGGTGAATAGCGGATTTGAAACGATTAGAGATCTTAAAGAGGGAAGCCGCGATAGTTTTTCTGGAGCAAGAACTGGCTGGCGTTCCAGATCAAGTAAAGCTTATTGTCGATGCTGAGCTGGACAATGCGGCTGCAGAAGTGCAATTAAAGGAGGATTTTCGGCGATACATGCTTGCGTTAAGAATATCAGACGATATATGAATTTTCTTTTATGCTTGTGATCACTTTCATATTTTGTTCTTCAAACATCATGAATGAATTTTGATAATTCAGTAAGAACTTTTTGTGGATGTATTGCAAACATGCTTCTGTATGGTGATTGTTGGCATAATGTTGCCTACATGGTGTTATTTTCATGGGCGGTGTTAAATTTCAGTTTCAGTTAGTTTCACACACAATTTAAGCTCATGAGTAGTTGGAGCAATCAAAGTTTTTAGACTCATAAGTAGTTGGAGTCGGGCCTTACACGAATGACCTTTGTAACTCTCTAGAGTTCATGGGGCTTATCGCAGCCTGGGAGTTCACAAAACGCAATCCATCAGAGGGGCCCTGTGAAGCTACCGGAGTAGTGAACTCAGTGGGTTTTACCACATGGTTGGCCAAAGTAACTCTGTAGAGTTCACGGGGCGCGTAAGGCTACCTTTGGATACCAAATCTAGGGCCGCCAGTCCATCAATGAGGGGTTGTCTTGCTTCAGAGACCTGTCCTCATGCATTACTACTAAAATCAAGCTAAGGATCTTGGGAGTTATCTTGCTTCAGAGACTTACTTTTTCTTCTCCCGCCAGATCGAACCCATTCACGAGAGGGCATTTCCTCGCCAGCCCTTGTGACGCTGTAAAAAACTACACAAACGGCATAGGTCTTACATGACTGCTTCGTCAACTACCCGTATGGGTGCATATGATGCACTTGACGGGCTTTTTAGGGCCACATGCTTCTCATTGCTACCCAAATAATCTCATCGTATCGCCGTCACCAATGATGATAAGTCTTATATGTAATTGGCTTCGTATGCTCAGCTCTGCTACCGTAAATGATAGATCGCCATTGTTGTTGTAGGATTTCATATATGGTTGGCTTTATAAGCTTATTCCACTACTATAAATGATAAATTGCCATATTCCGATGATATTTATATGCAACTGGCTTTATAGGCCCTGGTAAAGGTAATAAATCGAAATTGATATATCGTCCTTTGTTGATGATATAAAACAAAATTTTATAGTTAGAATAGTGTATCAGCTTGGCGATACTATTAATTTCGATAAATTTGGATAATAAAATGGCCTTTGTGTCATGTTGGCAATATGACAGTGGCGATGACGACTTTTGATGATTCGACGGTAGTCATTGGTGTCTTTCATCTGGCGATAACCATTAGCACTTTTCTTTTGGCGATAACCATTGGAGCTTTTCTTTTGATATACCTGAAAATCTGCATTTTTATTCATATACAAGAAGAAATACAGAGTTCTATAACCTTTTTTATTGTTCACCTGTCTTGCCCCCTTTTAGTTCGGAAGTATCGGACTGATACTCTTCAAAACCAAAATTGCCCCTTTCTGATTGATGTGCTGTTGACAAACTTAGTATTCATCGATCATGGTTTCGTATCTTTCCCGTACTCATTTCTTTCCATTCTGGTATTTGGACCACGGTAACTTGATTTTATCCATTATTGACAATTGGTTTAATATCCAAAGCATGTCATCTTCTTTGAATGCGGATGCCCCCAAAATTCTCTCCTGCCTAATGGATTCTTTTACCAGTTCATCCTTTTGATGATGAGTAGAAGTTAGGTCCTCTAAACTAACTTTTTTAATAGAAGATTTTGACAATTCGATCGCATACGTTGTATTTATGGTTGCCTTTCTACGTCGTTCATCGTCTTTTTTCAGAACTATTTCTCCTTGTTTTATCATCCTCTACAATATATTCATTAGTGTGAAATAATCTTCTGTATGATGTCTCAAACAATGATGGCAATTTTTCCATCATTGACAACACATCTTCTTTATTGAAAGCATATTCCCTATGAGAATCGTACAACCGCTGTCATTTACCAGTTTTATAATCTCTTTGTCGATCCAAATCTTCCCTTCTTCTCGTTTCTTGCTTGTCGCGAAAAATGTTTTTCTTTTTCTCTTGATCGACAACATTTACCATTGCCCTATGTGGTCCTCTTTTTTCTGTGCGGATGCGGAACACTGACATCTTTTTAGTCATCAGTTCCAATGTGTGTGCTTTGGTCGACTGGTCTCCAAAAATCCTTATGTTGGCACTGGTGAGTCCGAATGCAATTCCTGTCTCTATGGAGCTCAAACACATTTTTACTGTTCTCTTTCTTCCGGTAATTGCCGGCACGATGCCCCCAGAGTCTTCCATCTACTAATAAATTTCTCCACAGGCTCATTCTCTCATTACCTTACAGATGCTAAGTTTGCAATACTGACATCACGATCTAACAAAAAGAAATTCGACATGAATGTGTCCTGCATCTGTTCCCAAGTTTGTATCGATTCGGGCGCCAAACCAGAATACCATCGGAATGCCTTGCCTGTCAGAGAAGACCTGAACAATCGCAGACAATATTGAGGAATAGTGGAGAAGTTACCCATAGACGTGATGAAATGCATCAGATGTTCATCCGGAGACCCATCCCAGCTGAATTTTTGAAACTCGGGATGCTCGAGGTTAGCAGGAAAAGGTATATCTTCTACTTCTCTCGGATATGGCGTTCGGTAGCAAAACCTACCAGCATTACACGTTCCCTTTCCACTCTAACAGCTTCTACGACTACCTGTCGCACTTCCTCTTGGGTTATTGCTCTCGCTACCGAGGCAGATCCCTGCAATCCCACTCTTGGTGGTTGAGAACCTTCGGGTTGTTGTTCTCGTTCATTCATAGTAGCCATAATCGAAGGTGCTATCATCTGGGCCACGTTATGTGCAAGAGTAGCCAAGGCTTCTCGGAGGTTTCTGTATTCCTCCATCAATATTTTCTATGATTGGGCCATTTCGACCATACGATCTTCAGTGATAGGTGGCGGATCTTTACTTGTGCCGGCCATACATACAGTGGCTTCCCCATTTCCTGACGAAGCACTCATTGGAGTGGAGTGAGAATATGACAATGTGAAGGGGCTTATTGAAAAGGGAGTTTCATTTATTTCTTCAGTACTTCCACAGAGTTTGGTCGACCGTGATACAACTTGAGGCGATATGCTCTTGGGCGATTCATAGACTGGTGGGCTTTCCATGGGTGATTTACCCTTCTGTTTCTTTGTCTATCAGGCATTTGCAACAGGTAGGGGTGGGAAATCTTGTGACATCGGTGAGGATGAAGATTTTACAGGGTATATTGCTGGAGGGGCAAGTTCAAGGTTTTTTTCGTGTTGTATTTCGTGTTATTGGTCCTCTCGTTTTTAATGTCGACGGACTTGCCCTGCAGTTGCAATATTTTGGGCCCTTAATCTCTGGCATGACACGACGATCCAATTATTTTCATTTTCTTATGCTATTGGGGTGACCATTATGAGTCCGACAGTGGCTTGAAACTTGTCTTTCTGCTTCTGATGGACAAAAAGCTGGTTGCAGGCATATTCCACTACGAATCTTGTCGTTGTGAAATAGAAGACTGCTTCATTCGCGGGGGTTGCCATTGATTATAGCTTGTATATGTATATCATATCGTAATCCTGTCAGAGGACATGAACGACGTTAATTAGCATTTATTTACTAACATACTCTATCCCGGAGATGAAAGGAAGGATGTTCCCGTCGAGAATCGCCATTTTGGAGTCTTATAAGACGCTAAATAATGATGAAATTCTCTATATTGTTTATGAGTCAAAATCAAATAAGATAAAAGTCCCCAGGAGAGTCGCCATTTTGTTTTGACCAGAAACGAAAGCATTTGATTCAGGGGAATTATCTTACTTAATAATGACAAAGATGAAGAATAGAGAGATTAATCATAAAATCTTATTCATTCTGAATTCATTACATCCTTTTGATCCTTTGATTCCAGGATAGAGTTTTACAGCTAAAAGTACAAGTATTGAATAGATTCATATTACTCATGTCTCCATAAGAGATGAGTTGTGCGAATCTTTTCCTTGCATGAATCTCCCTTCCTTAATATGATAAAAGAGTGCCAGTAATCCCTGCAGAACTTTAGAATGACTTGGGAAACTTTTGGAAATCAACATGACACTGCCCTCTTAGAGTACCCATGTAACTCCTCCACGAGTTGCGTAGGCAGAGGAGTTGCGCGGGCCCACGCAACTCACAAGGAGTGGCGTGGCCCGACCTTCTTCACACTCTCTTTCTTCTCTCTCCAGTACCGGTCAGAGGCACTGGTCTTTCGAAAATTCGATGCTCTCCCTTCCTTAATATGATAAAAGAGTGCCAGGAATCCCTGTAGAACTTTAGAATGACTTGGGAAACTTTTGGAAATCAACATGACACTACCCTCTTAGAGTACCCATGTAACTCCTCCACGAGTTGCGCAGGCAGAGGAGTTGCGCGGGCCCCCGCAACTCACAAGGAGTGGCACGGCCCGACCTTCTTCACACTCTCTCTCTTCTCTCTCCATTACCTGTCAGAGGCACTGGTCTTCCGCACATCCGATGCTCCAAATGAGGGGGTAGGGGGTATTTATAGGCTTTCACATGTGTGGGTGCTCGAATTCTGAGCTGTGGACCCTACTTCACATTCCTGATCCAACCAACCCCAAAGAGAGTAGAGTGGACCAGCGCACCCATGAAGAGTTGAACGGTCCCGTGCAACTCATGTTCTAGCGTAAGTCCTCCCCCACGCAACTTGCCTCTCACGTAACTCAATATTCTTCAATCTTCCTTGACCAATTTTTATGCTCTAACAGAGATCCTTAGAAAAAGCCTCAGAATTCCTTCTTTAGGTACTATCTTTCCATCACTTCTCATTTCTTTTTGTTGCCTCTTTTACATTACATGCTTATATCTTGTACATTGAGGATAATGTAGATTTTAGGTTGTGGGTGTGGATTAGATAAACTAATCAGTATTTTCTTAGTTTCTGAGCAAAAATTACAGAAAATTTTCAATTTTTCAAGTAAAAACCTATTTGGAAAATGATAATTTGTGGACTTAAGATTGCCTTGAGTATGAAGATAAGGTAGAAAGTGAATTTTGCACTGTTGGAGTTTGATCAACTAAGTAACCTATCACCTAAGTTCTTGTACTCAATTGATCAAGAAGAAGTTTGAATATCATGTTAATCTAAATCACAAGACACGTTCAATCTGCTTTCTGTGAATAGTACTAGAATTTCTTATTGTTAGTGTGATGATCATTGAAAGATATTGATAATCAAGTCTGGAGAATTTTATCCACCTTAAAAGAAGAAAAGAACCAGTTAAAAAAATAGGAGATCGACAAAAAGGTGATGTATGATGAAACAACTGAAAAAGCTTGAAAAAGAATGAAAAATCTAAAAAGATGAAAAAACAGAATGAATACAAATGACCGTTGATATAAAATCAAAAACTAGAAAAAGAAGGAAAGGGGATAAGTTCAGAATCAGTACTTGGATTTTCAACCAATCTTGAAGTGATGAGCATGGCTAACATTATGAAGAGATAGTATTTTTATGGGAAGTAGGTTGATTTGCACTGAGCACATTGGAAAACTTGGTATATGAACTTATGCTCTGAATTAAATAATAAACAACCTACTTGATTGATTGCTTATGTGATTTGGCTCTGGGTTTTCAAAATCTCACTTTTCTCACCTTCATTATACTCATTATACTTGATTGCATAAAAGATTGTTTTCTGAAAAGGGTTTTGAACATTGAGGATTGAAGATTATTTCACGCATGTTTTGCTTGGGACTAGCAAAATGCTTGTTAGGGAGTGTGTTGAGTGTCAAATATTACATATTTCCCCCCGTTTATATCTTAGTTTTATGAACATGATACTGCTTAATGTTATATTTTATGCATGTTTGAGTTGCTAGGTGAATCTAAGAGCTTAGATTGAAAAGAATGTTAAAAGCATGGATTTGGTGCTCAAGAATCACCAAGGCAAAGGAGGGATCTTAGGAGATCAAGAACGGAGAATTCTCATGCTAAAGACCAAGGAAACCAAGTATAAAGGATGAAGAAAAGATTGGCAAAAGTACAAGTTAAACAACAGAAAAAAAGGACAGTTCGGTGCCACCGAAAGTGCATAAAACAGTCGAGCAAGAAAACAACTTAATTCGGTGCCACCTAAGCCACCTAAGCCAATTTATGTGCCACCTAAGTACTTTGCACATACAGTTTCGGATGTGATAAAATTCCAGATATGATTTCGGTGCCACCGAACCAACTTTGGTGCCACCGAAATCACACAGAGTTGTAACGCAGGGCTGACGCGGATTACGTAATTTGAGTTGGTTTGAAGAAATTCCAAGTCGGTGGTGCGTAAGAGGGGGATTCACAACTATAAATAGGAGTCCCTAGGGCATTCATATGGATCTTCTAGGGTTCAAGGAGTGAAGCAAAAGGGTGGAGTTGTCGTCCAAGAGCTTTCTTCCTTGTTCTTTAGTTTGTTTTATGCTTTGTTTGAGAGACTTTAGTTCAATCATGTCTATGGTTGGCTAAACCACTTAGCTAGGGCTAAGAGGTAAAGCTTGTAGCATGATTAAGATGTTTAGTTTGTTTTGATTCATGTTTATGTTTGAATTTCATTGAATTCTAGTTGATTCTAAGGAATATTTTCAGTTTTTATTAGTTTGTTGTGACTTAAATTACAATAGATCTACAATAGTTTTAAATATCTTCTTTTTTATTTTAGATTGTGGATTTGGTAAATCCTGTTGTTTGCCATCATCTCCTGGGCATGGTTGGGTGATGGAATCCTTTCCAACTCACTGTAATTCTCCTTAATTGAGGCTAGATCAATGAGAAGTTCAGAGATTTCACCGTCTCTTCTTCCAACTAGATAGGATAGGACTCTGATTATAGTTGGATCTCTTGAATTAAGCAAGGTAGCATCTCAATTACTACAACTGGATCCTTGGCACCCTAGTTCCCACTTTTAATTGATACTTTACTCATTACTCAAAATTAGTCCTTTAAATTCAGATTTCTTCTTTAGTTATTCATCTAGTTCTAGTTCTAGTTAAATTCAGAAGACACACAAGTCCAGTCCCTGTGGATTCCACCTCGGTCTGACCAAGATTATTACTACATCGTGACCATACACTTTGGCTTGTGAACATAGTGTGAGTCGGTAAGCTACCTTCTCTACTCTTTCTAGTATTTCAAATGGGCCAACGTATCGTGGTGCGAGTTTGCCCTTCTTCTCGAAATGCATCATCCCTTTCATACGGGAGACCTTTAAGAACACATTGTCCCCTTCGAAGAACTTGAGGTTACGCCGTCGTATATCCGTGTAGCTTTTCTATCTGCTTTGTGTGGCTTGGAGACGCTTCCTTATTAAGTCAATTTTCTCTGAAGTAACTTGGACGATTTCGGGTCCTAGTGTGCCCTTTTCCCCTACTTCTGCCTAACAGTGTGGAGTGCGACAAGTGCGTCCATACATGGCCTCAAATGGGGCCATGCTGATGCTTGCTTGAAAGCTGTTGTCATAATCAAAATTGGCAAGATGGAGATAATCATCCCAGCTACCTTTGAAGTCCAAGATGCAGGTTCTTAGCATGTCCTCAAGTACTTGATTCACTCTTTTTGTTTGTCCGTCCATCTGAGGGTGGAAGGTAGTGTTATGATTCAAGGATGTCTGTCCCTAGCACGGTTTGCAATTTGGTTCAGAGATTTGAGGTGAAACGAGAGTCTCTGTCCAATATGATTGTGGTTGGGATCCCATGGCGCCATAGTACGTGCTTTATGTAGATTTCTGCTAATTCATTCATCGAAGTGGTGATCTTCATGGGGATGAAGTGGGCGGATTTAGTCAGTCGGTCCACCACTACCCATATTGAATCATGATTTCTTCATGTCTTGGGTAGTCCTACTATGAAGTCCATGGATATAGAGTCCCATTCCACAGGGGTATTTCGAGTGGTTGTAATAACCCTGTCGGTCTCTGATGTTCTGCTTTTTTCTTGTTGGTGGGTGAGGCATTTAACCACATAGGCGGCTATTTCTCGTTTCATGTTGTTACACCACTAGTGACTTTTCACGTCCTGGTACATCTTGGTGCTCCTAGGATAGATGGTTAGTTTGGATCAGTGAGCTTCGTTCAGCACAGCTTGTTTTAGTTTAGGTTCGCTTGGTACGCATATCCTATTGTGATATCTAATCCCACCGTCGGTACTGACATGCCATCGTGGATCCTTGTTCTCTTGGGCTTTCAAGTATCGTTCTTGTTGTTCTTCATCCCGTTCCTATGCCTCGATGATTTGACGTAGTAACGATGGTTCCATGGATAGGTTTCCAAGGAGTATGTTCTCTTCACCTATGTTTAGCTGGATATTAAAGTCCTTTATGAAGTCCATCATTTCTTATTCTTCCAATGTGATTGCGGATGCCAAGGCATGAGATTTCTTACAACTGAGTGCATCAGCCACCACGCTCGCCTTTCTTGGGTAATATTGTATTTCAAATTTATAGTCCTTAAGGGTTTCCATCCATCGGCGTTGCCACATGTTCAGGTCTATCTGGTCGAATAAGTACTTGAGGCTCTTATGGTCTGTGTTAGGCTTGAACTGCTCGCCATATTGGTAATGTCTCCACATCTTGAGGGTAAATAATACGGCTGCCAGTTCTAGATTGTGTGTCAGATAATTATACTCCTAAACTTCTAACTGTCGAGACGTGTATGCTATTACTTTATTATTCTGCATGAGTACACAACCCAATCCTTCATGTGAGGCATCCATATATACTATAAATTCCACTCCTTCGGGCAGCATAAGTACAACTGAAGGGGTTAATCTACCTTTAAGTTCCTGAAAAGCTTCTTCAGCCTTTTTGTTCCATTGGAAACGCACATTCTTCTTCGTTAGGTTTGTTAGCGGTCGAGCTATCTTAGAGAATTCTTTGATAAAGCGTCGATAGTATCCTGCTAGTCCTAGAAAACTTCTGACCTCAGTGTGACGGTATCAGGCCTGGCCCATTGAAGCACGATTTCAACCTTAGTTGGATCGACTGCTATTCCTTGGTGGTTCACTGCATGTCTTAGGGACTTTACTTCTTCCTTCCAGAATTCACATTTTGAGAGTTTGGCGAATAGTTGATTCTTCCTCAGTAAGTGCAAGACCTTACATAGGTGTACTTCTTGTTCTTCTTTACTTCGTGAGTAGATTAGGATATCATTGATGAAGACTACAATGAATTGGTCTAGGTATGGTTTAAAAATGCAGTTCATAAGATCCATAAAGATAGTTGGTGCATTTGTGAGGCCAAAGGGCATTACCAAAAATTCATAATGTCTGTACCTTGTCCTGAATGCAGTCTTGTATATATCTTCATCTTTGATTCTCAATTTATGGTACCTCGATCTCAGATCAATTTTTTAAAAAGAATTGAGCTCCTTTAAGTTGGTCGAATAGGTCGTCGATACGGGGAAGAGGATATTTGTTCTTTATCGTTGCTTGATTTAGGCAGCGGTAGTCAATGCACAACCGTAAGGATCCATCCTTTTTCTTGACGAACAACATTGGTGCAACCCAATGAGACACACTTGGTCAGATAAATCCTTGACTTAGTAATTCTTCTATCTGTTTCTTGAGTTCTACCAACTCAACCGGCACCATTCGGAAAGCGGGTAGTACTATAGGGGAGGTTCCTGGTATTAAGTCAATATTGAAGTCCACCTCTCTCCTTGGGGGCAATCCTGGTATCTCTTGAAACACTTCAGGGAATCCTTCCACTACTGGAATTTGATCTACAGAGATCTCTTCTAAGCCCACTACTAGTGCCAAGGGTTCCCTTTTCTTTCTACCCTGTATTGTAATGGGTGGGCGCCTTGGTAAAGTGAGAGTGATTTTTCTGGTCCTACTTTCTATAATTGCTCTGGTTTCATCAAGCAAATCCATTCCAAGGTTGCTATAGTGATCGGGAAGCTTTCGCAATACTTAGTCAGTTCTATTATCTTGCCTAAGGGTGAAGCCACTGTGATGGGTCCTTTCATGGATTTTACTTATAGACTTAAACATTCTAGTATGGAAGTTGAGATGAGAGATAAAGTAGCCCCACAATCGAATAAGAGGATAACTAGTACATCTCTGATAAAGGTCGTACCTTCTATTAGGATGGGGGCAGGGTTTGAGTCTTCCAACAACATCATGGCATACAAGTGATCTTGTGTTTTCTGAGATGTGATCGGGGTAGATTATTCCACCCGGGGCGGAATGGGGCGACCTTCATCTCTAATTTTCTTGAAGAAGTTTTTCACGTCGTGGCCCATTTTCTTGCAGTAGTTGCAGTTTGGGAGGTTGTCCCCCTGTTTCCTTTGATTTGGGACGATATTCTATTGTAGGACGGTTCTGGGTCTTTTCACTACCAAAAAATTGACCAAAGGCTTCGGACTATATAAGTCTATGGCTACGGTTTTAATCTGTAGCTAATGAGCTACGGATATAATCCGTAGCTAAAGCTTACTTAATCTGTAGCTAAAACATACCTCCCAATAGGGCTTTATTAGAGACCGATGATACTTAAGAGGCTCCATGGGGCCCATTGCAATATATTTATTTTATCTAATCGGTCCATCAATTTTGAAATATTATTTCAGTGCATGAGCCCAATAATCAGAGAGATCAAAAGTCTAGGTGGACCACACCATGAGAAAGAATGAAAAAATAAATTTATATCGTTAATATGTGGTGTGGTCCATATAAATCTTAGATCTGACTCATTTTTTGGATAAATCCTAAAAATGAGCCGTTAAAATGAACGGACGGAGTGGATAATTAACATACACAACGGTGGGCCCCACAAGTCCTAAAATCCTGTCCGCGCAACTCTCCCGCGCACCCCTCCCACGCACCCCTTTTGTGAAGTGAAATCCCGCCCGCCCGCCCGCCCGCGACTCACCTTCCCTCGCCCTCTCTCTCTCTCTCTCTCTCTCTCTCTCTCTCTCTCTCTCCAACCCGCCCTCTCTCCACTGCGCCCTCTCTCTTTGTCTCTCTGTCTCTCTCGGCCGTACCCTCTCTCTCTGTCTCTCTGTCTCTCTCGGTGCTCTCTCTCTCTCTCGCGCATCCTCTCTCTCTCTCTGTCTCTCTCGGTCCTCTCCTTCTCTCACGCATCCTTTAAAGCTTGGTTGACCGTGATCGGGGCTCCAACTCAAACAGGTATCTCTCTCTCTCTCTCTCAATCTCTCTCAATCTCAATGCCGATTGAAACGATTTAGGGATTTAGGGATTTAGGGAATTGGGGATTTAGGGATTTGGGGATTTGGGGATTTAGGGATTTAGGGATTTGGGGATTTAGGGATTTAGGGATTAAGGTGGACCTATTGAGTTTACTCAGTACAATTAGGGCCTGTTTGGCCGGGCAGATTGGATGGGATTGGATGATATTAGAGTGGATTGCAAGGATTTCAAGGTGATGCTAGCTGCGTCAGTGGATTGGTGCAAGATCTATGGGATTGCTATATCCCGGGATTGCTATATCTGGTCTGTTTGGCACGCCCTGCCAATCCCGGGATTAAGCCTTCCAATCCCTTTCAATCCCTCGAACCAAACACGTCCCATGCAATTTTGCTGATAACCTTTTCCCCTTTGTGATCTTCTAATAAAATTGATTTTGCTGATAAAAAAAATACAAGTAAAGAAAAGAAATAAAAGAAAAGAAACAAAGATTGTATTTTCCTTAGCATTCATATTGCAGGTAATTTACCATGTTTGGGCTGAAAGGGTTAGCAGCACAGTTCAGATTTTCAGGTTGCTCGACTGGAGGCTGCTGGAGCTGATGGTTCAGTGATCCAAACAGTTGATATATGGGCCCTACTGTGGACTTGGAAGATCCTATCTGTATTTGGCCTTTTCCTGATTGAATTTGCACAGTTGCTGTATTTTCTCTCTTAACCTGTCCGTTGAAGGGTTAGCATTCTTACAATCTGTGGGTGTTTGGTGCATAGGACATCCACTATGGGACCC
Organism: Magnolia officinalis; assembly: GCA_021015155.1. Taxonomy (NCBI): domain Eukaryota; kingdom Viridiplantae; phylum Streptophyta; class Magnoliopsida; order Magnoliales; family Magnoliaceae; genus Magnolia; species Magnolia officinalis. The sequence continues at coordinate 29,290,771 of JAJHSJ010000007.1, forward strand.
ATAATATCGACTATTTATAAGACTGAAAGGTGGCTGCAACCTGCCCCTACTTGTGCAAACCGGAAACGCAAAGGGAACTATACATTTTTTTCAGCCCAAACATTTATAATAACTCTTCATATTATGAGTCCAGGCTTTAGATTGCTACTACGTTTCTAGTTGTGCCTGAAACTTGAAAGGAATGCAACTGCAATTTGAGGGCTACTACATTTCTAGTTCCTTGTTAAAGGGTACAAAAAGACGTGTGGATTTTGGCATTGGTGTAGATTGGTGTGGGTTTTCATGAGCTTGGAGTGGGTTTCAAGTGAAATGCATTTTGACATGCACTTATAAAAGCATTGAATAGAATAAGCATGTCTATGAGGATGGAAATTGTTGCTTTTTGTTTAAGTAGCTAAGCACTTAAATGACACATAGCAGTTCGACCCATATACAATAGTCACAAAATTTAGTTTGTGTCACTGCAACATGATATCAGAATGGAATAAAAAGAACCACGAAGAATTTTCATATGTTAGGCTGCACATGCAAGTCACTATATTTGCATTGAGTGGAATGGCTAGTTGTTGAAATTGCCATTATGCTCAATTTGGCTCTCTGCACATCAACTTGCCATTTCAAGCCAGATGGAAGTGCATGACAAGCAAAGATAGAGCTAGCTTTATATGATAATTCCCTCTTTGGAAAATGGGTTAGTCCTCTCCTCGTGCATTCACAAAGGATAACATTTACACGCCACCCCATGTGTGGCCAGATGATCGTGGGTTGTTCATCAAGTCCATATCAGTTGTATCATGAGATTTGGTGGACTGTGATTTTTATACCATGTGATGGTACCTATAAGGTCTACTATTTTTCAACTCATTTTTGAACATGAGCTCAAAAATAAGGCAGATCTAAATTTTAAGTGGACCACACAATGGAAAACAGTGGGGATTGAGCGTCCACATTAAAATTTCCTAGGGCCCACTATAACAATTATTTGCCATCTAACTTGTTAATAAAGTCATACTTAGATTAAGGGAAAACACATATTTCAGCTGGATCAAAAGTTTTTGTGGTCCCCAAATTAAAAGTTTTCAATAGTAAGCAGTCAATCCCCATTATTTCCTGTGGTATGGTCCACTTGATATTTTATGTGGTGTGGTCCACTTAAGATTTGGATCTGCCCCATTTTTGCTGCCTGACTTACAAAACAATGTTTAGTTTTCTCATTAGACTTTCATGTTAGTTTTTAACCATTTAAAGATGGTGGTGATGCTTCAAATTAAACATTGCACAATTGTATGACAATCTAGATCGAATTGAGAATAATGGAATGATTCCATATGAAGATTAGCTCAATTAATCAGGTTGCTTGATCAATGTAATTAGAGATATGCTTCATGCACATGGGCCGCACAGGTCAAATGATTGAGTCAACACCATTATCATTAGTGTTACATGTGAGAAGGATGAGTCACCCTATTATCAAAACAGTGCTAAACTAAAAACGGTAGTGATAGTCTTAGATTTCTTCTCTTCTAAGTTAGCTAACACATCATATTTGAGAGTACTGAAAAAATTATTAGGCTATGGTAAAACTTCAGGTAGATGATTTTCAAAAGCATATGGTTTCATAATTCAAGCAATTCAGTGAGAGCGGAGAACTCCAAAAATTCAATGAGCGCTAACTAAAAATCATAACATATCATCCCCTGCTTCATAATTTTTCAAAACTATGCCGTCATGTTTTTCTTTTTAGCTAATCTGTTAATGTCAGCAGCTAACTCATATGTAGATGCTTGTACACAAATCTATAGATTGGCATGCAAATGGGAGATTTTATTTCCTAACAGTAAAAATATTTATGAATCACTTCATTAATGAGGCAGCTTTGGTCATAGAGCAGTCATAGAAATTTCAGGTTTTCTAGTAGTGTTGTAGACTTATACTAAATACCAAACACCAAGGACCACTTAAAAATTATTTTTCTTGTTCTCTTGACTTCAGATATAAATAACATTATGGATGGCATTAGTAGATCTAGTAAAATGTGTATTTTTTCCTTTGATTTTTTATTTTCGAAAATTATCCTTCTTCTTTTGTAATATTTTGCATGCATCTTTTCCGAAATGAAACAATGAAGTGGCTGAAACAACATTTTCCGAGTTCCACTTGGAAAAATAAAACACCAAATGGCACAAAACTGAACTATGATCAGGTTGGAATGTCTACTTGATGAAATCCTATGTTTTCTTTCTTCTTCAGCATTTGCCAAGTTCCACTTGGAAAAAATGAAACAACAAATGGTACGGAACTGAAGTATGACACTAGTTGACATGCAAAACATCAATTTGATGAAATCCAAAGTCTTCTTCTACTTTGTTTGTATTTTAAATTTCACATGCATTTCTAGCTAATCAGTTCTCTTCATCTTTTGTATATGTAGTAGTCATATAATAATGCATCTTTCAATATCATCTATAGCCGTATGCATATTTCAATTTTCTGATGTTGACTTCTTCTTCATCTTGAATTCCAATTTGCTGAGGTTGACTTTGTCTTGTTCTTCTTCTTCACTTGCATTTTAAATTTCATGTCTGCTTCTTCTTAAACAATTTTCTCTTCATCTTTTACATAATGGTAATGTATGTTCTTGTTGCAATTTGCCAAGATTGACATGCTAGATACCTCGTATCATATATGTAAATTAAACTCATATTGCTGCATGTTTTCTTTCTTCTTCCATAAATGTGAAATGTGAAGCTGTTTTTGGTTGGCTTTATACGAGCGATGGGTTAATTTTCCTTGCATGTGTGTGATTCATGTTGAATATACATTTTTTGTCAGTATGACCTGTCTTTTTTCTTTTTTTCGCAGAACCCTGGAGGGATTATTTCACTTTTAGATGAAGCCTGGTATGTTGCTAGCGCAGCATTTCAGCTGGTCTCATCATCGGTTAAGCTACGGCTAGGATGACATTGGTTTTGGGTTCTAAAAGGATTTTTTTTTTGTCCTTTTCTTTTTTTACTTTCATAAATGAACAGGAAATCATTTTCATGTTTGTCTCCATGTGTCATGCAGCATGTTTCCTAAATCCACACATGAAACCTTTGCTCAGAAGTTGTACCAGACATAACCTAAACCTAATACCTAACCGAAACCTAAATGTAAACTTGAAAACCCAAACTTAAACCCGGTCCTGAACCCAACCCAGTTTCCTCAACCTAAACCTTAACCAATTCTCAATTCCCTAAACCTTTACCTACAACCGAACCTAAACCTAATTCGCTAACCTAAACCTAAACCTAAACTTGAAAACCCAAACTTAAACCCGATCCCGAACCCGAACCCGGTTTCCTAAACTAAAACCTTAACTTATTCTCTATTCCCTAAACCTTAACCTACAACCTAACCTCAACCTAACTACCTAACCTAAACCTAAACCTAAATTTGAAAACCCAAACTTAAATCCAATCCCGAACCCAAACCCGATTTCCTAAACCTAAACCTCAACCTATTCTCAAATCCCTAAACCAAAACCTACACCTAATCCTAAATCTCAACTCCCTAACCTAAACCTAAACCTAAACTTGAAAACCCAAACTTAAACCCGATGCCGAACTCGAACCCAATTTCCTCAACCTAAACCTTAACCTATTCTCAATTCCCTAAACCTTAACCTGCAACCTAACCTAAACCTAAACCTAAACTTGAAAACCCAAACTTAAACCCGATCCCGAACCCGAAACCGGTTTCCTAAACCTAAACCTTAACCTACAAACTAACCTAAACCTACCTACCTAACCTAAACCTAAACCTAAACCTAAACTTGAAAACCCAAACTTAAACCCGATCCCAAACCCGAACCCGAACCCAGTTTCCTCAACCTAAACCTTAACCTATTCTCAATTCCCTAAACCTTAACCTACAACCTAACTTAAACCTAACTCCCTAACCTAAACCTAAACCTAAACCTAAACTTGAAAACCCAAACTTAAACCCGAACCCGGTTTCCTAAACCTAAACCTTAACCTATTCTCAATTCCCTAAACCTTAACCTACAACCTAACATAAACCTACCTCCCTAACCTAAACCTAAACCTAAACTTGAAAACCCAAAATTAAACCCGATCCCGAACCCGAACCCGGTTTCCTAAACCTAAACCTTCACCTATTCTCAATTCCCAAAACCTTAACCTACAACCTAACCTAAACCTAACTACCTAACCAAAACCTAAACCTAAACTTGAAAACCCAAACTTAAACACGATCCCGAACCCAAACCCGATTTCTTAAACCTAAACCTTAACCTATTCTCAAATCCCTTAACCTAAACCTACGCCTAATCCTAAATCTCGACTCCCTAACCTAAACCTAAACCTAAACTTGAAAAACCAAACTTAAACCCGATGCCGAACCCGAACCAAATTTTCTCAACCTAAACCTTAACCTATTCTCAATTCCCTAAACCTTAACCTACAACCTAAACTAAACCTAACTCCTTAACCTAAACCTAAACCTAAACTTGAAAACCCAAACTTAAACCCGGTCCCAAACCCGAACCCAGTTTCCTCAACCTAAACCTTAACCTATTCTCAATTCCCTAAACCTTAACCTACAACCGAACCTAAACCTAACTCCCTAACCTAAACCTAAACCTAAACTTGAAAACCCAAACTTAAACCCGATCCCGAACCCGAACCCGGTTTCCTAAACCTAAACCTTAACTTATTCTCAATTCCCTAAACCTTAACCTACAACCTAACCTAAACCTAACTACCTAACCTAAATCTAAACCTAAACTTGAAAACTCAAACTTAAACCCGATCCCGAACCCGAAACCAGTTTCCTAAACCTAAACCTTAACCTATTCTCAAATCCCTAAACCTAAACCTACACCTAATCCTAAATCTCAACTCCTTAACCTAAACTTAAACCTAAACTTAAACCCGATGCCGAACCTGAACCAAATTTCCTCAACCTAAACCTTAACCTATTCTCAATTCCCTAAACATTAACCTACAACCTAACCTAAACCTAAACCTAAACTTGAAAACCCAAACTTAAACCCGATCCCGAACCCGAAACCGGTTTCCTAAACCTAAACCTTAGCCTACAAACTAACCTAAACCTAACTACCTAACCTAAACCTAAACCTAAACTTGAAAACCCAAACTTAAACCCGAACTCGAACCTGAACCCAGTTTCCTCAACCTAAACCTTAACCTATTTTCAATTCCCTAAACCTTAACCTATAACCTAACCTTAACCTAACTCCCTAACCTAAACATAAACCTAAACTTGAAAACCAAAACTTACACCCGATGCCGAACCCGAACCCAATTTCCTCAACCTAAACCTTAACCTATTCTCAATTCCCCAAAGCTTAACCTAAAGCCTAACCTAAACTTAACTCCCTAACCTAAACCTAAACCTAAACTTGAAAATCCAAACTTAAACCCCGTCTCGAACCCGAACCCAATTTCCTCAACCTAAACCTTAACCTATTCTCAATTCCGTAAACCTTAACCTACAACCTAACCTAAACCTAATTCCCTAACCTAAACCTAAACCTAAACTTGAAAACCCAAACTTAAACCCGATCCCGAACCCGAAACTGGTTTCCTAAACCTTAACCTTAACCTATTCTCAATTCCCTAAAGCTTAACCTACAACGTAACCTAAACCTAACTTCCTAACCTAAACCTAAACCTAAACTTGAAAACCCAAAATTAAACTCGATCCCGAACCCGAACCCGGTTTCCTAAACCTAAACCTTAACCTATTCTCAATTCCCAAAACCTTAACCTACAATCTAACCTAAACCTAACTACCTAACCTAAACCTAAACCTAAACTTGAAAACCCAAGCTTAAACTCGATCCCGAACCCGAACCCGATTTCTTAAACCTACATCTTAACCTATTCTCAAATCCCTTAACCTAAACCTACACCTAATCAGAATCTTAACTCCCTAATCTAAACCTAAACCTAAACTTGAAAACCCAAACATAAATCCGATCCCGAACCTGAAACCGGTTTCCTAAACCTAAACCTTAACCTATAACCTAACCTAAACCAAAGATTTGTATTTTCAGCATTATTGTAATTGTAAATTGTAATTGTAATTCATTGAATGAAGGATTGTAATTGTAATTCATTGAATGAAGGATATTTATTCTTTCAATTCTTTATCTTTGAAATTTCAGGGTGAAGTCGAGCAAATTTCCCTAATGAAGCCAAAGATTTGTATTTTCAGCATTATTGTAATTGTAATTGTAATTGATTGAATGAAGGATTGTAATTGTAATTGATTGAATGAAGGATTGTAATTGTCTGAATGAAGGATTGTAATTGATTGTAATTGAATGAATGAATGATTGTAATTAATTATAATGGAATGAATGAATGATTATATAGGTGGTAATTGAATGATTATACTGGATGATTATACAGGTGGTAATTGAATGATTATATAGGATGATTATACAGGTGGTAATTGAATGATTATACAGGTGATAATTGAATAAACAAATAATCCGTAGCGTTGTAACCTATAGCTACGGATTAAATCCGTAGCTGTTATGATTAAATCCGTAGCTGTTGTTATCTACAGCTACGGATATAATTGCTACGGATTATATTCGTAGCGATTGCCAGATATAGCTACGGATTCAATCCGTAGCTGTTGTGATTAAATCCGTAGCTGTTGTAATCTACAGCTACGGATATAATTGCTACGGATTATATCCGTAGTGATTGCGAGATATAGCTACAGATTCAATCCGTAGCTGTTGTGATTAAATCCGTAACTGTTGCAATCTACAGCTACGGATATAGTTGCTACGGATTATATCCGTAGCTATTGCCAGATATAGCTACGGATTTAATCCGTAGCTATAGTGAATAAATCCGTAGCTGTTGTGACCTATAGCTACGGACATAATTGCTACGGATTCAATCCGTAGCTGTTGTGACCTATAGCTACGGATTAAATCCATCGCTATAGGTTCCAGACCTATTGTTACTGCACCTACGACTACGGATGTGCTACGGACTAGAACCGTAGCCATAGGTCTAAGGCTACGGATTTAATCCGTAGCCTTTGTCCCTTTTTTTGGTAGTGTTTGTCTGGTATTTGTGGCGATCTAGAGCTTGTCATGAGTCTCTTCCCTGCCTCGATATGCTGTAGTTGGGCTCTTGACCTTCAATCATCATCATTTTCGGCACGGGTGGCCTTATCCACTATGATGGCATATGTTGTCAGGTCCAAACAACATATCTTGGAGTGGATTGAAGGTCTCAGGACATCCTTAAACCATTTGATTATGAACTCTTTGTCCTTAATTAATTTCGACGCGTATTTGAGAATTCATTGAACTTGGCCTTGTATTGTGCGATGGTCATTTTGCTTTGGGCGAGTTTCAAGAATTCAGACATCTTTTCATCTCTGTATGACTTTGGGAAGTATTTTTCAAAAAACTTCTCCTGGAATTCCTCATAGGCCTAGGTGTGATTCTCAGGTATAGTTCTTTCTGTTGCCTTCCACCAATTAATGGCCTCTCCTTCGAGTTTGAATGTGGTTAAGGAAACCTTGAGGTGTTCTGGGCATGCCATGGTCTTTAATGTCCTCTTAGTTTGCTTTATCCAATTTCGGCTACCATCGGGTCGGGGTGCCAGAGAACTCGGGGGGTCGTAGCTTTAGGAATTTTTCCAGCATAAAAGATTCATCGTAGTGGTCTGCACGAGGTGGAGCCGGTGGGGTGGCACGAGTAGAAGATGTTAGCAGAAACCATGTTTCTTAGAATTGTACTGTGAACTTGTTGTTGTAGATTGTCCAAGGTCTGTTGGGTCCTCTGCATGAATGTCTTCATTCGTCCCAAGATAAAATAGAATGGTGCCCATGCTTGGGTATCAGGGGGTGCCTGTCCTGAGGGCGGCCCTGGGTGTGCCCCACAATTGCTCCCTAAGGTGCACCATTCTTAGTTGTGTGTTCCGAGGGTACGGAGTTTGCTTGAGTAACCTTCCCCTTGGGAGCCATATCTCCTGTAGATAGGGTTGTCTAGTTAGAGTGTGTCTAATTTCTTGGAAGAATCCTTAGCATGATGAGTATAGGTTTTCCATCCAGTTATGCACTCCTAGAATTTGAATTTCTGATCCATACGTCCAATCTATCTAAATTTTGAATCCTAAGTCCTTGACTTATTCTTGACACTCCAGGAAATCTACAGGGCAAGATTCCACAGTCTGGGGTTTCGAGAATCTGCATTCAAGGTATATAGATTCATAGTCTCTAAATCTCGATCGAACAAGTTTAATAGAAAATCCAAGTATGGGCTTTTAACCTTCATCGGTTTCTTAAATGCTCTTGGGGGAATAACCTTACATACAAGTATTTAATTTTGATTGTGATCTAAAGGTAATGATGGTTGATTCCCTCAGTCCCAGTTAATCTTATTCTCATACTCTAATACCAACTGTAACATCCTGAATTTTCATAGCTAGAGTTTATACTTGTGCTTGAGGAAATCAGGTATTATTAATGTAAGAACTTGGATGCCTCAAGGTCTCATCTTGATTTTTTCTTTCGTCAAGGTCATATCCAGTTTCATTCATAAAGGTAATCATTCATAAGAACAAGACTAACTACAGTTATCATTCCGTAATAAGTGAATTAATAAAATTTGTCGAATGCTCTCTCACTGGGAGCTTATTACAATATTTTGAGTTACGTAGTGAAACTACAAATAAAATAAGCCATAAAATATTTCCTATTCTATTCAGCATAATCTTCTATCGGGAGCTGATCATCTGGATCCTAAACCTCTATGTCACCTGCATTATTTGTACAGTTGGAGAGGGTCAATGCCCTACTCATAGTGATGGTTATCCTTTAAGATTTACAATAATTCAAGAGATTCATGAGATTTACTCCAAACTCCACTACTACAAGAGGTATCAACATGCGCAAACAACCTACATGAGATGCATGCCTAGCAAAGTGTGTGCGACTCATCATACATAGTGATCATCGCAATGTGGAATATAATTTATAGAAAACTTGAGTCGACCTACATTCAATAACTATGGATATTCGCTGGGATGTCCAATGCTACCGTGGATTTACGTGAACACCTCGAGGCGTCACAACACATGAGTAAGATGAATTACGTAACACGATTTGTTCATGGAGCGACTATTTGCGACATCCAATCCCGGAAGTGATGAAACACTCATTTCGAATTACTTATATCGATTTGTGCACCACTACCCAAAAACCCATGGAATTACATGATGATCGAGAGGGTCTCTACCAAGAGCGCATTACGTCTATGATAAAATATCCGAGTCACTAGTTGTGATACCTCTTAACACATCACTTGCACTGTAACATCCCAGATTTTTGTCAACCTGGATTAGACGTCCTTAGGCGATGGGTCGCTCCTAACACCTTATTAACCTGTCAGAACTGAATCCCAAAGTCTAAACCGCTTTTGAACCCATTTTCTTCGCAAATCTCACCTTTCACCACCTTGTTCTTTAAATTTTCTAAGTACTTTCATATTAGACACTATCTTAAAGTTTAGGTAATGAAGAACAATACTTAAACTAAACATTGCTACATAGGATTAAGTACCACCTCAGACCGAAATCACCCAGGACTAAATTCTTTAGAAATTAGGTGAGAATTAGCCAGTGTTAAACTAGAGTACCTGTGAAATTAGCACCAATCACTTTAAATATGATCTGCAAGACCCAAAACTTGTAGAATCATTGACGCTAGGTTACCCTAAAATCTAGGATCAATCTCATTACCCGACTGCTCTCGGGAGCACATGGAAACTCCGTATTAGATCTGGACCGCACGTCGGAAGTCTGATTAAGACGAAGTTAAGGAATTAGGACCGCCTTGCTGGGCTTGACAACCATCTCGGAAATCAAATCCAGATAGTGTCCCAGTGTAATTCGCTTGAGTCCGGAGCGAGGAGTGTGAAAACAATTGATTTTCTTTAAAAATAAATATCTCAAATAGTAATCTGGCACCTCTCGGTTGCGGATCAGTATTAGGCAACCAGACCATTAGAATCTGACTAAAATACACCCTCAGATCAGGAAAAATTTCGTACACATATCCATGTACTCGGAATCTCCAATTGAGATCCGCTGACCGTTGAACTGATACTGGTCTGCCATTTGCGATCTCGAATCCCGACTGAAATGAAAACTTAACTAAACATAGATCTAATGTTAGTGAGCTTAAGTCCGACCATTGGCTCAAGGAGGCCCGCCAGAAGTCCTCCATTGAGCTGGAACAGGTCCGCTTTGGTTATAACCTAAGTATACTTTGACCTGGAGTCTATTTCGGTTAGTTTTTAGGCTATATAAGGACCTTAGAAACCCCTCTCTCACAGCCATACGAATTTGAGAGAAACCCTAGAGAGAAAAGAGAGAAAAGAGAGAGAAAGTGTGGGAGCAGTGGGAGAATCTCCCTACCACTATTCCTTGCTGCTATCCATGCTCAACCGCACTATTCTTGTCGCTTTCCAGGCGAATCCGACTCCGTTTCTAGGTAAGAAACCCTAACCCTAAACTGATTTGGGGTTTTGATAGTTGTAGGTTATGAAATAGCTAACCTATTTCATTCTATAGGTTACCAAACTGCCGTATACGAAAGCTTAGCAATTCTATCGACTCCGTTATGATTCTACGGCAAAAGGTGTGGACTTTAGGTGTATTGGTTATGGTTTTCAACACTTTTAATGTCAGATAATGATAGATTCATGATCTGCATGAAATTGCACATGTACAAAGTGTTGTCCGTTTTCCGTTTCGATTAAAGATGAAAAATATGAAATTTTACATACTCTAGGTATTTGTAGAAAGTACCGTATACATATAAATTTTGGAAATGTGTTTGCCATGATTATTTGTTGTATGAATATATTATATATAGATAAAATACTTGTTTGGCGAAAGGGCTCGCCCTAATACATGTTTTGCTAATATACACTATGTATGTTGAAATAGTGTATTCTAAGTGTTTGTGAAAATGGCTGAATGAGTATAGAATTCTCATTCGTGCTCGCCATGACTAATTGTCATGGATATATAATTGTTGTATTGGTGATACCCTTTGCCCTGAATCACGCCACGACCACTATACGCTATATATGTTGAAATGTGTAGCCCAAGTGTTTGTGAAAATGTTCAAATGAATATGGAACTTGGATTCCTACTTTGCATGACTATCCGTCATGGGTGTGCGGTGTTATGATTGGGGCAACTCCCTAGTAAAAGGATTTGGCCTAATGCCTATGTGATCAACATATGTCATGTATGTTGATGTAAGTATTTTAAAGTGTTTGTTGAAATGTCTGAATGAGTAGTAGTTAGTAAATTGTAATTTTTAAGGGTGTTGAGATATGATTCTCAACTTCTTTAATTATGTGTATGATTTCTTTAGATATCTATGTGATTAGGAATTGAATATGTACAAACTCATGCTTATGTTGTACTTCATAACATGCTCAATTGATTTTACGATTTTATCTATGTAATGCATATGTTTAAATTCATGTTTACGTTGTATGATCCATCATGGGTGATGGGGGAGTGGAGCAACAAGTGCGTGCAACAGCCCTGGCAGCCCTAAACTGATAATACCAGACTTCGATTGTATGATTTGAATCTTGTTCCATTACTGCATTATCTATCTTCAATTGATTGTGTTTGGGGCTATGATTATAGTCCAGACAATCGGTACCAGAATTGAATTCGTGGCTGTGATTCATTTGCCGCGTGAGATGTGTTCGACGAACCCTAGTCGTACTTCGGTTGGCGATAGTGGTTGGCCACGCGAAGTGCTTATGCATTTCATGTCGTTCAACTTATTGTGGGCTCGAGCTAGCCGAGCTTGTCAAGTAACCCGATCTGCCTAATATATGTTCACCATGTTTGGACGCTATTGCTTGAACCTAGGGTACCAAACTTACCAGTGAAATCCCTTTTAACCATGGTACCTTGATCCGCTAAGACTCATGAGCCGGGCATGGTGGTATGGGACACCGTGGTCGAGCTGTCGGCCTACGCTGGGGCCACGTGCCTCCCCGTTGTGACCAGTGAGCAACCAGACTCGTGAGCCGATTATGGTGGTATGGGACACTATATTCGTGTTGTCGACCTACATTGATAAGGTGATGGGGGAGCGGTGTAACCTCTGTGCGTAACAGCCCTGACAGCCCTTTGTAGTGACCTCGAGCATACTCTGAAATTGCGGTGAGGCGACGAGTGTTGCCGCAATGTATAGAGTATGAACTAGGCCTGCATTTGTATAGTGATGAACCGTTAAAAAGGTAATGGGGGAGTGGTGTAACCTTTGTGCGTAACAGCCCTGGCAGCCTTTGCAGCGACCTAGAAATATACTATCGTATGAGATTATCTAGGATTGACGACCCTAGAATGGATCATGTTTGGGAATGATACAAGGGAGGTACCTTAGTTTTCCAATCCTGCTGTTTGAAATGGACTAATAATTACTCGGTAATCATGCTCATCATCGCACTGCATGTGCCTGGTATATGTGGAGCACTGAGGGATGAACGCATTCGCGGACGTAAGATGGTGTCACATGAGGGTGGTTTGGCAAGGGCATACATCATGACTGCATTCATACTTGCATTAATAAGAGTAGTTAGGAGTGTTTGATTTTACTGCTTTATCATTACTGCTTGATTGCATTGATAACATGTTAACCTATGCTTTATTGTTCCACTAAGTTGATCACTCACTCCCACGTTACGGGAAGGTGTTGTACACCAACTAGATTTGTTGAGTTTCAGGTGATGGCGATGCTTATGAAGCAGAGCCGGACCACTACTATGATGTTGAGGAGTTCTCCTACATGTAACTCTCTGATAGGTCTATGAAGACCTGGTATTGTATTGACGGGGCTATGGTACTTGGGATAGAAGACATTACACTTCGTCATATTTGGTATATTTTAGAACTGTACTTATAATTATTTAACCTGGTAACATTATCACACTCTGGAGACCCACCACTGTTTTTATATTGTATATATATCTATCACAGTCTTCCGCTTGTAATTTAACTGTCTCTAGAGTATGATATGCTGTTTTGGCTTAATCTCACTCATGTTCAATGTACTAATACAGGCAACATTTAATCATCATTATCTATGTTGCATAAGTGATGTTCTGGAACTCGAGAGTTGAGTTACTACTCGACCCTCGATTTTTGGGGTGTTACAGATAGTATCAGAGCATGATTTGGATTAAACCGGACCTGGGTTATGGTCACATGATGCACTCTGACGCACTTTGACTTAGGAGGGAGCGACGGAACGTAGAAACAGTCATAGGTATCCCGATTTCGCCAATTGGTGAAGTTCACTGAAAACGAACGCCAAAATCGAGTCTATTTTAAACCATGGTCGCACGGGTCGACCTTAAAACATTCCTAGGCCGTCTATTAATGAGTCTAGATCACAATCCACCCCATCCCAACCGTTGAAAATCGGTATAATACGGGATAAGCATGATGGTGATAACTACTCTGAATCCTCGGAGCTTCTCTGGACTCCTCACAGAGACTTCTCGAGTCTACGAGAAAAGAAGGCAGAAAGTAGAAATAAATTCTAATAAATTTGAAATTGATTAATGAATAACAAAAGAAAAATGAGTTCACGACCCTTTAAATAGGGATACCAAGTAATGGGAAAGAAATCAGAAACAAACTACAACTAAAACTCCTAGAATTCGCGACTTACTATAAGGTCGTGATGTCTATTAGTGCGCAAGGTTTACGGCCAAAAATAGTAAGTGTCCTATTTGGCTTCACCAAACCGTTCTCCTAATTATTCTAAGCTCTTTTCACAATGGGCATAACTCCTAAAGCCCAACAGTTGAAGAGTAATCAAACTAAAACTACCATTTTTAGTATAACGAAATTGAAACAGGGAAACGATCGTCAACCGGGAGGTTTTTTTTACAATTTTGGGCTACACAACCCGGCATTGCAGGGTTGGTTGGCTTCATTAGCTCGTTCTATCCCAAATTCATATATTTTACGTCAGATAACTCATTTTGGATTGCAAGATACGTCCGATTTGCCCCGAAACTACCCGAAATGGAGCGAATCGGGGTCGAGGGCCTACCCACGTTAATCTAGGGGTGCCCAGGGTGGGACCCAGGGTTTTTTGGGGCCTAGGGGACATGAGGATCTCGCCCATGGGGTGGGCCCTCGAAAAATGGGAAGTTAGTCGGCAAGGCCCTCGCCCGGTCTGTGAGGCCTCGCCGAAATTCGGGCTAGGCCGGTCCCGCGGCTTGGGCCGATCTCCTTTGGTGGTATAAGGACCCCCCTGGTATGTGTTCCGTCCACTTCCTCCCTCCCAAAACCCTACCTCCTTCACAAACCTCCCCTCCAAGCCGTTTTTCCCTCTTAACTTGCTGTTTTCTCTTCAAAATCGACCTTCCAATCGTCCTCTCTGCTAGATTCGACCACAACCCACCCATTCCCATCGTCCACAGCAGTCCTTTCCTCCCTTCCCTCTCCGTTTCTCTCATTTGGACTCCCACACGTCCCGTTTGAAGCTCTAAAACATGTAAGCTCCCCAAGCCATCTTATCTCTCCATTTTCCTTTCCCAATCACTATTCTTTGGGCCCTTACAATACCTGTTGAGCCTCCTATCTGTGGAGAACCAAAACTCCAGCCCCTTTTCTCCCTTTAGGGCCCGTTCAGACAACTGCATTAGGTGAGTAAGGTGGATAGAATTGTAAAAGTAATAATAACTGTATGTGTAAGGTATGGTCCTTGGATTGGGTGTATCCCATGTTTTCCGACACCATGTTTAGAATGTATGCAATTAAAAATAAAATTTAGAGGTTTCCTTTCAATTACACTTAGAAATTCATCATCCTGGGATGTGGAACTCCCATATCACGCTTTTCCATACCAAGCTCATTTTCAAAGCCTATACCATTAATTTTAATCCCCACCCACCCTCCTACCAAACATGTCATTCCCAATCCTGAAGTAGGATTAATAACGCAGACCCATTTAGTATGTCTTAAGACCACTGGCCAAATAAACCCTTGGAGTTTTGGACCTAAAGCGGTGCTCCTAGATTTCGACAGACCTGACCGTATAGGAAATCCAACAAATTATAATGTGAACCTTAAGACCCTCTTAGCTGGTTTGAACATGTGTGTAGTGCTCGAGTATAGTTAAATTCAAGTTCGGGCAACTCAATTCCATTTAGACAATGTTTGACCCTACGCGATAAATAATTTCTTGTATTAAAAATGAACTGAAATCATCTAGTGTATAAGAATAGACTTTGGATTACACCTAAAGGATACCGCTACTCCTAAATTAAAACTAGGCTACTGATCACATTAGAGAATGCCAGAGACCGATAGATGTAGCTAGGTCAAATCAATACACCTCTTTGATCTGGGTGGCGCAGCGAAAGCGTGGTGGACCCTACCCCACTGGCCCAGGATCGAAACTGTGCTCGTTAAATACGCACATTATAGAAGCCCTAGCAAGTTCTATTATGAGAAAACGTTTTAGGATGATCTAGTAAGACTTGATTCACCATTTCGTTGGACATAGATAATAATGAGGACTCTCTTAGACTAAGACCTTAAAAGGGCAACATTAGAAATAGACAATTTGAACCTTTCTGTGATGGGCATTCCCTAAGTTTTTAGAGTGATCGGACTACGGAGTTACTGAAATATACAACTGCGAAACATTCGCGGCTTGACCCAATTCTCAATCCTGAAAGACTACCAATGGACTCGCTGCTGATGAGCAGAAGACCAGGATCCACCAGGATTCGGAAGGGATACGATGAGCTTCCTACCCTGGTCCGGTAGATGATCGATGTATCGGGATTAAGCTCACCATAAACGTCTCTCCGTATTGGTCAAACAATGAAAACAACTATCTTACTCTAAATAATTGGGGATTGTCGTCAAGACTCCAAATAGGTAAAGAAATAAATTGTAGCAAACCATCAGGGTATGAGAAATGGATAAAGAAATATGTTTTAAGGGGGGTAGACTAAAATGAACCAGGTTAGTATATACCCTACGCACTAAAACATAGACAAAGAAATAATTAAATCTTTGCTTATTACCCTTAGGCAATTTCGGGGACAAAATTTTGTTTTAAGGGGGGTAGATTGTAACATCCCGGATTTTTGCCAACCTGGGATTAGACGTCCTTAGGCGATGGGTCGCTCCTAACACCTTATTAACTTGTCAGAACTGAATCCCAAAGTCTAAAACCGCTTTTGAACCCATTTCCTTCACAAATCTCACCTTTCACCACCTTGTTCTTTAAATTTTCTAAGTACTTTCACATTAGACACTATCTTAAAGTTTAGGTAATGAAGAACAATACTTAAACTAAACATTGCTACACAGGATTAAGTACCACCTCAGACCGAAATCACCCAGGACTAAATCCTTTAGAAATTAGGTGAGAATTAGCCAGTGTTAAACTAGAGTACCTATGAAATTAGCACCAATCACTTTAAATACGATCTGCAAGACCCAAAACTTGTAGAATCATTGACGCCAGGTTACCCTAAAATCTAGGATCAATCTCATTACCCGACTGCTCTCGGGAGCACATGGAAACTCCGTATCAGATCTGGACCGCACGTTGGAAGTCCGATTAACATGAAGTTAAGGAATTAGGATCGCCTTGCTGGGCTTGACAACCATCTCGGAAGTCAAATCCAGATAGTTTCCCAGTGTAATTCGCTTGAGTCCGGAGCGAGGAGTGTGAAAACACTTGATTTTCTTTTAAAATAAATATCTCAAATAGTAATCTGGCACCTCTCGCTTGCGGATCAGTATTAGGCAACCAGACCATCAGAATCTGACCCAAATACACCCTCGGATCAGGAAAAATTTCATACACATATCCATGTACTCGGAATCTCCGATCGAGATCCGTTGACCGTTGAACTGATACTGGTCCGCCATTTGCGATATGGAATCCCGACTAAAATGAAAACTTAACTAAACGTAGATCCAGTGTTAGTGAGCTTAAGTCCGATCTTTGGCTCAAGGAGGCCCGCTAGAAGTCCTCCGTTAAGATGGAACAGGTCCGCTTTGGTTAAAACTTAAGTATACTTTGACCTAGAGTCTATTTCGGTTAGTTTTTAGGCTATTTAAGGACCTTAGAAACCCCTCTCTCACAGCCATACGAATTTGAGAGAAACCCTAGAGAGAGAAGAGAGAAAAGAGAGAGAAAGTGTGGGAGCAGTGGGAGAATCTCCCTGCCACTATTCCCTACTGCTATCCATGCTCAACCGCACTATTCTTGTCGCTTTCCCGGTGAATCCGACTCCGTTTCTAGGTAAGAAACCCTAACCCTAAACTGATTTGGGGTTTTGATAGTTGTAGGTTAGGAAATAGCTAACCTATTTCATTCTATAGGTTACCAAACTGCCGTATACGAAAGCTTAGCAATTCTATCGACTCCGTTACGATTCTATGATAAAAGGTGTGGACTTTAGGTGTATAGGTTATGGTTTTCAACACTTTTAATGTCAGATAATGATAGATTCATGATCTGCATGAAATTGCACATGTACAAAGTGTTGTCCGTTTTCCGTTTCGATTAAAGATGAAAAATATGAAATTTTACATAATCTAGGTATTTGTAGAAAGTACCGTATATGTATAAATTTTGGAAATGTGTTTGCCATGATTATTTGTTGTATGAATATATTATATATGGATAAAATACTTGTTTGGCGAAAGGGCTCGCCCTAATACATGTTTTGCTAATATACACTATGTATGTTGAAATAGTGTATTCTAAGTGTTTGTGAAAATGGCTGAATGAGTATAGAATTCTCATTCGTGCTCACCATGACTAATTGTCATGGATATATGATAGTTGTATTGGCGATACCCCTTTGACGAAAGGATTTGCCCTGAATCACGCCACGGCCACTATACGCTATATATGTTGAAATGTGTAGCCCAAGTATTTGTGAAAATGTTCAAATGAATATGGAACTCGGATTCCTACTTTCCATGACTATCTGTCGTGGGTGTGCGCATGTTATGATTGGGGCAACTCCCTAGTAAAAGGATTTGGCCTAATGCCTATGTGATCAACATATGTCATGTATGTTGATGTAAGTATTTTAAAGTGTTTGTTGAAATGTCTGAATGAGTAGTAGTTAGTAAATTGTAATGTTTAAGGGTGTTGAGATATGATTCTCAACTTCTTTAATTATGTGTATGATTTCTTTAGATATCTGTGTGATTAGGAATTGAATATGTACAAACTCATGCTTATGTTGTACTTCATAACATGCTCAATTAATTGTATGATTTTATCTATGTAATGCATATGTTTAAATTCATGTTTACGTTGTATGATCCGACATGGGTGATGGGGGAGTAGAGTAACAAGTGCGTGCAACAGTGAAAAGGCCAAGCTATATGTCCTAGAGGGGGGGTGAATAGGACTATGCCAAATTTAAAATAAAATTAGCGGAAATAAATTAAACCAATAGCCTTACAATCTGAATCAATTCACAAAGCTAAATTTAAATCACCTTGATAAATAGGTATTGAGAGATTGATACAAATTCAGTTCTAAGGACAGCCTTACACCATAATAAACAAGGGCTTATGGTAGGACAACCTTATTTCTAGAACCTCTTTTGGATCAAGGACTCAATTTTAATATAAGTAAATGAAATAGCAAGGAATTGAAATTAAATGCAGAAGTAAGATCTAAATTATTACAACAATCCCCACACTTGCTTGAAATGTAAATAGTTACAACATTCACATCCACTTGTACATTCCACACAATCGAATGATAAAAGATATGAAAATTAAGCAAGCATTCAATCCACAAGATAAAGAGTTATAGTGGTTCGCCTGTGTGTACACCAACTGTTTTCCAACAGCCACACAAAAAGCTACTCCACTCCTAATATCCTCACACAGGGGATATTAGCGTTCATTATCAAATAGGTTTTCACAGGTTCACCAAAAACCTTTACAATTGTGTCTTTTTCACTTGGGCTTACACAATTCAAAAACCCCTCTTTTCTGAGTTTTCTGGTTTTCCTCAGACAACCAATACAATGAGATTTTTCTGGCTTAACCTCAAACAAAACCAAAAGAATTGAAATTTTACAGAATTGTAAAATACCTGGATTTCTCCTTTTCGTAGCAGCCCGGTAGAACTAATCGGAGTAGATGATTGAATGTCAAAGTTCAATTTCCAATACTCACATTCATAAGGTTCTAAATTCTAATTGATTTTAGATTTTAACAAGTTGGGCGTAGCTATATTTGATTTTGATTCCAAGAAGAAGGAATAAGATAATTCCTCTTTTCAAATAAGATTGGAATATAGAAACAAAATCAAATTAAATAAGCTAGCAAAAAGGAATATTAAATAAGCACAATGTAGCTTAAAATAAACACAGACTTATCTCAGAGTGATCACTTGAAAATTCTTGAATTGAATCGAGTTGAAGTATGAAAACTCTGAATTTCGTGTTCAATTTATAGAAGTAGAAATCGCTCCTACGACTGGTCTTAGAAACCTACGACTGGTCGTAGCTCTAACAGACTTTTGAAAAAATAAGCGCGATCTTTGAAAGTCGTTCCACGACTGGTCGTGAGTATCCTACGACTGGTCGTGGGACACCTACGACTGGTCGTAGATCCCTAGGACTGGTCGTAGGACCAGAGATTACGTTGCTGGACTTTGAGTCGTAGCTCCACGACTGGTCGTGGACGAGTCGAAGCCACACCTACGACCGGTCGAAGGACCTCCAGGACTGGTCGTGGGCGTACCAAAAATTCCGAAAAATCTTCAACTACTTAGGACTGGTCGTGGAATTTCTTGGACTAGTCGAACCAATGCTAGGACTGGTCGAACAAGAGCTAGGACTGGTCGTAGAATAGACCAACCTTATGTAAAATAAATATTTGATTTATGTATCCAAAGTGACCTACTTAAAGGGTCAACCTAAGGTCATTCAAACCTGAACCATGTCGTATGGACATTGAACTTCAACCATTCAACGAATGTAGATATTTGAACCATATCAGGCTTGAGATCTTGAACCATATCATGCTTGAGATCTTGAACCATATCATGCTTGAGATCTTGAACTTGTTGTAGCTTTAAACTTAAGATCTTCATCAACATAAAACTACTTCATGCGTTGTTTCTTCAGACTTGAACTTCAACATTGTAGCTTCTTGAGGCTTCAACATGTAGCTTCTTGAGGCTTCAACATGTAGCTTCTTGAAGAGTTTAAGCAGTGTCTTGAATTCAAATAAATGATCATACAAGTACAGGACACAGATAGATGTTTTGACACATCAAAATTTGACAACCAAAGGAGCATGAGACCATAACACTTACAAACAGCCCTGGCAGCCCTAAACGGATAATACCAAACTTTGATTGTATGATTTGAATCTTGTTCCATTACTGCTTTATCTATCTGCAATTGATTGTGTTTGGGGCTATGATTATAGTCCAGACAATCGGTACCAGAATTGAATTTGTGGCTATGATTCATTTACCACGTGAGATGTGTTCGACGAACCTGAGTTGTACTTCAGTTAGCGATAGTGGTTTGCCACGCGAAGTGCTTATGCACTTCATATCGTTCAACTTGTTGTGCGCTCGAGCTAGCCGAACTCGTCAAGTAACCCGATCTGCCTAATGTATGTTCACCATGTTTGGACGCTATTGCTTGAACCTAGGGTACCAAACTTACCAGTGAAATCCCTTTTAACCATGGTACCTCGATCCGCTAAGACTCATGAGCCAGGCATGGTGGTATGGGACATCGTGGTCGATCTGTCAGCCTACGCTGGGGCCACGTGCCTCCCCGTAGTGAATAGTGAGCAACCAGACTCGTGAGCCGATTATGGTGGTTTGGGACACTATATTCGTGCTGTCGGCCTACATTGATGTAACACCCTGTACTTTTCAGTACTCGGGTGTTACCCGATAACCTAACTTATAGAACTGCTCATCTTCATTTCGACTAGATCTAACGACTAGGTGTAATCTTTATCTATGGATCTAGACATCCATCTGTTAATTGTCAAGCTATTGTCAAGCTAGACCGTCACAACATCAGGATCACCGTTTATCGAGACCTAAAAACCTCAAATTCATCGTCCTTAGAGTACACAACTCTTAAGTTACCAATCCACAACCTAGTCATCACCATGAGATGACCTTGATCATTAAATTTGTGGTTGAATTCCAATCCAATAACTATTAAAGACCCAAAACCCAAGTGGGTCATAAATGGAACGATCTAACGCATGATTTCCTTAAATTGACCACACAACCTTAGAAATCATTAAAACTGTCCAATGTAGAACCTTAGAAGACCCCGATCTCAGGATATCTCAATTCATCAATCCATCATCTATTGTCAATATTGGACCATTTAATCATTCAGATTATTATTGATTTCCATGAATGTGGTCCCTAGAATATAAAGTTGATCTGACCGTTGGACCAATGACAATCAGGAAAGGAACTTAAAATCTTATAGTATGACCCACCTCCGATGCAAATCGACCTCACATTTTATCCTAACACTTTAAATAATATATCAAAACATATAGACGGCGTGAATCGATTAAATACATCTTAGTGGACCCCTCAAGGTGAGTCGTGTACACAAAATAAAAATTTACACGCAGGTCACCGAAACCGTCAGCACGGTTTGACCGTGCTGACCTGAAATACCTAAAGAAAGTGAATTTTATTTTCCTTTTCCCGCTCCTTTCGGCGTTTGAAAAATAGTCGTCCGGTGGCTGCCTTTGTGGCCCACCATTCGATCACATTTGAGTGATCCAAACCATCCATCTTATGCGTCTTAGAATTTCACACAAAACCCCAAAGCTCCTACGTGTGGAGATGTCTAAACCTACAAACAACTTTGTTGCTTGCGGCAGCTCTTTTAAATGAAACCTTCCATTTTCGGCTCTGTGAACTGGCAATCCAGAGAATTCTTTTCAATCTGGACCGTCCATTTTGTAAAACAATCCTAACCCTTGAAGCTAGATTACTATAACACGTAAGAGAGAGAGAGAGACGGAGAAGGGAAAACAACTGTCTCAGGGAATATTTCCGTATATTTCTGTTATTGCGCTGGAGAAATCTCATCCGTTCATGCGTTTCTAGAAAACCTCCTAATGCATCCTGCACGTCCGTCCTAGGGCGTTCGAAAACTCCCTCCGTTTCGATATCTATTTCTCGCTGGAAATGCCGCAAACGCGAGAAATAGTGTGTTCAGCTCAAAATCTCACGGATCGTTGAGATTTTAATCTCATTGGTCCTGGATTTGGGTCCCACAAGCCTATAGGGACCAATCCAGATTGTCCATACGTTTTAGATCATAAGTCCACCCATCCATTGTGAAATCGCCATTGGCGGTGGAGTCATCTTCACCGTCTGACCGGCCAAACCACTGTCTGATGGCGGACCCCCATTCCTTGATCTAAGCCGTCCATCCAATGAAATACGACGCCTTAAAGATCAACCACAACTTCCAAATTCAACCCTACAAACCTTTTTCAAAAAATATCGTTAACCACATCTCTGGTTAATGTAGATTCACGGGCGCGGCTGTAATTAATCGGCAGATTAGAATCCGATCCTTCTGGATCTCCTCAAGACTATAAATAGCCCTTTCCTTTTAAGCAAGGGATTCAAAATCAAAAGAAAGGTGAAAAACAAAAAAAAAAAAAAAAAGAATAGAAAAGAGAGAGCACGTGAGAACGCCGCTAGCAGCGAGTTATAAGTGTTGTTGCAACTTGACTCGGCCTTTGTTCCGACTCAGTTTCTGTGATGTAAGAGCAGAGAGCGGCTGAGAAGTGAAATAGGGAGAAAAGGAGAAAAGATAGAGAGAAAGAGAGAAACAGTGGGACCGCTGGAACGAATCCCCTATTGTTACCCAACTCACTACGGAGTTCCGGAAACGCTGGACGAGTTCACAGGTCTGGACATGTTGCTGAAATTAACATCATTCGCCCCAACCTCACCACACCAACCAATAAAGCCATCCCCTAAAACAGGTATAACGTGGAACCCATCCCTGCAAACGCTACTTCAAACAGTCTGTTAGCATGTTGACTCTGTGACTATTTACATAATCAGATTCTTAAACTCAGACAGCAAGTGTAGAGAGCATGTTCGGGCTGAAATCTTTCCAATACTAGAAGATAATCTCTGTCAGGTATAATCACCCAACTCAGTCTTTTGATTAGCACTACTCCTAACTTGGGGGCTAACTCGACCGTGTTTCCCTCCTGAGTCGACTCAACACTCAATGATGGGTTGACTCAGCCAACTTTCCCCAACTGAGTTGAGTGACTCGAATATCAGAACCCATGAGGAGGATTCGGAAATGGATCATTAGTTTTAACCTTATAGATAGTAGATCTCTTAACAACTAACTCAACTAGTTATTAATTAGAAACCCTGACCGAGTCAACTCGGTTATGACTCACTAGTGCCTTGTGACACATCATCCAGGTACAACCACCAACTGTTTACCTTAAAAGGACACTCCTATCAATCAAGGAACTTGCAAACTAGGTGAGGAGCATCCCCCATAATTTCTTACTTTCACAAAATTTCCTATGTGATATAAATCTCAAATGTATGAAATTATTAGTAATTCATCAATTTCCAACTATCTTGAATTTCTTGTAATACTTACGTCACTGATTTTGTACAGTATGTATTGTTTATAAACTCTATGTCTCAACTATACTTGATTGCCTTGGAATATATCTTTGTTCAATATATTGAGGGAAGAGAGCCTCCATACTAGGCTATCTATGAATGGTGTAGTGAAACATTAACTTATGAATTTCCATTATTTCTTACAGGTACCATCATGTCAATAGTCCATGTAAATTATCTTTCAACATGATTGCTATGAAGTATATTTATGGATAGAATTCTTGATTATTCAAATAATGTGACCTCACTTAAACATTACATGATATTTAGTGAGCTCTCAATCCATGCTGAACTCATAATTGGATATTTCCTATTTGAAAATTGAAAATCATCTCTTCATATCAAGTGAGAAATATAACGTCATGTGCATAACATCCATGCATGACATGTGAGCTTTTCCGGGTATACATCGTAAGCCACAGCTTGTTGGGTTGTCCAGGGTTCTTCTACCTAAGTTCGACCATCAAGTTATGTGCATCTGTGTGCTTTGGGCCGCTCTTTCATGAGGTTTTTCCGGGATTTTATACCTCCTCGGGCGTACCCCGGGTATTTTTCCAGGAGGTCATCCTTGGGTGCACTCACTTTCATGGCCTTTTCCAGGTAGATGATCTACCGCGGGTGGTCTGCATAGTCTTTTCCGGGTGATTAGTTCTCCTTTGGGCGTACCTAAGAGTATTTTCAGGAGACTGGTTCGCCTTGGGTGACTCTTTATTTTGGCAGCTGGATGTGCATCCCCAGGCTTGTGCTTTAACCATACATTCATACATTCATGCAATTGCATATGTAATAGTGTTGCCCTATGAAGCATATGTGACGTATTGATTCATATTGGAATGATGTGTTAAGGTTGAATTTATGAGGGAAATTCCCACTGAGTTTTACTCACCCGACTGTGCGGTTGCACCAAATAGACCCAGGTATGACGGAGAGTTATGGTGCCTATGACAACACCCCAGAGGTAGCTGGAGAGGAGTACAACGAAGAAGGACGATGTAGCTAATCCACAGGCGCTCCACTAAATATTTACAATTCGTTGTTTTCACATTATACCTTCAGTCGTAGTTTAATTTTGTTTATATGAGACATGTAATTAAAACTTCCCTGTTATGGATTTTGCTTTATTTCATGTTTAATCTGTATATAATGAACTTACTCGACTAGTTTATACAGTGGTTATATCTGGTTGCTATGACTTATGTTGATAATTAGAGGAATGGTAAACTTATCTCATGACGAAACCCTCGGCTTCTCGTACTCGAGTGACCATGCATCCTCGGGTAGTGAGAATCAGGGTGTTACAATTGATAAGGTGATGGGGGAGCGTTGTAACCTATGTGCGTAACAGCCCTGGCAGCCCTTTGTAGTGACCTCGAGCATACTCTGAATTAGCGGTGAGGCGACGAGTGTTGCCGCAGTGTATAGAGTATGAACTAGGCCTGTATCTGTATAGTGATGAACCGTTAAAAAGGTGATGGAGGAGTGGTGTAACCTTTGTGCGTAACAGCCCTGGCATCCTTTGCAGCGACCTAGAAATATACTATCGTATGAGATTATCTAGGATTGGCGACCCCAGAATGGATCATGTTTGGGAATGATACAAGGGAGGTACCTTAGTTTTCCAATCCTGCTGTTTGAAATGACTAATAATTACTCGGTAATCATGTTCATCATCGCACTGCATGTGCCTGGTATATGTGGAGCAGTGAGGGATGAACACATTGGTGAACGTAAGATGGTGTCGCATGAGGGTGGTTTGGCAAGGGCATACATCATGACTGCATTCATACTTGCATTAATAAGAGTAGTTAGGAGTGTTTAATTTTACTGCTTTATCATTACTACTTGATTGCATTGATAACATGTTAACCTATGCTTTATTGCTCCACTGAGTTGATCACTCACTCCCACGTTACGGGACGGTGTTGTACACACCAACCAGATTTGTTGAGATTTAGGTGATTGTGATGCTTATGAAGCAGAGCTGGACCACTACTATGATGTTGAGGAGGAGTTCACCTACATGTAACTCTCTGACAGGTCTATGAAGACCTGGTATTGTATTGATGGGGCTATGGTACTTGGGATAGAAGACATTACACTTCCTCACATTTGGTATATTTTAGAACTGTACTTGTAATTATTTAACCTGGTAACATTATCACACTCTGGAGACCCACCACTGTTTTTATATTGTATATATATCTATCACAGTCTTCCGCTTGTAATTTAACTGTCTCTAGAGTATGATATGCTGTTTTGGCTTATTCTCACTCATGTTCAATGCACTAATACAGACAACATTTAATCATCATTATCTATGTTGCATAAGTGATGTCTGGAACTCGAGAGTTGAGTTACTACTCGACCCTCGATTTTCAGGGTGTTACAAACTGATAGAGGGATAAATTGAACTATGCAGGTTTTGGAAATCCAAGGCACATGCCCAAGCCATAAAGGTATATTACGTAAGGCTAACAAAATAAAGAGGAGAGTAGCAATGGTTAACTCAACAAAAGGAGAGTGGCAATGGGCAACTCAATAAAGAGGAGAGTGCCAAAGGCCAACCCATCAAAGAGAAGAGTAACAAGGGCTAACTCAACAAAATTGATAAAGGCAAGGGCAAGGCTTGTATCCATTGCCCCACATAAATTCATAAAGATCACTTATAATTAACATCATATCATAATTCCCAAAAGGGTAAATAAGCATTGATGGTAAATTAACAATTGCATAGAGAAAATCATAGTATCATGAAAGTAATGCATGTAAAAGGCAAGATAAATCATATCAACTTAAATTAAGGTAAGCTTCAAGGATTTCCTCACCTATAGTGTTGTTCCTTCCTTGAAGGTGGTTATGAGTTGAAGGATTAGGCCCTTAATCTAGTATTTAAGAATTTGGATGGTTAGATTTGATTTAAACTAATCGATCTTCTTAGCTCAAATTCTGGATCAAGCATTGGGAAAGGAAGGAGAAAAGAAGTCTAGGAAAGTAAATGAATCTAGCAAGGAGG
This sequence comes from Magnolia officinalis, assembly GCA_021015155.1. NCBI lineage: Eukaryota > Viridiplantae > Streptophyta > Magnoliopsida > Magnoliales > Magnoliaceae > Magnolia > Magnolia officinalis. The sequence goes on from JAJHSJ010000007.1 coordinate 29,317,577, forward strand.
AAGAACTGGATGTGGGCTTACCTCGAGTTTGGCTTGGCTTGGTGACCTCTTGCCTTCTACATACGTATCCCTCCCTTTCTCTTTTTCTCTTTCTTTCTTTGTCTCTCTCTTTCTCTTTTTTTTTTTTTTCCTTTTCTTTTCTTTCTATGGTGTGTTGCTTTCAGCTGGAAGTTTTATAGGCCTCTTAGGAGGCTCTAGAAGCTTCTTACGTAAACCTATGTAACCTAGTTTGCTTGGTTGTCCTTGTGCGACAACACCTTGCGCAAAGAAAACTGTTACGTTTGGCTGATAGATACGATTATATCTTAGGCAAGATCGGTCTGTGTTATTGTCATCGGATCTGCTCTTCTTGGGTGTTTGTTGTCTGTAGGTTGTTTTCTGCCTTGGGGTATCATTAGATCCATAGTTGTCTTGCTAAGATAGCATTGGGACAACGATCAATGTTCCATGCTTGGTCGGGAAGACAAGATCTGATCTAATGGCGGATCTTGTTCCAACTGTTTCCTGTTCTACCAGATCCTTTAAACGGTATGGATTTCAATGTTTGGTGACCCATGATCCCTAAAGTTGGCGGTTCGGATGATAGCGTCAGAAGCTATTGAGAGTTTTCCTGCAGTATAAAGGTTGAAGAAGTAGACGGTGTGTGTATTCGAGGGGTGCCGAGACTTCCACCCCACTTCTTTCTCTTGGTCGACGTGAAGAGGACCGAAATTCCCTCCTCTTTATTTTGTATGATCCTGATCAGATTCGGACGACCTTCTTTGAAATTCCTACATTGTAGAGTTTGGAGCTTTTTTGGTTTCTTGATGCTATTTGTGGAGGTATTTTACTGACGGGATCCGTTTGGTTACATGATTGCACTGGGGGGTTTTGTCGGATTTGACCCAAGGACAAGATGAACAGTTTCGATTATCGTGATGGTGGGCCATTAACGTTCTCAAACAAACGTGGTCCGCTAACGCTGCACCACTGAGATCCCTCTATTCTTGGGATCTCACGGGTTAAACCGTGTTTGACCGAGTCTGTCACATCCCAAACTCGGTGATCGGACTCACAAGGAACTCGATAGTCGGTTCCGGCCGCAACAGCCTCCATGGTACCCCATTCTCGGTTCCTGGCTCAAGTTCCGATCCTGAGATCCCACAAGGAGGATTTCCATAGCATAAATCTAATCCAATAGAGCATACCCAAGATTATAATACAGTAATCTCAGAAAGTAACCATAGGAATAGATTACACAATCCACTAAGAATTTAAACTTTACAGGTACATAAGGCTCAAAAGGAAATACATAAGGTAAGAAAGGAAGAGAAAAGTCTACAACGGGTCCTCAGCACACTCCAATCCAATGCTCCACCACTATTGCGCCGACCTAGGATCACCTGCACACATCAATCGTGCATAAGCTTATAGAAAGCTTAGAGGGCGGTGTAAGTGTGTGACAATGGTGTTCAGAAGAAATAGGAGGATGCAAAGGGAACCTTAAATAATACCAATACCACTAGCCATACCGAGGCTAAGCTATGAATGCAATAAGCCGTATCAAGGCTATGCAATGCAATACATGAGTACTAGACGCCATACCAAGGCATTGCAACATAAGGCTTATACAGCCGATGTCAATGCAATGAGAACTAATACCAGTCCTCAAATCCAATCCACACATCAAGTACAATTCCATCATAAGAAATCCACCGGGGTCAAGTACACTGTTGGATGACTGTTGCTCTTCAAGATCCGCATAGTCAAACGAGTGTAAGAGACCTCACTACCCACCTGTGGACAGCCAATCACCAGTGAGGCTCGGTGGTAGCGGACTCATTTCACGAGCTGGTCAAACTCAGTCTAGCTATGCCCCCTCACTCAGGCGAGTAAGGCCAAACCCCATCTCAACTGACCTCACAACAGTAGGAGTTGGGGCCTAACAGTATAAGGTACTCGGGCGTCATGTTTTCCACTCGGTCTTAGCGTTGAGGAGTCTCCTCGGTACCGTGAAGGTTTATGGGCTTTCACCCAAGGATATCCTATGCACCCCAAATGCTCAAGTATCATTTCCGGCGTCTACACACGGCCATCCACGATATGCCTGTGGAGGCTACGACCCTGATGAAGCAAGGGCGAATATCCATATGCTATACAATGCCAGATGCATGAATCACATAATCACCCATGCATCAATCCTAAGCATACATCGTGCTCCAGAGGGGAAAACTCCATCTCTCAGGGAGATACCAACTTGTTTTACGCAATGACACAACTATGGCCAACCATACCTTAACCAAGTATGCATATGATGCATATGAGAGTGGGCCATGAAGATGAATAGGGGTGCCAATGAGGTAAAGATGAACTCTCTACCTAACTATGAAGGGTCAAAGTACTTAACAAATTCCTCATAAGGAATACTACCTCTAGTGGGAACCCATTTACCTGGGGTAGCCCACGAGACTAAGCATACAAGTTACAGGCCTAAATAATATGGAGATGGACCTAGCAAGAGACTAAGGTGGGCATTCAACCACACTTAAATACAAACATGCCTAGAGGGGTCCATAACGGGGACATTCAACCACCATTTCCTAAAAGGCATAACCAACTATAATTCATATAACTACAAGGACCAATGCCCACATCCAAACCACATACATAAGCCCCACATAAAGGCATAAGAAAAAGGGTCCAATACTACCTTCAACAACATGTGCCCAAAGAGGGGAATCAAGGCCCAAGGCCCAAGTTCCAATGGCCATAGAATCCATGCGTTTAGTTAGATTTGGTGGACAACCCATGAACACAAATACATGGCCCAAAAACAAGTCTAAGTTGGGTGAAATGGGCCTCACAACATCAGCCCAATAACTGGTAATTTAAGTGGGCACTCAAGGGCCCAATTCCATCCTCATCTCAGCCCATAAGTCCAACAAAATGGTGGAAGTCAGCCCAACAAATGGCTGGACCAAGCTGGGACGTTTCGGCCCGCACTGGGCCCAGTAGGATGTCCCAAAATCTGGTCTATACTTGGGTCCACCAAGGATCATCAAAAGGTAGCCCAACTATACATTAATTAAGCCCAAGAAAATTCCAGTTATAAGTGTGCATCATATACCCCAAATTTCTCAATATGCTGGGCCCCACATCTAATGCAATTTCAGTCAAAACAATGTTCATTTGGTGCCCTTGCTAGATTTTCAACCCCCCCAACAACTTGGGCCGGCTGAAGCCCATAAACTTGTTACAATATGTGGAAATCATTATTAAAAGGGCCAACAATATATATATATATATATATATATATATATATATATATATATATATATATATATATATATAGGGCCCCACCAAATGAAGAAAAAGGTGTGGTAAACAAAAAGGTGAGCCTGCTGCTGAACTGCATGCCCAGCAGCAGCCCAAAGGCCTGGGCGGTCCAAGGCCTGTACAGCGTAGGCCACACATACATGCAACAAGGTGGGCTCCACATGTCCCAAGGTGGGCCCCACAGGGGACGTCCACCTAGTGTGGACCCTTCCCATGTGGGCCACCCAAAAATGGGGGAGACGTGGATGAAACATACATCATGGTGGGCCAGCATGTTGGACAGCCAACCATGCTGGACGTCCCGTAAGGCTTGCTAGTCCAGCTGGTTGGCCCCACAAACATGGCCCAATGGGCCTCTAGATACATCAGAGGTGGGACCCAAAATCATGCACAAGTCCAGTGGGCTGGGGCCCAAAATCTGCTGTTAACACAAAGTGGACAACAAGGTAAGGAAGAATTTTCTGTAATGCATGTTGCTGTCTTAAATTTGGGCAATCCATTGGAGTGGGTCCATGGCCTCTAAAATTCTAGAAATTGAGGGCCAAGGTCCCTCATCATGTATACAACAAGATGGAGTCCAGAAAAGTGGCCCACCTATGGTAAAAATATTTATAAATTAAGGCTTTTATCAGACTATATTGCTGGACTCCACTGCAGAAAATCTGGCAGTCCAACCATCTTAGTCCACTCTTTTGGATTCCCAAATGAGGTCAGTTGCAGCTGAAATTTGACGTGCATATAGGTGGAGTCCACACCTTCAAGAAACATATATCATATGGGATCAAACACCCCACCAAACGTCCAAAAATATGGGCTCAAGATGACCCAAAAATCTGTCCAGACAGTTCTGGACAACAACATATAACTGAAAATAAATAATTATAAACACTTTTTAAAAGGGGATTTGATCCAAGAAAATCACGGTATGGACCACCCGAGTGGGCCCCACAAACATCCAGACCCTTCCCGTTACAAATATCCTTTGCATGTGCCCCTTATAGATGGATTAGGGGGCTCCAATGTCTAAGGGTGGATTGTCATAGACGTCCACCCTCCATGGACGGTCTTTATCTTCTTGGTCCACAAGGTGGGCCACACAATTATGATTAGAAGGTTATCAACAAGGGAAAAATGATTCGGCCACAAGGGAATGGTCTCTGTCACATTAAGGCCCTTCCCCTTATCACACATGTATACACATTCCACTATCACAAGATATACAAGATCTACATGATCATGAGATTTCTCCTTGAGATCTATGGTGGAGATGCAATCTCCACTAAGGATCAAGGGTCTAGATGACCCAAAGATTCCTGATCAAAGAAAGAAAAGTCATGTAGGGGTCGATGGAGAATGGCCCCTTGCATGAAACATGCATGCAGGTAAGATGGGCTATGAGCCTCATCCATGAAATCTCGGGGGCCACCACCCTCAATTGATGTGCCCCAAAAGCTTCAACATGAAATAGAAGGGAAGAACTAGCAAGAAATGGAAGAAATCTGAATTTACAATTACATGCACACCCACCTTAAGGATCTAGCTTCAAATCTATGCCACCTTGATCCTCAAGCTTTAAGGAAGAGGTTTATATGGGTGAGATGAGTTAGAGAAGGTGGGATTGGAGGGTATTTGGGAGAGAAGGGGCTGGAGGATTTGGAGAGGTGGGACGTTGGAGGGTTGCTAGGAAGAGGAGAGAATGAAGAGTTAGAGAGAAATGAGAGGAAAGGAGGGTTGCTTGGAAGGTGTAGAAGTGTAATGATGGTTTCTCTCTAAAAGAGACTACCTAGAAAAGAGAAGGTAATGATGGAGATACAACCAAAGCTCATAGGTCTAGGGTAGGCTATAGGTTTTCTAGAAACCCTAAACCTAAGCATGACATCATCCACAACATGGGGAAATGTGTGGAGATAGGGTAGGGTCCACTATCCACACATCAATGGTCTATATCGAGCGTGGCCCATAACTTGTGATGTACACGTCGGATTCACATTCGGGATGCGCCGTTGGAACAACTGCGCCGATACGGACGCAATGGCATAAGTTTCAGGTTGATTCGAGTCGGGTCAACGTGACCGAACTTAAGGATGACCGCAAACACTATCCGTAGGTCACGGGTCGCTAGGATTTGACCGGTAGGACCGTGGGACCTAAAGGAACAGCGTGCACACTTGGATTAGGGTCTTACAGCTCTCCCCACCAACAAAGAAATTTCGTAGTTGAAATTTACCAAATCTAGGACAAAAGGGAATGCAAAAACACCATCATATATATCAATCAACAATCATAAGAGAAGGCAATACACAGAATCTTACAATAATTAAGCATCAAATAGATGGGGATAACTCTCTTTAATCTCGATTTCACGTTCCCAAGATGTCTCAGCCTTCGAATGATGACCCTATTGCACTTTCACCAGGGGAATGACCTTGGTCCTGAGAACCTGCTCCTTTTGATCAAGGATACGAATCGGCTGCTCGATATATGAAGCATCCTCATGGACCTCAAGGAGTTGTCAATCAATAACTGGATTATAACTGGAAGATGCATGGAACACATCGTGGATCCGAGACAACTCTTAAGGTAAGGCAAGCCTGTAGGCCACAGCGCCCACGCGCTCGATAGTATTAAAAGACCTTGAGATATACCATGTCCCCAACTGCAAACTCGAGGGGTCAACGCCGACGATCAGTAAAATTCTTCTTCCAGCTTTGAGCTGTGCGCATCCTCTGCCTGATAATATCCACAACCTCTGATGTCTATTGCATAAGCTTGGGACCTAGGAGACGACGCTCGCCAACCTCAGTCCAACAGCTAGGAGATCTGCATGGTCTACCATATAGTGCCTCAAAAGGAGCCATGTCGATAGTCTCCTGATAATTGTTGTTGTACTTAAACTCGGCAAGGTGCAAATGCTCGTTCCAACTACCTGCAAAGTCAATCACATAGGATCTGAGCATATCCTCAAGGATCTGGTTGACCCTTTTAGTCTGCCCACTCGTCTGTGGATGATAAGCAGTGCTGAGAGGCAGAGTAAACCCCATCGCCTGCTGGAAACTCCTCAAAAAATGAGACGTAAATCTGGGGTCTCAGTCAAATACGATCGAAACCGGAATGTCGTGTAGTCTCACTATCTCCTCGATGAAGATCCTCGTCAACCGATCCATAGTCCAAGATACACGCATCGGAATGAAGTGTGGCGACTTCGTCAATCGATCGACGACAACCCAGATGACATCGTGACCGCATTGAATCCTCGACAAACCCATGATGAAATCCGTCGACACATGCTCCCACTTCCAAACTGGAATGCTCAACGGTTGCAAGGGACCAGGGGGCCTCTGGTGATTGGCCTTGACACGCTAGCAAGTGTCACAATCGGCCACGAAGATAGCAATCTGGTGTTTCATCCCCAACCAAAAGTACTGCCCCCTCATATCTCTATACATCTTCGTGGAGCCCAGGTGGATGGTAAGTCACGATCGGTGTGCCTCGGTCATCAGATCACGACACAACTCTGTCACGTCCGGGACACACAATCGGCCTCTGAAGCATAATCCACCATCGGAATCAATGTGTCAGTCTGACTGCTCTACGGATTTTGCCTTTGCTCGGTACTCTTGAAGAGACTCGTCCGTCTGCTGAGCCTCGATCATCCTAGCAACCAAAGAGGGTTGAATCGACAAGCTCGAAAGCTGAACCATGGAAGAATGCAGATCGAACTCAAAGTCGAACTCCGAAACATCCTCAAGCATCTGCCACTCTCGAACCATCATCTATGCCACCAAGCCTCGTGGCTGACAGCTGAGCGTGTTCACCATCACGTTCTCATTACCCGGGTGGTACAGAAGGTCGAATTCATAATCCTTCAATAATTCCATCCATCGCCTCTGTCGCATGTTCAACTTGGATTGCAAAAACAAATACTTCAAGCTCTTATGGTCCGAGAAGAGCTCGAACCTAACCCCATAAAGATAATGCCTCCACACGTTTAGTGTGAAGACAACTACTGCTAGCTCCAGATCATGGGTGGGGTAGTTCAGCTCATAGACCTTGAGCTAGCACGAGGCATATGCCACAGGCTTCTCATGCTGCATCAGGACAACACCCAAGACAACGCTGGAGGCATCGGTAAACATAACAAAACCATCACTCCCATCAGGAAGAGTGAGGACAGGAGCGGACGTGATACGGTCCTTCAACTTCGTAAATGCCTCCTGACAAGTGTTACTCCAGACAAACTCAGCGCCCTTCTGTTTCAACCGGGTCATCGGTGCTGCAATACGGGAGAAACCCTCGATAAATTGTCGATAATATCCCGCCAGACCAAGGAAGCTATGGATCATGGATGCGTTCCTAGGCTGACCCCGCTGACGCACTGCATCAACCTTCGAGGGGTCCACAACGACACCCTCCCTCGTCACCACGTGACCGAGGAACTTTACCTCCTCCTGCCAGAACTCACACTTCTCCATCTTCGTATACAGCTGGTGGGCACGGAGGGTCTCAAGCACAACCTGTAAATGCACATGGTCCTCCCGGGTCCTCGAATACACTAGAACATCATCAATAAACACAACCAAGAACTGATCGAGGAAGGGCTGGAAGACCTCGTTCATCAGCTGCATAAACACGACGGGCACATTAGTCAGTCCGAACGACATGACCAGAAACTCAAAGTGACCGTAGAGTGTCAGGAATGCTGTCTTTGGTATGTCCTCCTATCGGACCTGAATCTGATGGTAATCGGAGAGCAAGTCTATCTTGGAAAAGAACTGAGCACCCTGCAGCTGGTCGAACAAATCATCTATCCTGGGAAGCGGGTTTCTATTCTTAATAGTGACCATGTCGAGCTTGCGGTAATTCACACAGAGCCTCAACGAGCCATCCTTATTCTTTACGAATAACACCGGGGCTCCCCACGGCGAACTGCTGGGACAAATAAAACCCAACTCTCAGATCTCATCCAACTGCTCCTATAGTTCCCGCAACTTCATCGGTGTCATCCAGTAGGGGGCCTTCGAGATAAGCGAGGTACCAGGCACCAAATTAATTTGAAACTCAATCTGCTGATGTGGTGACAAACTTGGGATCTCCTAAAACACATCCGGGAACTCATAAACTACTAGTAGTTGCTCAATACAACCTGCCACAGACTCCTCGACAATACATGCCAACAAACTGGACAACGGCTTTTCTCTGGGCTAGGCAACGAATTGGAACACTAGCAAGCCGGGAATATGAAACGTGACTATCCTCGTGGCACAGTCCAAGATAACATGGTACTCAGCAAGTCAGTCCATACCCTAGATAACATCAAACTCTGTCATTGGCAACATGAACAAATCGGCGAGCAAGAACATATCGCTAACTAAAACCGGGCAAGAAGGGCAACGACGACACAAAGCGGCGGACTTCCCCAAGGGAGTTGAAATGATAAAGCCTCAGACGTGGACTCCGATGGAATGCCGGTCGATCGACAAAACTCCTCGGCCATGAAAGAATGGGAAGCGCCAAAATCAAACAGAACATGAGAAACACAAGCAGAAATAAGGAGAATACCTTCGAAGACTCCACCGGAAGAAGACTGCGGGTCCTGACCCTGCGCCTGTTGCATGGAATAGAATCTTCCCTGAGCTGGCAAAGGTAACAAGCCTGAAGACTATGGATCCTGACTCTACACCTGCTGTGTGGCAATATATAGTTGACCCAGGGCGCGTGGAGGAGGTACATGTCCCCTCTATTGCTGTTGTGGCCGCTGTGGAGGCCTGCCTGGCTGACTCTACTGCTGAGTAGGAGGCCTAGGAGTGAGAGCCTGATGTTGTGCTCACTGATGCTACTGCTTCTGAGGATGGGGCAGGGGCAACTACGGTGGCCTCTTCTACTGTAAGGGAAGAGGGCACTCACGCCTCCGATGCCCTGTCTGCCCACATCCATAACAAATGCTAGTAAATGGCCCAGAGGAAGAAGTTGTTGGCTGTGCCGATGATGAAACTGCTGACTGCGTTGCAGGCTGCCTAAACTTAGATCAGTCCCTCCGCCTCTGCTGACAGTGCTGTCGGGAGCTGCCAGAAGGTGCCCTCCTCTTCCAGTCTCTGTCGGAACTCTGATCTCTGGTCCTCTGGGACATGGCCCAGTCCTCTTCACATACGAACGCTCTGTGAACGACCTGATCAAACATCGTCAAGCAATGCCCCACCACGCGACTGCAGAGAGCGGCACGCAAGCCGTTCTAGAAAAGACGAGCCATCCTCTTCTCGTCGTTGACGAGATAGGGAGCCAATTTGGAATGTGCTACAAAATGAACCTCATACTGAGACAACATCATGTCACCCTGAACCAGGGTCTCAAACTCTATAGCCCGTTGATCACGAACATGCTTGGGGAAGAACTTTTAGTTGAAGTGGACCACGAATTCCTCCCAAGTCCATATAAACTCAGGCCCGGCCATCCTAGAAACTGATGACCACCAATGACAGGCCTCGCCCTACAGAAGGAAGGTAGCCAATAGGACTCTCTGCTCACTGGTAGACTGAATGCTGTCAAAAATCTTCTCCACCTCAGTGCGCCATAACTCAGCTGCCAAAGGATCGGGCTCACCCCTAAACCGTGGGGGGTCATGCTGTCTAAACTCTCGGAGTAGCGGGCTCGCTAGCAACAGCTGAGACTGCATAGGGGCCTCAGGGACAGGCTGACAGGACTGAAGGGCAGCAGTGAAGGCTTGCATCATCTACTGAAAATGCTCAATCCTTATAGGAACCGTCGGGAAAACAAGGGCGACACTAGCCTTAGGTGGAGGCACATGAGCAGCAGGAGCCTCAGAAACTGGAATAGCAGGCTAGGTGGGGGAACAGGCACCACTGGGGGTGGAATCACAACCTCAGGTATAGGATCCACAACGGGTGGAGTAGGATGTGATCGGGTCGCTGGAGCAGAATGAGAACCACGGCTGTTCAGTCCCCAAGTATAGGGTTGTGATGTAGTAATAAACTCGGTAAGACCGAGGTCGAATCCACAGGGATTGAAACCTGTACGTTATCTGAAAATAACCAGATCTATAACTAGGCTAAGATGAATTCTAAACCAATTGTGATTTGAGAAATAATGGTGAATTATTAATCTAAACTTAAGAATTCAGAGAAGGGAAACTAGGGATTCAGAGGATCCACTTGTAGAGATCAGGGAGATCTACGCTTGATTCACGAACTCAACTGGACTTCGAGTCCCATCTTCATCCAGTTGAAAGATATGGCACTAAAGCTCAATCTGAACTTCCTTTTGATCTAGTTTTCAAAGAGATGAAAGATATAAGAATTAGGTATGATTCTATCACAAATACATGCCTAAGAGACAAGGTAAACAACAGAACTTAGACCAATCCATAACCAATCAAAAGATGTATGAGTGTTAGGAAGGATTCCGTCATCCAACCATGCCTAGGAGACGATGGTGAACAACAGGGCTTCCTAACCCCATAATCAGAATAAGAAAAAGGAAAACTCAAGTCATCACAGATCTAATGTAATATCAGTCACACTAAATCATTAAAAACTAAAATTTTCCTTAAAATCAAACCAATCAAAACGAGTTCAACGGACATAATCCAAGCCGCGGAATCCTCCCATCTCACTACAAGCTTCACCTCTTAGCCCTAGCTAAGAGGTTTAGCCAACCATGTTGGCTAGATCACGCTAAACTGAATAAATCAAAACAAAACAATTCAACAACTTAATCTCTCTCTCTCTCTCTCTCTCTCTCTCTCTTCACGTGAGACTGCATTGGCTTTTTTCTAACTCTCTCTTTACAGCTGCTAGGGACGAGAGAGCTGGAATCGGACGAAGAATCGCACCAGAAACCGGACGTTTCACGGCTGCAGTGAAAGCTTTTCCGCAGTCGGAAAACGGCATCGAAAACTCCCATTCCTTAGCTTTCTTTTAAAAAAGACAACGTCCCTTGGGGAATTTGTGGATGGGCTACACGATGGACGGATCAGATCCTCCATCTGATCAAATGTGGTGGGCCACAACCGCCTGAAAAATCTGGATGAATCCCGGACGTTGTAATAGAGATCTCGGATCTCTTCCGCTGTGAAGTCGGTGGGTCCCATTCCACTGTTTTTCTGTAAAATCCATGTCGTCCACTAGATGCACGATGAAAATTCGGTCGAAGAAGGCCTGTTTTGGATTGTTGCTGACGCGGCCCACATGATTTCCTGCTCTACCATCCGTTTGCTTTTGAACGGCTGAACACCCAAAATCGTGATGTCTTCAAATTCTTCCAGCTAGGCGTGGGTTGTGGCTGCCCCAAAGAACAAATGAACGGCATAGATCAACCGTAAGGACGATAGGTGGGGCCCACAACCGCAGCCGATCAAACGCATGCGTAACGCCATTTCAAAAACAGAAATTTCCGTTTTTGCGGAATACGGTCGGTCCAACCGACTTTCACCGGACGCGGTGGTCCAATGCACGGTGGTTGCACCCCTGCTGTGTACACCAGCTGTTTGAAGTGGGTCCCTCTTGATGTTTCGTAGAAATCTACTCCGTCCACCCAACTTAGCATCCTATTTAATGTGTTGAAACCGACGTTTGAGACGTATCCAGATGTCAGGTGGGCCCCAATTTGTGATTTTATGAGCTGATTTGTCCATTGGACTACTTCTGTAGGGATCCAGGAGCTCAAATTTGATGTGTACGGTTCATTTGTGGTCCTCAGGCCATGTATGAAGTTTGGAGTCGATCAAATGGTGGAAACCCTGTGATCTTGCACTCTGAGCATCTTTTAGGCCACTTGAGCGTCAGTTCCTAGATTTTCTTGGATCTTTGGTGTGCACGTCCGTCGATCTCGGTCCCCTGGGGTCTGTCCCTTGCCTTGGTGTCTTCAGATCATTAAATCCATGCTTTTAACAACTTTTTGCTTTCCATGCTCTCAAATATACCCTGCATCACAAACATGATTAAAATCAGGCGTTAAACAGTATCATGTTCGTAAATCCAGGCAATAAATGGGGTCTAATATGCAATATTTGACCCTCAACAACGACCATGGGCACCACAACCACGGGTAACTCGCTTAGGTGGTATCGCCTACAAAACAACAAGAACGATGGGTGCAAAGGGATATGTAACGACTCGGAAAATTTCGTACAATGCCCCGAGTACCACCTCAGGAAGAAATCACGTAGGATCAAATCCTTTAGAAATCAGACAAAGTTAACTAAGTGTTAAACTAGATTGTATATGAAATCCGCACGAATCACTTTAAATACGATCGGCAAGGCCCGATCTGGGAATCCGACTAGAGCAAAATCTTAACTCCACCTAGATCCCGAGTCTGTGATCTTAAGTCCGACCTTTGGCTCAAGGGGGGCTTCCAGAAGTACTCCGTTGAGCTGAAACAGGTCCACTTTGGATATAACCCAAGTATACCTTGACCTTAGGTCTATTTCGGTGTGATTTTAGGCTATATAAGAACCTTTAAACCCTCTCTCGTTCAGCCATACGAATTTGAGAAAAACCCTAAGAGAGAGAAGTGAGAAAAGAGAGAGAAAGAGTGAGAGAAGTGGGAGAATCTCCCAACTACTTTACCGCGTCACTCTATAAGCTCAACCACCCCATTCTAATCGCTTTCCCGATGATTCCGACTTTTTTTCTAGGTAAGAAACCCTAACCCTAATCTGTTTTGGAGTTTTGATAGTTGTAAGTTATGAAATAACTAACATAAAGCATGTTATAGGTTACGACATCGCCATATACTGAAGCTTAGCAAACCTATCGAATTCGTTTCGATTCTACGACAAAAGGTGCGGACTTTAGACGTATAATTTCAAATCTTTCAATGTCAGATAATGGTAGATTCATGATCTGTATGTCATTGCACATGTACAAAGTGTTGTCCGTTTCGTTTTTCGATTATACGTTAACTATGTTGAATATACTGTATTCTTCATATTTGTAGAAAGTACCGTATACGTATAAATTTTGGAAATGTGTTTGCCATGATTATTTACTGTATGAACATATTATATATGTGTATAATACTTACTTGGCGAAAGGGGTTGCCCTAATACATGTTTTTGCTAATTTATACTATGTATGTGAAAATAGTGTATCTAAGTGTTTGTGAAAATGCTTGTCAGAGTAAGTGCTTAGATAATCATGCTTTAGGTGGGTGTTGAGATGGGATTCTCAACTACCTTAGAAACGTATATGATTTCCTCCATGTTGGTTGTTTAATTTAATCGCTTACTATGAAATATATGTGTTTGTATTTCTTGTTTATATTGTGCTTTGTAACATGCTTTATGACATGTTTGTTAACATACTTGAATTACTTTGTTTATTATGGTTTACTCCACATGCTCTGAATAAGGATTGATTACGATTGAGACTATGATTATAGTCCAGACAATCGGTACCAAACTTGAGTTCGTGGTTGAGATTCATTTCGCCACGTAGGATGTGTTTGACGAACCCGAGTCGTACTTCCATTGGCGACAGTGGTTAGGCCACACGAAGTGCTTATGCACTTCATATCGTTCAGTTGATTGTGCACTCGAGCTAGTCAGGCTCGTCAAGTAACCCGATATATGTAATATATGTTCACCATGTTTGGACGCTACTGCTTCAACCTGAGGTACTAACCGTACCAGTGAATCCCGTTAATCGTGGTACTTCGATCCACCAAGATTCATGAGCCGGGCATGGTGGTATGGGACACCGTGGTCGAGCTGTCGGCCTACGCTGGGTACACGTGCCTCCCTGTAGTGACCAGTGAGTAACCCTGACTCATGAACCGAATATGGTGGTATGAGACACTGTATTCGAGCTGTCGGCCTACACTGATTGGTGATAAGCCCTTTGTAGTGACCTCGAGCATACTCTGAAGCTACAGAGAGGCGTCTAGCCTTCCCGTAGCAACAAGAGTATAAACTAGGCCTGTATTGATAAGGTGATGGGGGAGTGGTGTAACGATTCCGTGTAATAGCCCTGACAGCCCTCGCAGCGACCTGGAAACACACCATCGTATGAGATTGTCTAGGACTGACGACCCTAGAATAAATCATTGTTGGGAATGATATAAGGAAAGTACCTTAGTTTCCCAATATTGTTGTTTGAAATGGACTCATAACAACTCGGTAATCATACTCATCATCGCATTGCATGTGCCTGGAAGATGTGGAGCACTGAGGGTGCCAGCATGCCGCGGACGTAAGATGGTGTCGCACGAGGGAGTTTGTTGGCGAGGGCACGCATCATAACCGTATTTCATCCTTACATTAATTACAGTACTTAGGAATGTTGTTTGTACTGCTTTATCATTACTGCTTAACTGATTTGATAACATGTTAACTTATGCTTTATTGTTCCACTAAGTTAGCTACTCACTCCCACGTTATGGGACGGTGTTCTGGACACCCACCAGACTCTGTCTTAGACGTAGGTACTGACGATCCACAGGAGACTGACCCTGATTATTATGAAGATCAGGATGAGTTTTCCTACATGCAGTTCACTGGAGGCTTCGCGTAGGCTATCCAGATTTATGGGATTACAGGGTTCATGATCATAGTTGTACCATTTGTCATTTTGATTCGGGAACAAATACATGTATATGGTGACTCAGTTGGTATTTATACTCTTCAGATCAGGATTGTTTTGTTTTATATACATTTATATACATCTTTCAGTCTTCCGCTTGCGTTTATACATGGATCTGGAGTATGAATTATTGTTTCGGTATAATCTCACTCATGTTTATTACACTAACACAGACAACATTCAATCATAAGCATTTGTGTTGCATAAGTGATGTTTTGGAACTCGGGTGTTGAGTTGCTACTCGACCCCCAATTTTCAGGGCGTTACAAGTTGGTATCAGAGCATGATTTGGATTAAACCGGACTTGAGTTATGGTCTCACAACGTATGCTGACGCATTTCGACTTAGGAGGGTGCAAGAATAATGTAGAAACAGTTTTAGGCATCCTAGCTTCGCCCAACGGTGAAGTTCACCGAAAATGATAGCTGTAAACGAGCCTGTACTCAGCCCTGGTCGCATGGGTCGACCTTAAAACACTCCTAGGCCATCTAGTGACGGGTCTAGATCACAACTCATCCCATCCCAATCGTTAAAAATCAGCAAAAGGTAGTATGTATCAGAAATTACCCGAAACTACTCGAAACGGAGCAAAACGGGGTTATGGACCTACCCATGCTTATCTAGAGGGACCTAGGGTGGGAACCACATGTTTTTGGGGCCTAGGGGGCAGGAGGGCCTCACCAAAATGGCGAGCCCTCGCCCACTTGTCCAGAGAGTGGCGAGGCCCTCACCCGGTCGACGAGGCCTCGCTGAATTTCGAGCCCGGCCGGGCGGGCCGTGTGGGCTGATCGTGTTTGGGGGTTTAAGAACCCCCCTGAGGTAGGTCTCGTCCACTGTTACCACTCCAAAACCTTACTTCCTTCACAAAACCCACCTCCAAGCTCCCTGTTCTCTCTAAACTTGCCGTCCTCTCTCTCAAATCGCCCTTCCAATAGTCCAATCAGCTATTTTCGACCACAACCCATCCATTCCCATCGTCCACAGCAATCCTTTCCTCACTTCCCTCTCTGTTTCTCTTGTTTGAGCTCTCACACCCCCATTTGAAGCTCAAAAATCGTGTAAGCTTCCTCACCCATCTTATCTCTCCACTTTCCTCCTTCAATCTCTATCATTTGGGCCTCTACAACGTCTGTTGAGACCCAAGTCCGTGGAGAACCAACCCTCCAACCCTTTTCTTTCATTTCCTTCCCTTTCCATGGCTTTTCTTGCAATTGCTTCGGCCATTTTCTCCATCTCCACCATCCTTTCTCTTATGGGAAAGAGGAAGAGTGCCACTGATGAGGCTGGGCCTAGTCGCCCTACACGTTCAAGGTGACTAAGAGGCGCCGCCGCTAGCACGAGCATTGATCGGGAGTTGTAGATGAAGCAGGATCTTGATCTCTAAAATCTTGCTATGAGAGCTCAGTTGGCGGCACTACCTCATGGAATTTATGAGGACCGTAGGGTTCTCTTTGAAACCCAGGTGGATGGGCGACTCTTCGGTGAGTACTACTTGTTAGAGCAATCGGAAGCGGCCCATTGGGGTCCGCTATTTGAGGCCAGAGGTCGCGCCAATGCAGGTACTGTCCGGGCTTTCTACGCCAACATTCACGAGCCTACACTAGAACCTTTGCAGTTCCGGCTCTCATGTGGAGTGGATCTGTTTACCACAGTTGATGTCAGCTTGATATCTCGGCTTCTGAATGTGCCCCTTGGCGGGGTGCATGCAAACGAGCTGAATCTGAAGACTGTACGTGAAAGGGATCGTCGCACACGTTTCCTTTGTGGTAGCCGACTGGTTGAGTGACAGCCAAATAAGAGTCTGCTAGCGTCCCATATGTCAGATGACTTCCGCCTACTACATCACATCTTTACATACAACCTCTACCCTAGACACAGTAATCGCAGCGAATGTACGTGACTCATGATAGACTTTCTGTACTAACTGGGGTAGAGGGTGAACTTGTGCGTCCCTACATTCGTGTTGCGACAGATAGTGAGTACTGCACGCTCCACCAGAAGCTCTGATTCGCTTCCCTTTAGCCGACTCATATGCAAGATTGCACGGGAGTTTGGCTACAGTCTGGGGAAGGAAAGGCCGGCACCGATTCATCAAATCGATGAGAGTACTCTCCATCAGATGGAACTCGGAGCACAACGACGACGAGCCTGACATGAGGAGAGTGAGGATGAGGCAGAGAGTGAAGAAGAGGAGAGTGAGGAAGGGAGTGAAGTTGAAATAGAAGAAGAAGAAGAGGAACCAGAGGCCCAGGATACCAAGGAGAGCTCCCCTCCTACGCCACCAGAGCAGGACGCGGTTCAGGCTGCGAGGGATGCTCGTATGGTTCGCATTGAAGAGGGCCAAGCTGCCCTGCGGCAAGAGATTGGGCAGGTTCGGCCAAGCTTGGTGAGACCCGAGCCAAGCTTGAGGTGACCGAAACCTTCATGAAACGAAATTTTAAGAAGGTGTCTCACACATTGAGGACTATCCTGTGCTGTGTACAGGACAAGTATGCCCCTCCTCCATCGCCTGACTCGGATGCCTAGTCATCCATGCTGTTGTTTATAGTTATTTTGCTTACCGCTTTAGGCGGTTTATGTTTTCATGTTAATGGATGTAGTAGTTAGTAGTATGTTTTTAGTAGTTGAAGCTTGGTTGTACTGTCATGATTCATGTAACTCTGTATTCCATGTATTATGACAATTTTGGTAATGAAATGTATACAACCTCTTTACTATGAAGTGTGTGGAATGCTTGAGTGATTATGTATTGTGTTGTCATGCTTTATCTCACATGCGATGTACCCTATGTTGTATAGGGCATGCCACGGAGGTATACGAGGAGCACGACACCCCTCTTGCTCACTGACTTGATGGACCAGACTCCTCCTCGCAGAGGTGGTCCTACGGACCCGGGTTCTGGCTCAGATCAGCCTTCTGCTGGTCCTACCGGTGGACTGCCACCTTTTACACCACCGGTTCGCGAGCAGAACCGGGCATCCTCTTCGACACAGTATGAGCCACAGGTTGCTCCACCTACTGATAGGTTTGAGTAGTTGATGTTGATATTGCATCAGTAGTAGATGCAGCAGCAGCACCACCACCAGCAGCTTATGGCCACTATTACTGAGGCCTTGTCTCAGGGTGAGAGTGCGACTCCACCTCCGACATCTACACGCCCTATAGAGACTGCCGAGCCTCCTGCTCAGTTTGAGGATGTACCTCCACCTTCACCTGCTGCCTACACTACGGGAGACGTGGGTACTCGCCGTCTTCTCGAGCAATTCCAGCGCTTGAGGCCTCCTACTTTCACGGGTTCTCACAGACCCTAGGAGGCATAATACTGGTTAGACCGCATCTCCAAGATACTGAAGATGCTGCATTGTACTAAGGCTGAGCAGGTCGAGTTAGCTGCCTTTATGTTCGAGAAGGAAGCTAGCTTGTGGTGGGATAGTATATTGCAGACTGTCGCCGTAGGTTATGTATGGACGTGGGCTGCCTTTGAGTTCCGCTTCCTCGAGAAATACTATCCTCAGGCCTACCGACATAAGAGGGAGAATGAGTTTCTATGCCTTAGACAGGGAGGCATGACAGTTACTGAGTATGAGCATCGCTTTACTAAGTTGGGCTGCTTCGTTCTGACTATCCTTGCTGATGAGCCGATGCGGATTAGGCATTTTTCTGAGGGCTTGCGACCTGACATCTGGTCGAAGATGTGCTGTATCCGTATATCATCTTATTCGGAGTTGATTCATATGTCCATTCAGGCGGAACAGGATGTAGACCGTGTGACATGCTCTCGTGGTCCTATGGTGCCTAGGCCATGACCAGATGCGCTGAGCTGGCCTTCCTCGGTAAGAGGCCTCGTACTGATTCGCCTCCTAGGGGCACGACACCAGTGGTTCCGATGAGGCGCCCTAGTGTGACTTGTACTTACTGTGGGAGGCCGGGACATCCTGCTGGGAGCTGCTTTGCTCGGATGAGGGATAGCGAGTTCTCTCCACTGCAGAAGATTGATCGCCCTCACCCTCAGGCTTTATCGGCTCCACCGCTACGGATTGCACCTGTGCACCCATCTTTCAAACCTCCTCCACCACACTTCAGGCCACCTCAACAGCCCATGGTTCCACAGCCGAGCCGTCAGCAGCAGGCTCAAGTACATATGCTTGTTGCTGAAGCACCTGAGACGTCGATTACGGCCCCGATGGCTTTTGAGGGCACTGCCCACGTTCAAGGTACACCCATCTCCTTGTTGGTGGACACTGGGTCCACTACTTCTATCATTTCCTGTGTGGCAGTTAAGCATCTATCTTTACATACTACTCCCACGAAGGAAATGAGACTCACTACTGCTACTAGGACCTTTTCGGATGTCACACGGATGTGTGTGGGTTGCTCCGTTGATTTGGGTAGCAGGACAGTGTTTGTTGACCTCATTGTTGCTCCACTATGGCACTACGACATTATCCTCGGTATGGACTGGCTCACCGAGATGAAGGCAGAAATTGATTGCGATAATCGGGTCGTGAAAGCCAGCGGACCTGACGGCACGGTCTTTACTTTTCCAATGTAGGTTAGTTGGCCATGTCGTGTCGAATGTTACGCCGCTTTACTAAAGCATGTTGATGGGTCGACGAAACATGCCGGTAGTTCGGGACTTTTCAGATGTGTTTAGGACGATCCCTGGATTGCCTCCTTGGCGCGAGATCGACTTCACCATTGATCTTGTGCCTGGTGCGACACCCATTTCATTACCGACGTATCGCATGCCTCCATGTGAGATGGAGGAACCGAGGAAACAGATTGATGAGCTGGTAGAGAAGGGCTTTATACGACCTAGTGTGTCTCCATGGGGAGCACCTGTACTGTTCGGAAAGAAGAAAGATGGCTCATTACGGTTATGTATTGATTACCGTCGATGGAACCAAGTCACCGTGAAGAACAAGTATCCTTTGCCTAGGATAGATAATCTGTTTGATCAGTTGAAGGGGGTAAAGTATTTCTCGAAGATCGACTTGTAGTCAGGATACCACCAGTTGTGCGTCAGAGATGAAGACGTGCAGAAGACAACTTTCATGACCTGTTTTGGGCATTACGAGTTCCTGGTGATGTCGTTCGGTCTTACGAACACACCGGCCGTGTTCATGGAATTGATGAACAGGGTATTTCGACCATTCTTATACCGATTCGTCATCGTATTCATCGATGAAATCTTAATATACTCTAGGAGTCGGGAAGATCACAAGGTGCAACTGAGAGCGGTGCTGGATACTCTGAGGAAGAACCAGTTGATCGTACAATACAAGAAGTGCGACTTTTGGCAGGAGGAAGTCAAGTTCCTGAGACATGTAGTGTCCAAGGATGGGATAGCTGTGGACCTTGTCAAGGTAGCCGTAGTTCAGGATTGGAAGCAGCCTGGCTCGGTTATCGAGGTGAGGAGTTTTCTTGGCCTCACAGGGTACTATCGACGCTTCATTCGAGACTTCTCAAAGATTGCTAGGCCACTGTCACAGTTGACGCGTAAGGATTTGAAGTTCACCTGGAATGAGTAGGCGGAAGCAGCTTTTCAGGAGCTAAAGGACAGACTGACATCCACCCTGTGCTAGTATTGCCAGAACAAGGGGTTAAGTACACGATATACACTAACGCATCTCGCGTTGACTTGGGTTGCGTCCTTATGTAGAAGGACAGGGTGATTGCATATGCCTCGAGACAATTAAGGAAGCACGAGGAGAATTACCCTACACACGACCTTGAGTTAGCAGCTGTCATCTTTGCATTGAAGCTCTGAAGACATTACCTCTATGGAGAGGAGTTCGAGCTTGTCTGCGACCACAAGAGCCTTAAGTATATATTCACGCAGCGAGACTTGAATATGAGGCAACGCCGATGGATGGAAACCTTGAAGGACTTCAAGTTCGAGGTCTCCTACCATCCTGGCAAGGCCAACCTTGTGGCAGATGTGTTGAGCTACAAGAAGGCTATAGCATTTGCGGCTCCGCTGATTATAGCAGAGTGAGATATTTTGGAGTTCGTGCGGGACTTCGAGCAGAAACTCACCGTGGAGGAGCCATTTGAGTGTGTCGTGCACGTTCGGGTGCGACCACTTATTGATGATAGAATTATCGAGGCCCACAAGGGTGACATGCGGTTGTCTGAGCTTCGAGAGCAAGCCAGCGACGTCGAGGACTCTGAGTGGAGAGTTGGCACAAATGGGGGTCTACGATACCATGGCCGCCTATGTGTTCCAGATATTCATGACTTGAGACAGGAGCTTCTCGAGATTGCCCACAAATCGAAGCTTGCGATGCATCCTGGTAGCACGAAGATGTACCAGGACATGAGGCGATCATATTGGTGGGACAATATGAAGGTTCATATCGCCGAGTATGTTTCACGTTGTCTCACGTGTCAGCAGGTTAAGGCCGAGCATCGCCGACCTCCTGGACTCCTTCAGCGCATGCCCATAGCTGAATGGAAGTAGGACTTCATCTCTATGGATTTCATATCGGGGCTGCCGAAGACGAGGAAGGGACACGATTCCATCTGGGTGGTCGTGTACCGGTTGACCAAATCAGCTCATTTCCTCCCTATCAGTGTTACAAACTCTGCAAATGACTTGGCCAGGTTATACATCGGAGAGATAGTCCGTCTGCATGGAGTTCCTTTAGAGATCGTGTCGGACCGCGACACGCGATTCACATCTATCTTCTGAACTCGTATCCAGGAAGCGATGGGTGTGAAGCTGAAGTTCAGTACTGCGTTTCACCCTCAGACCGACGGGCAGACAGAGCGGGTGAATCAGATTTTAGAAGATATGTTACGGGCCTGTGTCTTGGATTTCAAGGATAGTTGGGATGATTGTCTTCCTTATGCAGAGTTCACGTACAACAACAGCTTCCAGGCAAGTATTGGTATGGCTCCATATGAGGCCTTGTATGGACGCCCTTACAGAGCGCCGCATTGCTGGGCTGAGGTTGGCGAGCGCAGCTTGATTGGGCCGGAATTGGTACAGGCGACCTTGGAAAAGATCGACATTATCAGGCGTCAACTTCTTACAGCACAGAGCAGACAAAAGAGCTACGCCGATACGAGAAGGCGACCGCTTGAGTTCGAGGTTGTAGATCACGTATTCCTTAGAGTTTTCCCTATGAAGGGAGTCCTTTGGTTTGGGAAGAAGGGAAAGCTCACGCCGAGATTCATCTGTCCATTTCAGATACTTGATCGAGTGGGTGCAGTGGCATATCGTCTCGCTTTGCCCACACCACTCGCGGGCGTGCACAACGTATTTCATGTATCTATGCTGAAGAAATACGTCCCTGATCCTTCACATATCATCCATTGGGAGCAGGTGCAGTTGAGCGAGGATGCTACCTACGTGTTGCGCCCGACGCGTATCCTTGACAGGAAGGAGCAGGTGTTGCGCAGTTGTAACGCCCTGAAATTCGGGGATCGAACATAAACTCAACTCCTGAGTTCCAACGCATCACTTATGCAACATAGATAATGATGGTTAAATGTTGTCTGTGTTAGAGCAATAAACATGAGTGAGATTATACCAAAACAGTAATCCATACTCCAGATCAATTGTATAAAGGCAAGCGGAAGACTGAACTGTATATATATGTATGTAAAAGGAACAAAATCATTTCATTCTCCAGAGTATGAATCCATCTGAGTCACCATTTACATGTATCTATTTTATGTTCAAAAGTCAAAAATACAACTAGGGAAGTAATCCCAGCAAGACTCGTCGATCCGACAGTCTAATCAAAGCCACTAGAGTACTGCATAAATGAGAACTCGTCCTGGTCCTCGTCATAGTCTGGCTCAGCCTCCTGAGTCGTCATCTCATTTACACTTGATACAGAGTCTGGTTGGTGCGTACAACACCATCCCGTAACGTGGGAGTGAGTAGCTAACTTAGTGAAACAATAAAGCATAGGTTAACATGTTATCAACTTAGTCAAGCAGTAATGATAAAACAGTATAATCAAATACTCCTAACTACTTTTATTAATGCAAGTATGAATGTAACGACCTGTAAATTTTCATACATTGGGTCGAGTACCACCTCGACCAGAAATCCCTTAGAAATTTAACAAAGTTAATTAAGTACTAAACTCGGTTAGCCATGAAATCCGTTGGGCTCGCTTTAAATACGATCTGCAAGACCCAAAACTTGCAGAATTAGTGACTCTAGGTTACCCTAAAGTCTAGAGCCAAACTCATTACCCGTCTGCTCTCGGGAATGAAACGAAACTTTGTATTAGGTCTAGATCGCACATCGGGAGTCCGATTAACACGAAGCTAAGGAACCAAGACCGCCCCACTGGGCTTGACAATCATCTAAAAAATCAGATGATTCCGATGTCCCACGGCCATTCTTTTCGATCCGGAGCGAGGGAGTGTGAAAAACACAAATTCCATCCCAAAATAAATATCTGGAATAGTGATATGGCATCATTTGGTTGCGCGTCAGTATTAAGCAACCTGACCGTCGGAATCAGACCAAATTACACCCTTGGATTAAGAAAAATTTCAGGAACATTTACA
The DNA here is from genome assembly GCA_021015155.1 of Magnolia officinalis. Taxonomy (NCBI): domain Eukaryota; kingdom Viridiplantae; phylum Streptophyta; class Magnoliopsida; order Magnoliales; family Magnoliaceae; genus Magnolia; species Magnolia officinalis. The sequence goes on from JAJHSJ010000007.1 coordinate 29,341,024, forward strand.
TGTACTTAGAATTTCTGATCGTGGCCCACTGACCGTTGAACTGAAAGTGGTCCGCCACGTGCGATCTGGGAATCCGATCGAGTCGAAAACGTAATCCCACGTAGATCCATAGATGGTGAGCTTAGGTCTGACGTTTGGCTCAAGGAGGGCCACCAGAACACCCCTTTTGAGCTTGGAAAGTGGCGAGCTGCCTATATATGCAGCCACCCTTGAACCTGAGTCTATTTTGGACATGTTTTTGGCTATAAAAGGGGCTTAGAACAGCTCCTCTCACAGCCATACGAATTTGGGAGAAAAACCCTTGAGTGAGAGAGAGAAAAGAGAGAGAAAGGCTTGGAGTTCGTAGCCGATCTTCCTCCTGCTGCTTCCACTCATCACACGGCCTACACCGCCTTATTTCAGGTGTTTTCCCGGCGGTGTCCATCCCATTTGAAGGTAAGAAACCCTAACCCTAGGTCTGATTTAAGGTAGGATCGTTGTAGGATATGAAAAAGCTAATCGGTTCCGCTCTTTAGGCTAGGAAACTCCCGTATACGGAAGCTTCAATACCCTTGCTGATTTGTTGGAATTCCAAGGGCTGAGGTGAGGACTTTAAATGTATAAGTTACATTTTTCAACGCTTTCAATGTCAGATAATGATAGATTCGTGATCTGCGTGTAAATGCACATGTACAAAGTGCTTTCCGTTTCCTGTTTCGATTAACGTTGTAGAATATGGAATTTCACATACTCTAGATATACGTAGAAATACCGTATACGTATTTTTTTTGGGAAAATGTTTGACATGTTTATTTAATGTTTGATTATATGATATGTGGATAAAATGCTAGTTTGACGCAAAAATACATGTTCATGTGTAAATGTCATGTATGTTGAAATTGCATATTCTAGAAATACCGCATACGTGCCGATTTTGGAGATGCAATTGTAATGATTATTTGTTGTATGATTGTGAGATACATGGGTAAAATACTCACGTGGCGAAGGGACAGCCCTAACACAAATTTCGCTAACATACGTCGTGTATGCTGAAATAGTGTATTCTAAGTAGTTGTGTAAATGCTCGTGTGCGCAAATGTTCATGTATTAGTGCCTTAGAGAGGTGCTGATGTGGGATTCTCAACTCCCTTAGAGACAAGTAGGTTTCCCTCCATGCGGTGGTTCGCTAGAACCACTCACCTATAATGTGTATGTAATTGTATCCCTATGTAGATAGTGCCTTAGTACATGCTTCACAACATGCTTTGTAACATACTTTACTTCATGTTTTACTTCATGCTTTATAACATGCCTACTAACATGCTGGTATTGCTTGTTTATCATGCTTTACTTCACATGCTATCAATGAAAACTGTTTGAGTTTGGGACTATGTATATAGTCCAAACATTCGGTACCAGACTTGCGATTGTGGCTGAGATTCATGTCGCCACAAAGGACGTGTCTGGCGAACCCGAGTTGTACTTCGGTTGGCGATAGTAGTTGGCCACACGGAGTGCTTTTGCGTTCCATATCGTTCAACTTGTGGTGCGCTCGAGCTAGTCAGGCTCGTCAACTAAACCGAATTGTATCTGTGTGTTCACCTCGTTTGGTCGCTACTGCTTGAACCTAGGGTACCAAACTTACCAGTGGCGATCCCCGTTTAACCATGGTACCTAGATCCGCTAAGTCGCATGAGCCGGGCATGGTGGTATGGGACACCGTGGTCGAGCTGTCGGCCTACGCTGGGGCCATGTGCCTCCCCGTAGTGACCATTGCGCAACCAAACTCGTGAGCCGAATACGGTGGTATGGGACACTATATTCGAGCTGTCGATACTTCGGCGAGAGCCGAGTACGGTGAGATCTGTACTCGTGCTGACGGGCGACGAGTCCTCCATAGTATCATCGAGTGTACTCCAAGTGTCTGTGATTGGCGACGAGTCTTTCACAGCAACTAGAGTATGAGTTGAGCCGAGTACGGTGAGACCTGTACTCGAGCTGACGGCTAGTGATTGAGCCGAGTACGGTGAGACCTGTACTCGAGCTGACGGCCAGCAATTGAGCCGCATACGGTGAGATCTGTATCCGCGCTGACGGGTGACGAGCCCTTTGCGATGCCTTCACTACGCTTCTCAAACTATAATATCGTATGAGAATAACTAGGATTGATGACCCTAGAATGGATCATGTTGGGAATGATACAAGGGAGGTACCTTAGTTTCCCAATACTGCTGATTAAAATCGACTAATAAAAACTTGGTAATCATGAGCATCATCGTACCGCATGTGCTTTGTAGATGTGGTGCACTGAGGGAGTAAGCATTCGCGAACGTAAGATGATGTCGCTTGAGGGTGGTTTGGCAAGGGCATACAGCATCATGTCATATCATTTTTGCACTTAACAAGAGTAGTTAGAAATGCTTGATTTGTACTGCTTTATCATTACTGCTTGATTGATTTGATAACATGTTAACTTATGCTTTATTGTTCCACTGAGTTAGCTACTCACTCCCACGTTACGGGACGGTGTTTGCAACAACCACCAGACTCTGTCGCAGGTGTAGATGGCGTCTTGGTTCAGGAGCCGGAGCCCGACTTTGATGAGGACCAGGAGGAGTTCTCCTTCATGCAGTACTCTGAAGGCTTTGCTTAGGCCGGCTGCATCCCGGGATTTTCAGGGCCTCTCTTGAGGATTGTATTTTGGTTTTTGACTTAGAAACAATACATGTATATTGGTACTCAGCTAGTACTCATACTCTAGAGTTCAGAAAATTTTGTTACTTTACATACTTGAATATAAAATTTCAGTCTTCCGCTTGCCTTTATACAATTGAACTGGAGTATGAATTACTGTTTTGGTATAATCTCATTCATGTTTATTGCGCTAACTCAGACAACATTTAACCAGCATTGTGTATGTTGCATAAGTGATGCGTTGGAACTCGGGAGTTGAGTTTATACTCGACCCCCGAATTTCAGGGCGTTACAATGAATGCAGTCATGATGTATTCCCTCACCACACACTCCCTCGTGCGACACCATCTTACATTCGCGACATGCTTGCATTCCTCAGTGGTCCACATCTTCCAGGCACATGCAATGTATGATGAGCATGATTACCGAGTTGTTATTAGTCCATTTCAAACAGCAGGATTGGGAAACTAAGGTACCTCCCTTCTATCATTCCCAAAAATGATCCATTCTAGGGTCGTCAAACCTAGATATTCACATACGATATTATGGTTCGAGAGGCATCGCGAAGGCATCGCAAAGGGCTCGTCACCCATCAGCAAGGATACAGATCTCACCGTATGCAGCTCAATTACTGGTCGTCAGCTCGAATACAGGTCTCACCGTACTTGGCTCAATCGCTGGCCGTCAGCTCAAATACAGGTCTCACCGTACTCTGCTCAACTCATGCTCTAGTTGCTGTGAAGGGCTCGTCGTCATTCAGACTTTAGAGTATACTCGAAGACACTACGAAGGACTCATCGCCCGTCAGTATGAATACAGGTCTCACCGTACTCGGCTCTCGCCGTAGGTGTCAACAGCTCGAATACAGTGTCCCATACCACCGTATTCGGCTCACGAGTTTGGTTGCTCAATGGTCACTACGGGGAGGCACGTGGCCCCAGCGTAGGCCGATAGCTTGACCACAGTGTCCCATACCACCATGTCCGGCTCATGAGTCTTAGCGGATCGAGGTACCATGGTTAAAGGAATTACACTGGTAAGTTTGGTACCCTAGGTTCAAACAGTAGCGTCCAAACATGGTGAACATACATAAGACATATCGGGTTACTTGACGAGCCTGACTAGCTCGAGCGCACCACCAACTAAACGACATGAAGCACATAAGCACTTCGGGTGGCCTAACTTCTGTCGCCAACCGAAGTACGACTCGGGTTCGTCAAACACATCTTACGTGGTGAAATGAGTCTCAACCACGAACTCAAGTCGGGTACCGATTGTCTGGACTATAATCATAGTCCCAAACTCAATCAATTCTTATTTGTAGCATGTGGAGTGAAGCATAATAAGCAAAGTGATTCAAGCATGTTAACAAGCACGTCGTAAAGCATGTTATAAAGCATGTGATAAAGCACTATATAAACAGGAATGCGAACACATGTATTTCATAAGTAAGCGGTTAAAGTAAACAACCACATGGAGGAAATCATACATGTCTCTAAGGTAGTTGAGAATCCCATCTCAACACCTACCTAAGGCACCATCATCTAAACACTTACTCTCACAAGCAATTTCACAAACACTTAGAATACACTATTTCAACATACATAGCGTATGATAGCAAAAAAGGTATTAGGGTGAGTCCTTTCGCCAAATAAGTATTTTATCCATATATAATATATTCATATAATAAATAATCATAGCAAACACATATCCAGAATTTATACGTATGTGGTACTTTCTCAAATACACAATTTCAACATACATAGTGTATATTATCAAAACATGTATTTGGGCGAACCCTTTCGCCAAACGAGTATTTTATCCATATATCATATATTCATACAACAAATAATCATGGCAAACACATTTCCAAAATTTATACGTATACAGTATTTCCTACGAATACCTAATATGTAAAATTCCATATTCTACATCTCTAATCGAAATGGAAAACATAAAGTAGTTTGTACATGTGCAATTGCATGCAGATAATGAATCTATCATTATCTGATATTGAAAGCGTTGAAAACCGTAACCTATACACCTAAAGTCCTCACCTTTCACCGTAGAATCGTAACGAATACGATAGGTTTGTTAGGTTTCCGTATTCGGCAATTTGGTAACCTATAGAATGAAATAGGTTAGCTATTTCATAACCTACAACCCTTACAACCCCAAAACAAATTAGGGTTAGGGTTTCTTACCTAGAAACGAAGTCGGATTCGCCGGGAAAGCGACAAGAACAGAGTGATGGAGCTTTGTGTAGTGGCAGGGAGTTTCTCCCACTTCTCACACTCTTTCTCTCTCTTTTCTCTCTTCTCTCTCTAGGGTTTCTCTCAAATTCATATGGTTGTGCGAGAGAGAGTTCTAAGGTCCTTATATAGCCTGAAAACACTCTGAAATAGACTTGTGGATAAGGTATACTTAGGTTATAACCAAAGCGACTCTGTTTCAGCTCAACGGAGGACTTCTGGCGGGCCTCCTTGAGCCAAAGGTCGGACTTAAGCTCACCAACCTTGGATTTAGGTGGAGTTAAGTTTTCATTTTAGTGGGATTCCAAGATCCTACGTGGCGGACCAGTTTCAGTTTAACGGTCAGCAGATTTCGATCAAAAATTCCAAGTACATGGATATGTTTATGAAATTTTTCCTGATCCGAGGGTGTATTTGGGTCAGATTCTGATGGTCTGGTTGCTTACAAAATGTCCGCAAGCGACACGTGCCAGATTACTATTCAAGATATTTATTTTGTAAAGAAAACAAGTGTTTTTACACTCTCTCGCTCCGGACTCAAGTGAACAGCAGTGGGACACTGTCTGGGTTTGATTTCCGAGATGGTTGTCAAGCCTAGTGAGGTGGTCCAAAGTCCTTAACTTCATATTATTGGGACTCTCGATGTGCGGTCCAGACCTGATACGGAGTTTCAATGTGCTCCCGAGAGCAGTTGGGTAATGAGTTTGATCCTAGACTTTAGGGTAACCTAGCGTCAAGGATTCTATAAGTTTTGGGTCTTGTAGATCGTATTTAAAGCGATCCAAACGGATTTCATGGATAATCTAGTTTAGCACTTAATTAACTTTGTCAAATTTCTAAAGGATTTAATCCTAAGTGATTTCTGGTCGAGGTGGTACTTGGACCATTGTAAGGAATTTTACGAGTCGTTACAGCAGTAAGGTGATTCCGCTCGTGAAGGTACTGTGGACGCATCACACTGAGGAAGAAGCAACCTGGGAGACACGCCGAAATCCGAAAGAACTACCCTCAGCTTCTAGAGGAGTACGAAAAGGTACTAATTTCGAGGACAAATTTTTTCATTAAGGAGGGTAGATTGTAACGACTCAGAAAATTCCGTACAATGCCCCGAGTACCACCTCGGGCAGAAATCACGTAGGATCAAATCCTTTAGAAATTAGACAAAGTTAACTAAGTGTTAAACTAGATTGTATATGAAATCTGCACGAATCACTTTAAATACGATCTGCAAGGCCCAAAACTTGTGGAATCGTTGACGCTACATTAACCTAAAATCTAGGATCAATCTCATTACCCGTCTATTCTCTCGAGCACATGGAAAGTCCATGTTAGATTTGGACCGCACATCGGAAATCCTAATAATACAAGGTTATAGAGTTAGGACCGCCTTGCTGGGCTTGATAACCATCTAGGAGATCCAATCCAGATAATGTCCCAGCGCTATTCGCTTGAGCCTGAAGTGAAGAGTGTGAGAAATGTGAAATTAAGTAAAAATAAAATATAAATATAAGGATTCCGACCGTCGCTTGCGGATCTATTATAAGGATTCCGACCGTCAGAATCAGGCCAGAATACACCCTCGGATCAGGAGAAATTTCATACACATGGCAGTGTACTTAAAATCCCTGATCGTGATTCAGTGACCGTTGAACTGAAACTGGTCCGCCACGCGTGATCTGGGAATCCCACTAGAACAAAAACTTAACTCCACCTAGATCCAGAGTCTGTGAGCTTAAGTCCGACATTTGGCTCAAGGGGGGCTTCCAGAAGTGCTCCGTTGAGCTGAAACAGGTCCACTTTGGATATAACCTAAGTATACCTTGACCTTAGGTCTATTTCGGTATGATTTTAGGCTATATAAGGACCTTTAAACCCTGTCTCATTCAGCCATACGAATTTGAGAAAAACCCTAGGAGAGAGAAGTGAGAAAAGAGAGAAAGAGTGAGAGAAGTGGGAGAATTTCCCTGCTACTTTACCCTGTCACTCTACAAGCTCAACCACCCCATTTTAATCGCTTTCCCAGTGATTCTGACTTCGTTTCTAGGTAAGAAACCCTAACCCTAATCTGTTTTGGGGTTTTGATAGTTCTAAGTTATGAAATAACTAACCTAAAGCATGTTATAGGTTACCACATCGCCGTATACTGAAGCTTAGCAAACATATCGAATTCGTTTCGATTCTACGACAAAAGGTGCGGACTTTAGGCATATAGGTTATAGTTTTCAACGCTTTCAATGTCAGATAATGATAGATTCATGATCTATATGTCATTGCACATGTACAAAGTGTTGTCCGTTTCGTTTTTCGATTATACGTTAACTATGTTGAATATACTGTATTCTTCGTATTTGTAGAAAGTACCGTATACATATAAATTTTGGAAATGTGTTTGTCATGATTATTTACTGTATGAACATATTATATATGTGTATAATACTTACTTGGCGAAAGGGGTCGCCCTAATACATGTTTTTGCTAATTTACACTATGTATGTCAAAATAGTGTATTCTAAGTGTTTGTGAAAATGCATGTAAGAGTAAGTGCTTAGATAATCATGCTTTAGGTGGGTGTTGAGATGGGATTCTCAACTGCCTTAGAAACGTATATGATTTCCACCATGTTGGTTGTTTAATTTAATCGCTTACTATGAAATATATGTGTTTGTATTTCTTGTTTATATTGTGCTTTGTAACATGCTTTATGACATGTTTATTAACATGCTTGAATTACTTTGTTTATTATGCTTTACTCTACATGCTCTGAATAAGGATTGATTACGATTGAGACTATGATTATAGTCCAGACAATTAGTACCAGACTTGAGTTCGTGGTTGAGATTCATTTCGCCACGTAGGATGTGTTTGACGAACCTGAGTCATACTTCCGTTGGCGACAGTGGTTAGGCCACGCGAAGTGCTTATGCACTTCATATCGTTCAGTTGATTATGCACTCGAGCTAGTCAGGCTTGTCAAGTAACCCGATATGTCTAATGTATGTTCACCATGTTTAGACGCTACTGCTTCAACTTGAGGTATTAACCTTATCAGTGAATCCCGTTAACCGTGGTACCTCGATCCACCAAAACTCATGAGCCGAGCATGGTGGTATGGAACACCGTGGTCGAGCTGTCGGCCTACGCTGGGGCCACGTGCCTCCCTGTAGTGACCAGTGAGCAACCCTAACTCATGAACCGAATATGGTGGTATGAGACACTGTATTCGAGCTGTCGGCCTACACTGATTGGTGATAAGCCCTTTGTAGTGACCTCGACCATACTCTAAAGCTACAGAGAGGCGTCTAGCCTTCCCGTAGCAACAAGAGTATAAAATAAGCCTGTATTGATAAGGTAATGGGGCAGTGGTGTAACGATTTCGTGTAACAGCCCTGACAGCCCTTGCAGCGACCTGAAAACACACCATCGTATGAGATTGTCTAGGACTGACAACCCTGTAATGGATCATTGTTGGGAATGATATAAGGAAAGTACCTTAGTTTCCCAATATTGCTGTTTGAAATGGACTAATAACAACTCGGTAATCATACTCATCATCGCATTGCATGTACCTGGAAGATGTGGTGCACTAAGGTTGCCAGCATGCCGCGGACGTAAGATGGTGCCGCACGAGGGAGTATGTTGGCGAGGGCACGCATCATAACTGCATTTCATCCTTGCATTAACTACAATACTTAGGAATGTTGTTTGTACTGCTTTATCATTACTGCTTGACTGATTTGATAACATGCTAACTTATACTTTATTGTTCCACTGAGTTAGCTACTCACTCCCACGTTACGGGACGGTGTTCTGGGCACCCACCAGACTCTGTCTTAGACGCAGGTACCGACGATCCACAGGAGACTGACCCTGATTATTATGAAGATCAGGATGAGTTTTCCTACATGGAGTTCGCTGGAGGCTTCGCGTAGGCTATCCAGATTTACGGGATTACAGGGTTCATGATCACAGTTGTACCATTTTGTCATTTTGATTCGGGAACAAATACATGTATATGGTGACTCAGTTGGTATTCATACTCTTGAGATCGGGATTGTTTTGTTTTATATACATTTATATACATCTTTCAGTCTTCCGCTTACGTTTATACATGGATCTGGAGTATGAATTACTATTTTAGTATAATCTCACTTATGTTTATTGCACTAACATAGACAACATTCAATCATAAGCATTTGTGTTGCATAAGTGATGTTTTGGAACTTAGGTGTTGAGTTGCTACTCGACCCCCAATTTTCAGGGCGTTACAGGATCAGAATCTTGCAGGCTCAACGGAACGAAGGGAACACTCTCGGGACACGACTTATCCTAAGCTCACAGCAGATATGCAATGTTATCCTAAGTCATTCTGAGATTACTTGTTAAGATCTGATACCAACTCTTATCACGCCCAGACTCGGGGACCAGACTCACAAGGAAGCCGATAGCCGGTTCCGGCCGTATGTAACATCCCGGATTTTTGCCAACCTGGGATTAGACGTCCTTAGGCAATGGGTTGCTCCTAACACCTTATTAATTCGTCAGAACTGAACCCCACAGTCTAAAATCGCTTCTGAACCCATTTTCTTCACAAATCTCACCCTTCACTACCTTGTGCTTTCAATTTTTCAAAGCACTTTCGCCCTAGACACTAACTTAAACTAGCTAAGTAGTAAAACTTGGATCACTTTATATACAAACTACAAAGGCCTAAGTACCATCTCAGACAGAAATCTTACAGTACTAAATCCTTTAGAAATTAGAAGAGAATTAGCTAGTGCTAAACTAGAGTGCCTGTGAAATTAGTACCAATCGCTTTAAATACGATCTGCAAGACCCAAAACTTGTAGAATCATTGACTCTAGGTTACCCTAAAGTTTAGGATCAATCTCATTACCCGGTTGCTCTCGGGAGCATCTCGAAACTCCGTATCGGATCTGGACCACACGTCGGAAGTCCGATTAACATGAAGTTAAGGAACTAGGACCGCCTCGCTGGGCTTAACAACCATCTCGGAAATCAGGTCTAGCCGATGTCCCACGGCCATTCGTTTGGATCCGGAGCGAGGGAGTGTGAAAAACACTATTCTCTTTACAAAATAAATATCTAGAATAGTGATCTGGCATCATTCTCTTGCGCATCAGTATTAAGCAACCAGACCGTCAGAATCAGACCAAATTACACCCTCGGAGACCAAATTACACCCTCGGATCAGGAAAAATTTCAGGAACATTTACATGTACTTAGAATTTCGGATCGTGACCCACTGACCGTCGAACTGAAACTGGTCCACCATGTGTGATCTGGGAATTCGATCGAGTTGAAAACGTAATCCCACGTAGATCCACGAGTTGTGAGCTTAAGTCTGACGTTTGGCTCAAGGAGGGCCACCAGAATCCCTCTTTTGAGCAAGAACAAAGCCGAAATACCTATAATAGGCGTACCCCTTGAACAGGAGTCTATTTCGGAGAAGTTTTAGGCTATATAAGGGCCTTAGAACAGCCCCTCTCACAGCCATACGAATTTGAGATTGAGAGAGAGAAAAGAGAGAGAAGAGAGAGAAAGTGTGGGAGCAGTGGGAGTTTCTCCCTGCCACTCTTCCCTGCCACCACACGGGCTGCACCATCCCTTTCTTGACGCTTTTCCGGCGTTACCGGCGTCGTTTCTATGTAAGAAACCCTAACCCTAATCTGTTTTGGGGTTTAGACTGTTGTAGGTTATGAAATAGCTAACCTATTTCATTCTCTAGGTTGCCAAACTGCCGAATACGGAAGCTTAGCAAACCTATCAACTCCGTTACGATTCTACGATAAAAGGTGCGGACTTTAGGTGTATAGGTTAGGGTTTTCAACGCTTTCAATGTCAGATAATGATAGATTCATGATCTGCATGCAATTGCACATGTATAAAGTGCTTTCCGTTTCCTGTTTCGATTAACGTTGTAGAATATGGAATTTCACATACTCTAGGTATACGTAGAAATACTGTATACGTATTTTTTTTGGAGAAATGTTTGACATGTTTATTTAATGTATGATTATACTATATATGGATAAAATACTAGTTTGGCGAAAGGAATCGCCGTAATACATGTTCACTTATAAATGCTACGTATGTTGAAATTGTGTATTCTAGAAATACCGTATACGTATTTTTTTTGGAGAAATGTTTGACATGTTTATTTAACGTATGATTATACTATATATGGATAAAATACTAGTTTGGCGAAAGGAATCACCGTAATACATGTTCACTTATAAATGCTACGTATGTTGAAATTGTGTATTCTAGAAATACCGTATATGTGTAAGTTTTGGAAATGTAATTGTCATGATTATTTGTTGTATGATTATGGTATACATGGATAAAATACTCGTTTGGCTAAAGGATAACCCTAATACATGTTGTACTAACATACACCATGTATGTTGTAATAGTGTATTCTAAGTGTTTGTGGAAATGGCTGAATGAGTATAGAATTCTCATTCGTGCTCGCCATGACTAATTGTCATGGATTCATGATTGATGTATTGGCGATACCCCCTTTGACGAAAGGATTTGCCCTAAGTCACGCCACGACCAATATACACTATATATGCTAAAATGTGTGGCCCAAGTGTTTGTGGAAATGACTGAATGAATATGGAACTTGGATTCCTGCTTTCCATGACTATCCGTCGTGGGTGTACGCGTGTTATGATTGGGGCAACTCCCTAGTGAAAGGATTTGGCCTAATGCCTATGTGATCGACATATGTCGTGTATGGTGATGTATGTCTGTTTAAGTGTTTCTTGAAATGTCTGAATGAGTAGTAGTTAGCAAATTGTAAAGTATAAGGGTGTTGAGATATGATTCTCAACCTCTTTTAACTATGTGTATGATCTCCTTTGATAGTTGTGTGATTAGGAATTGAACATGTACAAACTCATGCTTGTGTTGTGATTCATAACATGCTCAACTGCTTTATGATTTTAACTATGTAATGCATATGTTTAAATTTATATTTACGTTGTATGATCCTTCATGGGTGATGGGGGAAGCGGAGCAACGAGTGCGTGCAACAACCCTGGCAGCCCTAAACGGATAATACCAGACTTTGATTGTATGATTTGAATCCTGATCCATTACTGCTTTATTTATCTGCAATTGATTGTGTTTGGGGCTATGATTATGGCCCAGGCAATCGGTAACGGGATTGAACTCGTGGCTGAGATTCATTTGCCACGTCGGATGTGTTCGACGAACTCGAGTCGTGCGTTGCCTGTCGGCAGTGGCTAGGCCACACGAAGTTGTTTATGCACTTCATGTCGTGCAGCTCAACGGGCGATCGTGCTAGTCGAGCTCGTCAAGTAACCCGATTTGTCTTATGCATGTTCACCCTGTTTGGATGCTACTGCTTGAACCTAGGGTACTAAACTTACCAGTGAAACCCCTTTTAACCATGGTACCTCGATCCGCTAAGACGCATGAGCCGGGCATGGTGGTATGGGACACCGTGGTCGAGCTGTCGGCCTACGCTGGGGCCATGTGCCTCCCCGTAGTGACCATTGCGCAACCAAACTCGTGAGCCGAATACGGTGGTATGAGACACTGTATTTAAGCTGTCGATACTTACGGCGAGAGCCGAGTACGGTGAGACCTGTACTCGTGGTGACGGGCGACGAGTCCTCCGTAGTATCTTCGAGTATACTCCAAGGGTCTGTGATTGGCGACGAGTCTTTCACAGCAACTAGAGTATGAGTGGAGCCGAGTACGGTGAGACCTGTACTCGAGCTGACGGCTAGTGATTGATCCGAGTACGGTGAGACTTGTACTCGAGCTGACGGTCAGTAATTGAGCCGCATACGGTGAGATCTGTATCCGTGCTGACGGGTGACGAGCCCTTTGTGATGCCTTCGCTAAGCCTCTCAAACCATAATGTCGTATGAGATTAACTAGGATTGACGACCCTAGAATGGATCATGTTTGGGAATGATACAAGGGAGGTACCTTAGTTTCCCAATACTGCTGTTTGAAATGGACTAATAATAACTTGGTAATCATGAGCATCATCGCACCGCATGTGCTTTGTAGATGTGGCGCACTGAGGGAGTTAAGCATTTGCGAACGTAAGATGATGTCGCTTGAGGGTGGTTTGGCAAGGGCATAGAAAGCTCATAGAAAGCTTAGAGGGCGGTGTAAGTGTATGACAATGGTGTTCAGAAGAAATAGGAGGATGCGGAGGGAACCATAAATGATACCAATACCACTAGCCATACCGAGGCTAAGATATGAATGCAGTAAGTCGTATCAAGGCTATGCAATGCAATACATGAGTACTAGGTGCCATACCAAGGCGATGCAACATAAGGCTTATACAGTTGATGTCAATGCAATGCGAAGTAATGCCAGTCCTCATATCCAATCCACACATCAAATACAATTCCATCATAAGAAATCCACCTGGGTCAAGTACACTGTTGGATGACTGCTGCTCCTCAAGACTCACATAGTCAAACGAGCATAAGAGACCTCACTAGCCGCCTGTGGACAGCCAATCACCAGTGAGGCTCGACGGTAGTGGACCCATTTCATGAGCTGGTCAAACTCAGCCTAGTTATGCCCCCTCACTCAGGCGGGTAAGGCTAAACCCCATCTCGACCGACCTCACAGCAGTGGGAGTCACGGCCTAACGGTATAAGGCACTCGAGCACTCAAGTTTTCCACTCGATCTTGGCATTGAGGCGTCTCCTCAGTACCATGAAGGTTTAAGGGGTTTCACCCAGGAACATCTTATGTGCCCCAAATGTTCAAGTATCATTTTTGGTGTCCACACACGATCATCCACGATATGCCTATGCAGGCTACGGCCCTGATGAAGCTAGGGCGGATATCCGCATGTTATACAATGCCAGATGCATGAATCACACAATCACCTATGCATCAATCCCAAGCATCCATCGTGCTACATAGGAGAAAACTCCATCCCTCGGGGAGATACCAACATGTCCTGCACAATGGAACAACCATGGCCAATTATACCTCAACCAAGCATGCATATGATGCGTATGGGAGTGGGCTATGAAGATGAATAGGGGTGCCAATGAGGTGAAGATGAACTCTCTACCTAACCATGAAGGGTCTAGGTACTTAACCAATTCCTCATAAGGAAAACAACATCTAGTGGGGGCCATTTACCTAGGGTAGCCCACGAGACTAAGCATATAAGCTACGAGCCTAACAAAAGATTAAGGTGGACATTCAACCACACTTAGATACAAACGGGCCTAGAGGGGTCCATAATGGGGACATTCAACCACCATTTCCCAAAAGGCATAACCAACATAATTATATAGCTACAAGGCCCAAGGCCCACATCCAAACCACATATATAAGACCCACATAAAGGCATAAGAAAAAGGTCTAATACTACCTTCAGCAACAGGGGCCCAAAGAGGGGAATCAAGGCCCAAGGCCCAAGTCCTAATGGCCATAGAATCCATGCATTCAGTTAGACTTGGTGGACAGCCCAAGAACATAAATACCTAGCTCAAAAATAAGTCTAAGTTGGGTGAAATAGGCCTCACAACATCAGCCCAATAACTGGCAATTTAAGTGGGCGCTCAAGGGCCCAATTCCACCCTCACCTCAGCCCACAAGTCCAATAAAATGGTGGAAGTCAGCCCAACATATGGCTGGGCGAAGCTAGGACATTCCAGCCCACACTAGGCCCACTAGGAAGTCCAAAAATTTGGTCTATACTTGGGTCCACCATGGATCATCAAATGGTAGCCCAACTATGCATTAATTAAGACCAAGAAAATTCTAGTTATAAGTGTGCATCATATAACCCAGATTTCTCAATATGGTGGGCCCCACATCTAATGCAATTTCAGTCAAAGCAATGTTCATTTGGGGCCGTTGCTGGAGTTTCAGCCCCCCAACTACTTGGGCCTGCTAAAGCCTATAAACTTGTTACAAGATGTGAAAATCAATATTATAAGGGCCAGTAATATTTACAGGGGGCTCCCACCAGATGAAGAAAAAGGGGTGGTACACAAAACAGGTGGGCCTGCTATTGAACTACAGGGAACTACAAGCCCAGTAGCAGTCCAAAGGCCTGGGCATCCCAAGGCATGGGCGGTCCAAGGCCTGGACGACTTGGGCCACACATACATGCAACAAGGTGGCTCCACATGTCCTAAGGTGGGCCCCATAGGGGACGTCCACCTAGTGTGGACCCTTCCCATGTGGGCCACCTAAAAATGGGGGATGGTGTGGATGAAACATACATCATTGTGGGCCAACATGTTGGATGGCCAACCATGTTGGACGTCCACTAGCTAGACGTCCAGTAAGGCTTGCTAGTCCAGCTGGTTGGCTGCACAAACATGGCTCAATGGGCCTCTTGATACATCAGAGGTGGGCCCAAAAAATCATGCACACGTCCAGTGGGTTAGGGCCCAAAATCTGCTGCTAACACAAAGAGGACAGCAAGGTATGGAAGAATTTTCTGCAATGCATGTTGTTGTCCTAAATTTGGGCAATCCATTGGAGTGGGTCTAGGGCCTCTAAAATTCTGAAAATTGAGGGCCAAGGTCCCTCATCATGTATACAACAAGATGGAGTCCAGAAAAGTGGCTCACCTATAGTAGAAATATTTATGAATTAAGGCTTTTATCAGACTATATTGCTGGACTACACAACAGAAATTCTGGCGGTCCAACCATCTTGGCCCACTATTGGATGCCCAAATGAGGTCAGTTGAAGCTGAAATTTGACGTGCATATAGGTGGGGTCCACACCTTCAAGAAACATAAATCATATGGAATCAAACACCCAACAAAATGTCCAAAAATCTAGGGTCAAGATGACCCAAAAATCTGTCCAGATAGTTCTGGACAACAAAATATAACTGAAAATAAATAATTATAAACACTATTTAGAAGGGGATTTGATCCAAGAAAATCATGGTATGGATCACCCTAGTGGGCCCCACAAACATCCAGACCCTTCCCATTACAAAATATCCTTTGCATGTGCCCTTATAGATGGATTAGGGGGCTCCAACGTCCAAGGGTGGACTGTCATGGACGTCCACCCTCCATGGACGGTCTTGATATTCTTGGTCCACAAGGTGGGCCACACACTCATGATCAGAAGGTTATCAACAAGGCAAAAATGAGGATTCAGCCACAAGGGAAGGGTCTTCGCCACATCGAGGCCATTCCCCTCATCACACATGCATACACATTCCACTATCACAAGATATACAAGATCTACATGATCATATGATTTCTACTTGAGATCTATGGTGGAGATGCAATCTCCACCAAGGATCAAGGGTCTAGATGACCCAAAGATCCCTGATCAAAGAAGGAAAAGTCATGTAGCAGTCGATGGAGAATGGCCCCTTTCATGGAACATGCATGTAAGTAAGATGGGCTATGAGCCTCATCCATGAAATCTTGGGGGCCACCACCATCATTTAATGGGCCCCACAAGGTTCAACATGGAATAAAAGGGAAGAACTAGTATGAAATGGAAGAAATCTGAATTTACAATTACATGCACACCTACCTTAAGGATTTAGCTTCAAATCTACACCACCTTGATCCTCAAGCTCTAAGGAAGAGGTTTCTATGGGTGAGATGGGTTAGAGAAGGTGGGATTAAAGGGTATTTGGGAGAGAAGGGGCTGGAGGATCTGGAGAGGAGGGACGTTGGAGGGTTGCTAGGAAGAGGAGAGAAGGAAGAGTTAGAGAGAAATGAGAGGAAAGGAGGGTTTCTAGGAAGGTGTAGAAGTGTAATGATGGTTTCTCTCTAAAAGAGACTACCTAGAAAAGAGAAGGTAATGATGGAGATACAACCAATGCTCATAGGGTCTAGGGTAGGCTATAGGTTTTCTAGAAACCCTAAACCTAATCATGACATCATCCACTATATGGAGAAACGTGTGGAGCTAGGGTGGTGTCCACCATCCACACATCAATGGTCCATATCGAGCGTGGCCCATAACTTCTGATGTACACATCGGATTCACTCACGGGATGCGACATTGGAACCGCAGCGCCTATACGGATGCAATGACATAGGTTTTAAGTTGATCCGAGTTGGGTCAACGTGACCGAACTTGAGGATGACCGCAAACACTATCCATAGGTCACAGGTCTCTGGGATTCGACCGGTAGGACCGCGGGACCTAAAGGAACGACGTGCATACTTAGGTTAGGGTCTTACAGAGTCCATCAGTATGGCACGCATAGTGTACATGCACCTCATCCATTTATTTTGTGAGTGTTTAATACCACCCGTCTTAAAATGTAAGGTGGATCTGATTTTGAGGGGGGGCATACCCACGGATTATTCTTTTAATTTGAAATTCGGGTTGTTACACTTGTTCACATGTGTAAGTTTCTCAAATTGTAG
This sequence comes from Magnolia officinalis, assembly GCA_021015155.1. NCBI lineage: Eukaryota > Viridiplantae > Streptophyta > Magnoliopsida > Magnoliales > Magnoliaceae > Magnolia > Magnolia officinalis. The sequence continues at coordinate 29,358,353 of JAJHSJ010000007.1, forward strand.
TTCTGATGGTGAGTTAAGTATATTCATAGGTGATGAATAGGATGAATGGATCAGAATCTCAACTTGATGTGAGTACAAGCGGATGTAGAGATCAAGTAACTAGTTTACTACAATCGGATGGTCCGGAATCAAGGTGGATGGTTAGATGTCTCTATCTAGCAATGCAGTTTTGACTGAGCAGTTGGTTATGATGGACAAGTGAGAATATTTAGGTATATGATCATCGTATCTTAAAATCAATGGTTAGATTGCTTGATCTGTGGATGAAGATTATTCCCAACGATCAGATTCGTGTAAGAGAATAGATGTAAGGTTAAGATATCTAGATTGGTATCGTACACATGTACATAATAAGTTAAATTTTATGGTAACACTTGAGAACTTTCAATACTCGGGTATTGAAAAGTTCGGGGTGTTACAGTGGGACCTTAAACTACTTAGTTTCCATAAATATATAGTGTGCACCGGCCGTGCAACAATTTTGGCTAGTCCCAATACACATTTCTTGGCACGCTTGGTGGGATCCTAAATTACTTGGTTGCCATAAATATATATTATACATCGACCATTCCATAATTTTGGATATCACCAACACATATTTCTTGGCACGCGTTGTGAGACCCTCTCTAGTTTACTTATCAATTGTTGAGTGCCAAATATTGAATATTTCCCCCTGTTTATATCTTAGTTTTATGAACATGATAATGCTTAATAAGTATATTTTATACATGTTTGTATTGCAAGGTGAATCTAGGAGCTTGGCTTGAAAAGACTGCTAAAAGTATGGATTTGATGCTCAAGAATCACTAAGGCAAAGGATGAATCTTAGGATACCAAGAATGAAGAATTCACATGGCAAAGTTCCAAGGAAACTAAGTATAAAGGATGAAGAAATGACCGAAGAAGATTGTTGTAAGTGCTTATACTTAAAACACGTTATAGTTTGTCAAATTTCGTAGTCCGGTTAAGATCGCAAGCTCCAATGAAGACAAGTTATCAACTCGATCAGGCATCTGGAAAGAAGACTTAACATCTCAAAGTAAGGTCATTCATGGTTCGAAGTTCAGAACACTTCGTATGAGTCAACCTTCAAGTGGTATAAACCTAGTTTGACCATAGGGTAGATGTATTTCACTCATGCATATTTATAATCATATTTCATGTTAAATACACTCAAGTTAGGCTAGCTCGACATCTGGTTCGGCCAACCTAACTATTTAGGCCAACCCTATAATATTCGATCAAAAAGACAGATCTTAAAAGATCTTTTTCCAGTAGGTTCGGCCAACCAAACCTGGGGTTCGGCCAACTGAACATACCTTCAGCCAGCCCAAGGTGGGTTCAGTCAAGTTTCTAGTAATGGAATAAAAATCAGATTTTAGGCCTATTAGGCCAACAAAACCTCTTTCTCGGCCAACCAAACTTGGGTTTGGGCTAGCTAAAGTTTTGAAAGATTTTATCTCACGAAATTCGAGTTCTGTTGGAACGTAATCTTTGAAGTTCGGCCGACCCTCTGGCCATTTGAACTACACAGATCCTTAACTATACATAGAGACTTTTTCTTACTGTTTAAATCACGAAATTTCATAGATTCATATTGTGTTGTAAATAAAGATTCTTCAAACCTCCTTAAGCTATTTGAGTTGTAATTCCTATTTTTGTTTTAGCTAATTCTATTCTCCTCCTCAAGTTAGATTAAACTGTTTTTTGATAGAGTAATTCATACTCTACTTTGAGAAAAGGAGAATCGAATTTCCGGCACAGGGCATCATTCATTTTATTGAAAAATACATTAGATCCCTTCATTTCTTTTTGAGTTGAACTCATACAAAGACTTCATTTATATCCCAAGAAGAATATTGCTGCATTCAAACTACAACTACGACTTCAATTCACCAATCGAAGATAAGTACTGTCTATTCATTTATTTCAATTTAGGTTTTTCTGAGATAACCCAAAAATCTCAGCGAGTTTGTTTGTGGTGACCCCGTGAAAATCACAAAGTGGGTTTGATTGTGATAGCCTGTAAAAATCGAAATAATTGTATAAGGTTGTTAAGGTGATCATGGAAAACCTTGAAATAGTAAAAGTCAAAATTGTGAGTATAGTAATTTTGAGAGTGAAATAGGTTGCATTGAGGCATCGAATCACTATAATTCTTTTCTGCATTGTTTTGATTGAATATTATTATTTGTGCTTATATTATGATTTATTTATTCATTGCAATAGTTTGAGATTTTGATTTTAAAGACGTCATGAAATAAGCTTGTCCTACCTAAATCTTTTAAGTGTAAGCTTGTCCTATGAACTATTTGATATCAAGAATTCAATACTTTACAAAATTGTATTCAATTGATTTATTATTACGGATTGTATCGAAATATTTTGGTATTGTCCTATTCAGCCCCCGCCCCCCCCCCCCCCCCCCCCTCTAGGTCATCTATAGCTCATCCTTTCAAGTGGTATCAGAGTGAGGATGCTCTTTTTGGGATTAAGTTCCTAAAGCTAGATCCAGGGCTATTGTAATGTTAAATTTCAATAGTTTATCCATGTCCAGGCTACCTCCTTTTGATTGCTCGAATTATTCCCACTGGAAAGTTAGAATAAGGATTTTCCTCAACTCTATTAATAAAAGTGTGTGGCAAGCTACCATGACCCAATGGGTCCCTCCAATGTTGGAAGTAATGGGTGAAAATGGAGCCAAGTCCATGAAAGTACAAGTTTATAAACTTTGGACTCCAGGTCAAAAAAGTGAAAGTAGTGCTAATGCAAAAGCACTTAATGTTATCACTTGTGTTTTATCATGTTGAGGGTCAAATATTGCATATTATCACTGATTTATTACTTGTTTTTATGGACATGATATTGCTTAATGTCCTATTTTACTCATGTTTGTGTTGCAAGGTGAATTTAAGAGCTTGGATTGAAAAGGATGGTAAAATCATGGATTTAACGCTCAAGAATCACCAAGACAAAGATTGGATCTTAGAAGACAAAGAATGAAGAATTAGCGTACCAAAGATCCAAGGAAATCAAGTCAAGAATGAAGAGAATCGAAGTTTTGAAGTGAATTTGCGTAATCTTCAACTAGTTTAAGCTCTCCTTCGACCAGTCTAAGCTTTTCCTTGACTAGTCGAAGGAACTTCGACTCAAACTCCGGCGATCAAAATTCTTTAAATCTCGTCATCCTCGACCAGTCAAGGGTAACCCTCGACTAGTTAAAGGTGACCTTCGACCAGTTGAAGGTTGTCCTTGACCAGTAAAAGGTTACGCAGGTTTTGCGCGGACTACGTAAATTTGAGGCAATTTTTAGATTTTTTCAAGTTGTTGCAGAAGGAGGTGATGCACAACTATAAATAGGAGTCCCTAAGGCATCCCTATATATCTTCTAGGGTTTGAGGAGTGGAGCAAAAGGGTGGAGCTGCCGTCTGGGAGTTTTTCTTCTTCTTCCTTAGTTGATGTTTTGTTTAAGAGTTCTAAGTTCAATCAGGTCTATGGTTGGCTAAATCCTTTAGCTAGAGCTTAGAGGTAAAGCTTGTAGCGTGATTGGGATTTTTACTTTTGTTTGATTCATGTTTTGTTGAACTCTCTTGGATTTTAGTTTGATTATGAAGGAATATTTTTAGTTTTCAATGGTTTGTTGTGACAAATTACAATAGATCTGTGATAGCTTGAGATATATTCTTTTCCTGAATTAAGATTGTGAAATTAGGAAATCATGTTGTTCACCATCGTCCTTTGGGCATGGTAGGATGATGGAATCCTTCCTAACCTTCACAATTTTGTTATGATTGGTTGTGGGATTGGTAAATCCTGTTGTTTGCTTTGTCTCTTGGTCATGGTTTGGTGATGGAATCACATCCAAATCCTCATAACTCTCAACCATTGATGACTAGATCCATGAGAAGTTTAGAGATCTGACAAATCTATTCTTACCAATTAGATAGGATATGACTCTGATCCCAGTTGTGTCTTTGAATCAAGCAAGGTAACCTCCCAATTGCTACAAGTGGATCCTTGGTGCCCTAATTACCACCTTTAAATTTATAAGTTTCAATTACCTTATTCAAAATCAATCTCTCAACTATTTCAGATTCAGGTTTACATCTTCTTCTAGTTATGAGTCTAGTTACTTTCAAAATACACACGTGATTAGTCCCTCTGGATTCGACCTTAGTCTCACCGAGATTATTACATCGTGACCCTACACTTGGGGTTGTGAACAAGTTTTTAGCGTCGTTGCCTGGGACTAACGGTTGCGTGTTTCTGAGATTAACTAGTTTTAGAATTAGTTTAAGATTAGGGTTTTTCTATTTTTTATTTTTAGGATTAGGTTTTCCTGAATTATTTTATAAACTAACTTACCTTCTAATTATAGGTTTAGAAACTTTCCTTTTCTGTTTTTGGAAACTAACTTTTTCTTTAGAAACTTTTTATTTTCTATTTTTAGGAACTTTCCTTTCTTATTTTTAGAAACTAGGTTGCTTTCTTATTTCTTTTTTAGAAACTAATTCACTTTCCTTTTTCTTTTGCAGGATCCTAACATAGATCTTCTCCAATCTGGTAACTTCCTCCAAACTTCTCATCTACTTACTTTCCATATTGTTGTAGGATTTTTCTTTTATTCTCTTTTAGGATTAGGTTCAGGATTAGGGTTTTACCATGTATATGCAAGAGTGGGAACGTCAATATGTTGAGCTAGTTTTAGAGAATGCAAGAAAGTGTGAAGGGCCGTCAGATGTTATGTTAGAAAACAACTTACTTCTCAAAATTTTTCTGGAAACATCATCGAGAACCAAACGAATTACAATGCTCCACCGATTAAGAAATCCTTACACAATCATATGCACGAGAACAATTACACCCCATGAATTAAGAAAATAGTACACGATCCAAGAGGTGTCACTTCAGGGTTACACAGACGATTTTGCTGGAATCAGAAGAACAATAGAAGCACTTGAATTGTGCCTCGATAAGTTAATGGAGTCTAGTTCACCCCAGCCTAAGCCCAACCCAATTCTTCATTCCCAACTCCCTACTTATGATCAGTGGAAACATCAAGATTGGGAAGTTGAATCAACAATGCATCATAGTGACAATTCTATTGGGTCCTATACCTCTGAGATTCAACAAGAAACGATCCAAGAGATTCAACTGGAAATAATCCAAGGGAAATCATTTCAAAAATACATAGATGCTTAAGAACAATTCAATGAATATGCCGCACAAGCAGTCGCAGGTATTACGAAATTGTTAGAGGCGATTGAAACCACCATTCAAGAACGTTAGTCACATCTTAATGAGGAGGAGAGGCTAGTTCATTGTTGAGGGTCAAATATTGCATATTTGACCCAATTTATTATTTGGTTTTATTAACATTATAATGCTTAATGTTTTATTTTAATCATGTTTATGTTACAAGGTGAATTCAAGAGCTTGGATTGAAAAGGATGCTAAAAACATGGAATTAACCCTCAAGAATCACCAAAGCTAAGAGTGGATCTGATGAAACCAAGAATGAAGAATGCACATACTAAATATCTAAGAAACCCAAGTCAAGAATGAAGAAACTCAGAGTTTTGAAGTGAAATGGCATAATCCTCGACCAGTCCTGGCCTCCGCTCGACCAGTCCAGGCTACGCACGACCAATCCTGGACACTACTAGACCAGTTGATCCTCGACCGGTCGAGGTTCCTCGACTCGAACTCCAGCGAGTAAAATAATTAAATTTTCATCCTGCTCGACCAATCGAAGGTGTCCCACGACTGGTCGAGGACGTCCTTTGACCCCATGACCAGTCTAGGGTTATGCAATTTTTTCACGGACTGCGTAAATTTGAGACGGTTTCCAAAAATTTCCACTCGGTGCGAAAGGTTAAGGCCTAAAACTATAAATATGGGTCCCTAAGGAACTCCTGAGCATCTTCTAGGGTTGGAGGAGTGGAGCAAAAGGGTGGAGCCACCATCCGGGAGTTCTTCTTCTTCCTCTTTAATTGGTCTTTTTGTTTTGTTTAAGAGTTTTTAGTTCAATCATGCTTATGGTTGGCTCAACCTCTTCGCTAGGGATAAGAGGTGAAGCTTGTAGCATGATTGAGATGTTTGCTTTGTTTTGATTCATGTTTTCTTGAACTCTCTTAGATTCTAGTTTGATGATGAAGGAATTTTTTAATTTTTAATGGTTTGTTGTGACTCAAATTACAATAGATCTGCGATAGCTTGAGATATGTTCTTTTCCTGAATTGAGATTGTGAAATTAGGAAATCCTGTCGTTCACCATCGTCCTATGGGCATGGTAGGGTGATGGAATCCTCCCTAACTTTCACAATTCTCCTATGATTGGTTGTGGGTTTGTTATATTGTTGTTGTTTGCCTTGTCTCCTGGGCATGGTTAGGTGACAGAATCACTTCCAAAACCTCACCACTCTCATCCATTGATGACTAGATCCATGAGAAGTTTAGAAATCTGACAAATCTCTTCTTACCAATTGGATAGGATAGGACTCTGATTCTAGTTGTGTCTTTGAATCATGCACGGTAGCTTCCTAATTGATACAGGTGGATCCTTGGCATCCTAGTTACCACCTTTAAATTTATTAGTTTTTAATTACCTTATTCAAAATCACCTTCTCAAATATTTCAGGTTTAGGTTTTCATCTTCTTCTAGTTCTACTTTTAGTTACTTTCAGAATATGCACGAGATTAGTCCTTGTGGATTCGACCTCGGTCTTACCGAGATTATTACTACATCGCGACCCTACACTTGGGGTTGTGAATAAGTTTTTGACGTTGTTGCTGGGACTAATGGTTGTGTTTTTCTAAGATTAGCTAGTTTTGGAATTAGTTTAAGATTAGGGTTTTTCTAATTTCTATTTCTCTAGATTAGGGTTTGTTTTCTGTTTTTAGAAACTTTCTAATTCTAGGATTTTTTTTTAAAGAAACTAACTGACTTTCTAATTCTAGGTTTAGAAACTTTCCTAATTTGATTTTAGAAACTAACTTTTCCTCTTTTTATCAACTTTATATTTTTTGTTTTTAGAAATTGACTTGTTTTGTTTTCTTTTATAGGATTCTAACATAGAACGTTCTAAATTGGTAACTTCTTTCTAATTCTCTCTCTTTCTATTTCTAGATTTCTTATTGTTGTAGGATTTTTCTTTTATTTTTTTAGGATTTGATTTAGTGTTAGGGTTTCACCATGCAAGAGTGGGAACGTCAATATGCTGAGATAGCTAAGAGATGTTGGGAAGGGATGTATAATGATTATAATAGAAATCAACCTATGTCACAAAATTTTTCTGAAACCATCATCGAGTACCTACCTGAATATAATGCTCCACCATTGAAGAAGTCCTTACGTGATCATATGTAGGAGAATAATTACACCCCATGGATTAAGAAGACAGTACGTGAGTGTTGGTGTTATCATAACTATAGGAGTGAGAATTATTATCACCCATCAAACAAGAAGAAAACAATGAGAGATTATATTATGGGTGATAATATGTATCAACAACCATCAGATTCTCCAACCTATGTTCTGTATGACTATGATCAGTGGAAACATCAAAATTGAAAGGATGAACCAACAACATGTTATTATGATTATTCTCTTGGATCCCCTACCTTTGAGATCCAACCAGAAATGATCCAAGAGGATTCATATCAGAGTTGCATGGACTGTCTTGTAGAAATAAGAAAAAACATTGTTGGAGCATAAAAAATGATAATCATGAAAAAGGAAAGATTGGCATTCAGGGGAGAAATACTGGAGGAATACAAGATTGCGCGGGTCGCGCAACCAAGAAGTCACTTGCACGAATCGCGCAACCAACTGATACAATTGCGCAAGTCTCACAGCCGAGACAACAGTTACGCGGGTCGCAGAACAAGAGTGACAGTAGTGCAGGTCGCGGTACAAGAGTGATAGTTGCGCGGGTCGCGGTACAAGGGTGACAGTTGCGCGGATAGCGCAATCAAGAAGTTGCGCTGATCGTGCAATCAACGAAGACCACTGACACGTGTAGAGGGCCTATAAATACCTCGCTCTCCCTCTCATTTTGTAACATCCCGAAAAATCGGGGGTCGAGCATAACTCAACACCCGAGTTTCCAGAACATCACTTATGCAACATAGATAATGATGATTAAATGTTGTCTGCATTAGTGTATTGAACATGAGTGAGATTAAGCCAAAACAGCATATCATACTCTAGAGACAGTTAAATTGTAAGCGGAAGACTGTGATAGATATATAAAATATATAAAAACTGTGGTGAGTCTCCAGAGTGTGATAACATTACCAGGTTAATAAATTTCAAGTACATTTCTAAAATATACCAAATGTGTAAGTGTAATGTCTTCTATCCCAAGTACTATAGCCCCGTCAATACAATAACAGGTCTTCATAAACCTGTCAGAGAGCTACAAGTAGGAGAACTCCTCCTCCACATCATAGTAATCCGGCTCTGCTTCATAAGCATCGCCATTACCTGAAACTCAACAAATCTGGTTGGTGTGTACAACACCGTCCCGTAACGTGGGAGTGAGTGATCAACTCAGTGGAACAATAAAGCATAGGTTAACATGTTATCAACTCAATCAAGCAGCAATGATAAAGCAGTACAATCAAATAATTCTAACTACTCTTATTTAATGCAAGTATGAAATGACATGATGTATGCCCCGAATGCGTTCATCCCTCAGTGATCCACATCTACCAGGCACATGCAGTGCGATGATGAACATGATTACCGAGTAATTAGTAGTCCATTTCAAACAACAGTATTGTGAAACTAAGGTACCTCCCTTGTATAATTCCCAAACATGATCCATTCTAGGGTCGTCAGTCCTAGTTAATCTCATTCAATTATGGTTTGAGAGGCATAGTGAAGGCATCACAAAGGGCTCGTCACCCGTCAGCACGGATACAGATCTCAACGTATGCGGCTTAATTGCTGGCCGTCAGCTCGAATATAGGTCTCGCCGTACTCGGCTCAATCGTTGGCCGTCAGCTTGAATACAGATCTCACCGTACTCGGCTCAACTCATGCTCTAGTTGCTGTGAAGGGCTCGTCGCCAATCATAGACCTTAGAGTATACTCGAAGACACTACAGAGGACTCGTCGCCCGTCAACACGAATACAGGTCTCACCGTATTCGGATCTCGCCGTAGGTGTCGACAGCTCGAATATAGTGTCCCATACCACCATAATCGGCTCACCAGTCTGGTTGCTCACTGGTCACTATAGGGAGTCACGTGGCCCCAGCGTAGGCTAATAGCTCGACCACAGTGTCCCATACTACCATGTCCGGCTCATGAGTCTTAGCGGATCGAGGTACCATGGTTAACGGGATTTCCTTGGTAAGTTTGGTATCCTAGGTTCAAGCAGTAGCGTCCAAACATGGTGAACATACATTAGACAGATCGGGTTACTTGACGAGCTCGGCTAGCTCGAGCGCACAACAAGTTGAACGACATGAAGTGCATAAGCACTTCGCGTGGCCGACCACTATCGTCAACCGAAGTACGACTCGGGTTCGTCGAACACATCTCACATGGCAAATGAATCTCACCCACGCATTCATTTTCGTTACCGATTGCCTGGACTATAATCATAGCCCCAATCGCATTCAATTGCAGATAGTTAAAGCAGTAATGAATCAAGATTCAAATCATACAACCAAAGTCTGATATTATCCGTTTAGGGCTGCCAGGGCTGTTGCACGCACTCGTTGCTCCACTCCCCCATCACCCATGACGGATCATACAACGTAAATATGAATTTAAACATATGCATCACATAGATAAAATCATAAATGCAGTTGAGCATGTTATGAAGCACAACACAAGCATGAGTTTGTACATGTTCAATTCTTAATCACACAACTATCCAAAGAAATCATACACATAGTTAAAAGAGTTGAGAATCATATCTCAACACCCTTATACATTACAATTTGCTAACTACTACTCATTCAGACATTTCAACAAACACTTTAGACTACATATATCAACATACATGACATATGTTGATCACATAGGTATTAGGTCAAATCCTTTCATTAGGGAGTTACCCCAATCATAACACGCATACACCCACGACGGATAGTCATGGCAAGCAGGAATCCAAGTTCCATATTCATTCAGTCATTTCCACAAACACTTGGGCCACACATTTTAATATAAGTAGTGAATATTGGTCGTGGCGTGATTTAGGGCAAATCCATTCGTCAAAGGGGGATCGCCAATACAACAATCATATATCCATGACAATTAGTCATGGCGAGCACGAATGAGAATTCTTTACTCATTCGGTCATTTTCACAAACACTTAGAATACACTATTACAACATACATGGTGTATGTTAGCAAAACATGTATTAGGGTTATCCTTTCGCCAAGCAAGTATTTTGTCCATATATAATATATTCATATAGCAAATAATCATGGCAAATACATCTCCAAATTTTATACGTATACGGTATTTTCTAGAACACACAATATCAACATACATAGTGTATATAAGTAAAACATGTATTAGGGCGAGTCCTTTCGCCAAACAAGTAATTTATCCACATATAATATATTCATACAACAATTAATCATGTCAAACACATTTCCAAAATTTGTACGTATACGGTACTTTCTTCAAATACCTAGAGTATGTAGAATTCCATATTTTTCATCTTTAATTGAAACGAAAAACAGACAACACTTTGTACATGTGTAATTGCATGTAGATCATGAATCTATCATTACCTGACATTGAAAGCATTGAAAACCATAACCTATACACCTAAAGTCCGCACCTTTTATCGTAGAATCGTAACGAATCAGCTAGGTTTGCTAAGCCTTCGTATTCGGCAATTTGGCGACCTATAGAACGGAATAGGTTAGCTATTTCATAACCTACAATTATCAAAACCCCAAATCAGTTTAGGGTTAGGGTTTCTTACCTAGAATCGGAGCTGGAATCGTCGGGAAAGCAATTAGAACGGAGTGGTGGAGCATGGATAGTAGTAGGGAAGAACATCAGGGAGATCCTCCCACATCTCCCACACTTTCTCTCTCTTTTCTCTCTCTCTCTCTAGGGTTTCTCTCAAATTTGTATGGCTGCGATGAGAGAGGGGTTTAAGGTCCTTATATAGCCTAAAAACTAACCGAAATAGACTCCAGGTCAAAGTATACTTAGGTTATAACCAAAGTAAGCTGGTTTCAGCTCAACGGAGGACTTCTGGTGGGCCTCCTTGAGCCAAAGGTCGGACTTAAGCTCACCGACACCGGATCTAGGTGGAGTTAAGTTTTCGCTTCGGTCGGGATTCCAAATCACGCGTGGCGGACCAGTTTCAGTTCAACGGTCAGCGGATCTCGATCGAAGATTTTGAGTACATGTAAATGTGTATGAAATTTCTCCTGATCCGAGGGTGTAATTTGGTCTAATTCTGACGGTCTGGTTGCTTAAAACTGATCCGCGAGCAACACGTGCCAGATTATTATTCAAGATATTTTATTTTGAATTAATTTCACATTTCTCACACTCTTCACTCCGAGCTCAAGCGAAAAGCACTCAGACACTATCTGGATTTGATTTTCGAGATGGTTGTCAAGCCCAGCAAGGCGGTCCTAATTCCTTAACTTCGTGTTAATCGGACTTCCGATGTGCGGTCCAGATCTGATACGGAGTTTCAACGTGCTCCCGAGAGCAGTCGGGTAATGAGTTTGTTCCGAGATTTTAGGGTAACCTAGCGTCAATGATTCTACAAGTTTTGGGTCTTGCAGATCGTATTTAAATCGATTCTAGCGGATTTCGTAGCTAATCTAGTTTTGCACTTAGTTACTTTGTCTCATTTCTAAAGGATTTAGTCCTATAAGATTTCTGTCTGAGGTGGTACTTAGTCCTTTGTAGTTTGTATACAAAGTGATCCAAGTTATACTACTTAGCTAGTTTAAGATAGCGTCTTGGGTAAAAGTACTTAGAAAAATTAAAAGAACAAGTGGTGAAGGGTGGGATTTGTGAAGGAAATGGGTTAAGGAGAGATTTTAGACCGTGGGAGACAGTTCTGACAAGTTAATAAGGTATTAGGATCGACCCATTGCCTAAGGACGTCTAATCCCAGGTTAGAAAAAATTCGGGTTGTTACACATTTGGAGGATGAAAATATTTCAGAAATCAAAGCAGAGCAACTGAAGGTAGAAGAGAGAGATAACGATTAGTTGCGCGGACCGTGCAAAGTGCGATATCAGTTGCGTAGACCACGCAACCAGAATATCCTTTGTGCGAACCGCGCAACCACATTACCAGTTGGGCGCATCGCGCAAAAGGTCACTCAACTAGCTTGGTGCAGGAGTTTTGCTGAGTCTTCAAATCTTCTTTGAAAGGAGAGATTGGTTGGTTAATTCAACATTCCTCCTAAGTATTGGGAGATGACTGAAGAAGCTGACGGAGTGCTGCCGGAATTTCTATCTCTAAGAAGATTAACTGATTGATTCAGTAATTCCTCCAAGTATTGGGAGATGACCGAAATAGCGCCGAAGTGCTGCTGAAATTTATATTGAATCATAATAATTGCACTTAGAATAATTCTTCAATCTTGAATGATCTATCTTAGAATCAAGGAATATAGAGAGGATGTAAATGAATTCAGTATCAGTAAAGATATGATAATTATCTTTATACTTTTCCATTGTTATGTTTAAATAAGATAATACCCCCAAATCAAATACATTTGTTTCTTTGTCGAAACAAACATTATAAGTGCTTGATTTGCGCATTGGTAGGATAGAGGAGGCTCATTCGTCCCAGCCACAACTCAACCTAGAAACACAATGCGAAGAAAGTGATCCTAACTTGCTTGTGAAGAACTCTGGAATTTGGAATGAGGAGTTGGATTCTTTTAATGAGCATACGGTTCAATTTTCCAAGGAGTCGATCTCGATGATGATCCAAAGGAATAATCAAGAGACGTGGGTGTCTTTTAAATATAATGACATTGACACACTTCACTCACATGACACACGTGACTTCAATAGGGAAGAAGAGGCTAGTTTATTCGAGCCTCAAACTAACCTAGAAAAACAGTGTGAGGTAAGTGATCTCATCCCACTTGTGAACCATACTGAATTGGACGATGATAAGTATTGGGATGAGAATCATGAGTTTACAGCCCAAATTCCCCTGGAATCAATCTCGAGTTTGGTCCAAGTTAGTGATCAGGAAGTACAAGAAGTGATCGGTCATAAGGATCTACTCCACTCATCTGACATGTTTGATTTAAATGTGGAGGATGAGCCCCTTTTGACCGACCCTTTTAACTCTTGTGAGACATGTTTAGATCAATCCCCTGAATTGAATAATGATATGATTCGGGAGATGGACGAGTTGCTCGATATGACTTTGGAATTTGAAATCATCCAGTTAAGGCCACCATCCGTGTTGTTAACCCTTGACAATACAATGCCTTTACTGAGTAGTACCAATGAACAGAGTCTTCACATCAATTTTTCGCATGTTAATTTTCAATCTGTCTGTGCAGGGCAAGAGCAAGAGAGCATGCGTCCATCCACTTTCAAAGACAATGGAATCCTTGGGCAGATCATCACAAACTTCAATGTGGAATATGAGTCACTCTCAGCTGAATTTCTCAACTCTTTGGATGATTACTTGGCACACTATGCCGATTCGAATGATCTAATAATAAAAGAAATAGTGGATTCCTCACAAGAAAATACCTCGATAGTTGTCACTGACTGAGAGAACTCTTATTCTGAAGCCTCTCCTTCCCCATATCCTAAATGTTTATCCTTAAAGGAGGGGGAGCTGAAAATTGAACCAGAGTTTGAAACTTTGGAATGTGTCGAGACTACATCACTTTCTAAGAATTTTTCTAAATTTCATCTTTGTGTAGTTTCTAATTCACTATGTGGTACTAACTCTGAAATTTTCTGTCACAGGTGAATCATATATAGTTTGGACACCTCAGGAGATTAAAAGGAAACCTTCTGCTGAGGTCCATAAATTTCTCTGGGAATTCATGCTCCAGGGCATCCAAGCCTATTGCAAAAAGGGTTTTTTGAAGATCTTGTTGAGAAACGTACTGTGAAATTTATCAAGATATTGGCCAGAGGAGGAACCTTGTGGCATGACTGAGTAACTTTTCCCATACTTTCCTAGTTTAGGATTAGTTTATTGTTTTCATGTTATGTCTATGATAGTCGGCTTTATGCTGTTTAAAATAGTTTACTTTCCATTTGTTTTAGGATAGTTTGCTTTTTATTGGTTTAACTCTTGTGCTAACCCACCTTCACTTTGAGACCCTTGGAAAAGCCTCAAGATTTCCTTCTTCAAGTACTACCTTTCCATAACTTCTCCTTTACTTTCGTTGTCTCATGTGCATTGCATACTTATATCTTTACATTGAGGACAATGCGGATTTTAGGTTGGGGTGTGGATTAGGCAAGCTAATGGTGTTTTTTTAGTCTTTGAGCAAACATTGTGAAAAATTTTTCTTGTCTTTCCGTAGGTTGAGTGATTTTGAAGTTCATCCATGATTTAGAAATATAGGATACTTCATGTTGGTGATTTATGACTCTTGGGTTTAGTTACTTGTTAGATTTCACAGTTAAGTTCGAATTATTAATCCATGATTAGAAATTTTAAATATTGATTGAGTCATGATTTCACATGTCACATCTAGCTTACACATTAAGGTTTAAGTTTGATATTGAATTGATAACTTAATGATTATTAAGCATGGAAGGAACCAACCTGGGGAATTTGTACATCATGTTCAATGAGAAGAATTGAAAAGAAAGAAAGAAAGAAAAAAAGATAGAGAGAATGCCCAACTAAAAAATAGTTGTCGTTGAAAAGGGATAACTATTAAAGATATTTTAAACGGTTGACATAGCGTGAAAGCCATCGATGGAAAAACCAAAAGCTGGAAGAATAGAAAAGCTGAACTGTAAGGCAAGTTTTGGTTTAGGTGATGGTTATCTTAAATGCGCTTTTGATTATCTATGTTATCATGAAAATAAAGAATTAAACCTTTGACTGTAATAAGTTTAGGTTTCACTATGCACCCATGGAACTCATTGTTTAGAATTGTTCTAATTTGTGGATTAATACTTTGAACTAGATTATGAAATTTACTGAGTGCTGGAGCTGAGGAGAAGGTGATGCTCAACATTGACGTATCTTAGAATTCTATTATCTGGATTGTTTTTCGAAAAACCACTTGAGCTTATTGAAATTGTCATGTGGTTCTTAAAATATTTTTCACATACTTTGCTCGGGACTAGAAAAATGCTGGTTGGGGATTATGTTGAGGGTTAAAATATTGCTTATTAGAACCCGTTTATTACTTGGTTTTATTAACATGATAATGCTTAATGTTTTATTTTAATCATGTTTGTGTTGCAAGGTGAATTCAAGAGTTTGGATTGAAAAGGATGCTAAAAGCATGGAATTAACGCTCAAGAATCACCAAAGCTAAGAGTGGATCTGATGAAACCAAGAATAAATAATGTACACACTAAAGATCGAAGAAAACCAAGTCAAAAATGAAGAAACTCAGAGTTTTGAAGTGAAATTGCGTAATCCTCGACCAGTCCTGGCCTCTGCTCGACCAGTCCAGGCTATACACACCAGTCCTGGACACTGCTCGACTGGTCAAGATTCCTCAACTCGAACTCCACCGAGTAAAACAACTAAATTTTCATCCTACTTGACCAGTCAAGGGTGTCCCATGAGTGGTCAAGGATGTCCCTTGACCCCACGACCAGTCGAGGGTTATGCAATTTTTGCGTGGACCGCGTAAATTTGATACGGTTTCTGAAAATTTCCACTCGATGCGAAAGGTTAAGGCCTAAAACTATAAATAGGGTAGGGTTGGAGGAGTGCAGAAAAAGGGTGGAGTTGCCGTCTGGGAGTTCTTCTTCTTCCTTTTTAATTGGTCTTTTTTTTGTTTAAAATTTTTTAGTTCAATCATGTCTATGGTTGGCTAAACCTCTTAGCTAGGGATAAGAGGTGAAGCTTGTAGTGTGATTGGGATGTTTGCTTATTTTGATTCATGTTTTGTTGAACTCTCTTGGATTTAGTTTGATTACGAAGGAATATTTTTAGTTTTTAATGGTTTGTTGTGACTCAAATTACAATAGATCTGCGATAGCTTGAGATATCTTCTTTTCCTAAATTGAGATTGTAAAATTAGGAAATCCTGTTGTTCACCATCATCCCATGGGCATGGTAGGGTGATGGAATCCTCCGTAACTTTCAAAATTCTCTTATGATTGGTTGTGGGTTTTATAAATTGTTATTGTTTACCCTGTCTCCTGGGCATGGTTAGGTAACGGAATCACTTCCAAAACCTCACCACTCTCATCCATTGATGACTAGATCCATGAGAAGTTCAGAGATCTGATAAATCTTTTCTTACTAATTGGATAGGATTGGACTCTGATTCCAGTTGTGTCCTTGAATCATGCACGGTAGCTTCCCAATTGCTACAAGTGGATCCTTGGCATCCTACTTACCACCTTTAAATTTATTATTTTTCAATTACCTTATTCAAAATCACTTTTTAAATATTTCAGATTTAGGTTTTCATCTTCTTCTAGTTACTTTCAGAATACGCACGAGATTAGTCCTTGTGGATTCGACCTCGGTCTTATGAAGATTATTACTACATCACGACCCTACACTTGGGGTTATGAACATTCATACCAGCTTCAAACCGATCAGGAAACACAATGCGAGGAAAGTGATCCTAACTTGCTTGTGAAGAGTACTGAAATTGAGAATGAAGAGTTGGATTGTGTTAATGAGCATATGGTTCAATTTCTTGAAGAGTCGATCTCGATGACTATGTAAAGGACTGATCAAGAGACATGGGTGTCTTTCAAATATAGTGATATTGACACACTCCAGTCATATGACACACTTGACTTCAATGAGGAGGAAGAGGCTAGTTTATTCGAGCCTTAACTCAACCTGGAAAAATAGTGTGAGGTAAGTGATCTCATCCCACTTGTGAACTATACTGAATTGGACGATGATAAGTATTGGGATAAGAATCATGGGTTTACAGTCCAATATTCACTAGAATCGACTTCAATTATGGTTCAAGAAAGTGATCACGAGGTACATGAAGTTCTACTCCACCCATATGACACGTTTGTTTTAAATGTGGAGGAAGAGTCTCTTCTAGGTGAATCGCAGGACTCTTTTGAGGTATGTTCAGCCCACTCCCCTGATTTAGATTATAATATGATTAGGGAGAAGGACGAGCTGCTCGATATGACTCTGGAATTTGGAGCCACCCAGTTAAGGCCACCATTTGAGACGTCAACCCTTGACGATATAATACCTCTACTGAGTAGTATCAATGAATTGAGTCTTCACATCAATTCTTCACCTATTGATTTTCAATCTACCTATGTAAGACAAGATAAGATACATCTGGTGACAATTTATTCTCACCGTGATGAAGAGCAAGAGATCATGCCTCCATCCACTTCAAAAGATGATGAAATCCTTGTGCAAATCATCACAGACTTCAATGTAGAAAATGAGTCACTCTCAGCTGAATTTTCCAACTCTTTGGACAATTGTTTGGCACACTTTACAGATTCAAACGATCCTATGATAAAAGAAATAATGGATCCCTCACAAGACAATACCTCGTTAGTTATCACTGACCAAGAGAACCCTTATTCAGAAGCCCCTCCTTCCCCATATCCTAAATGTTTACCATTAAAGGAAGAGGAGCTAGAAATTGAACTGGAGTCTGAAACTTCAAAATGTGTCGAGACTACATCACTTTCTGAGAATTTTTCTGAATTTCATCTATGTGTAGTCTCTGATTCACCATGTTGTACTAACTCTGAAACTCTCTCTGTCACAAGTGAATTATATATACTTTGGACCCTTAGGAGATTAAAGGGAAACCTTATGCTGAGGTCCATAAATTTCTTTGGAAATTCATGCTCAAGGGCATCCAAGCCTATTGTAAAAAGGACTTTTGGATGATCTTTGTGAGAAACCTACTGAGAAATTTATTAAGATATTGGCTGGAGGAGGAACCTTACAGCATGACTGAGTAACTTTTCCCTTGCTTTACTAGTTAAGGATTAGTTTATTGCTTTCATGGAATTATGATAGTTTTTTCCATTGTTTAGGATAGTTTACTTTCTGCTATTTTTGGATAGATTGCTTATCGTCTGTTTGAGTCTTTTGTGCTAACCCATTTTTCACACCGACATCATTGGAAAAGCCTCAAATTCCTTCATCAGGTACTACCCTTCCATCACTCCTTCAATTTCATTGTCTCTTTGCAAAACATATTTATTTCTTTTACATTGAGGACAATGTAGATTTTAGGTTGGGAAGGGAGATTAGGTAGGCTAATCAGTAGTTTTCTTAGTCTTTGAGCAAAAATTACGAAAAATTGAAAAATAATAATAATTTTGATATGCTTAATGTTGATGATTTATGTTTGTTGAATTCAGTTACTTGGAGATTTAAAGTAAGTTCGAATTATTAATCCATGATTACATGTTTTTAAACATTAATCGAGTAATGATTTCATATGACACATCTAGCTTTCACATTAAAGCTTCAGTCAACATTGAATTATTAACTTGGTGATTAGAAGGAACCAACCTGGGGAATTTGTCTATCATGTTCAATGAGAAGAATTGAAAAGAAAGAAAATAAATAAATACCTAGCTAAAAAAAAAGTTGTCATCGAAAACGGCTACTTTAAGATCTTTAAAAGGTTGACGTAGCGTGAAAGCCATTGATGGAAAAATCAAAAGCTGGAAGAATGAAAAAATGAACTGTAAGGCAAGTTTTGGTTTAGGTTTTGGTTGTCTTAAATGCTCTTTTGATTATCAATGATATCATGAAATGAAGAATTAAACCTTTGATTGTGATAAGTCTAAGCTTCATTATACACTCATGGAACTCAATGTTTAGAATTGTTATAATTGGAGGATTAATACTTTGAACTAGATTGTGAAATTTACTGAGTGCTAGAGTTGAGGAGAAGGTGATGCTCAACATTGTCGTATCTTAGAATTTTATTATCTAGATTGTTTTTAAAAACCACTTGAGCTAATACAAATTGTCATGTGGTTCTCGAAATAATTTTTGCATACTTTGCTCGGGACTAGAAAAATGCTGGTTGGGAATGTGTCGAGGGTCAGATATTACATATTATCCCCCATTTATTACTTATTTTTATTAACATGATACTACTTAATGTCATATTTTACTCATGTTTGTGTTGCAAGGTGAATTTAAGAGCTTGGATTGAAAAGGATGCTAAAATCATGGATTTAACGCTCAAGAATCACCAAGCTAAAGATTGGATCTTAGAAGACAAAGAATGAAATTCACGTGCCAAAGATCCAAGGAAACCAAGTCAAGAATGAAGACAATCGAAGTTTTGAAGTGAATTTGTGTAATCTTCGACTAGTCTAAGCCCTCGTTCGACCAGTGTAAGCTTTTCGTCGACTAGTTGAAGGAACTTCAACTCGAACTCCAGGAATCAAAATTCTCTAAATCTCATCATCCTCGACAGTCAAAGGTAACCCTTGACCAGTCGAAGGTTGTCCTCGACCAGTCAAAGGTTACGCAAGTTTTGCGCGGACTACGTAAATTTGAGGTGATTTCTTTCCAAGTTGGTACGAAAGGAGGTGGCACACAACTATAAATAAGAGTACCCAAGGCATCCCTAGGTATCATCTAGGGTTTGAAGAGTGGAGAAAGTGGGTGGATTCGCCATCCAGGAGTTTTTCTTCTTCTTCTTCCTTAGTTGATGTTTTGTTTAAGAGTTCTTAGTTCAATCATGTCTATGGTTGGCTAAACCTCTTAGCTAGGGCTAAGAGGTGAAGCTTGTAGTGTGATTAGATGTTTATTTTATTTTGATTCATGTTTTTTGAACTCTCTTAGATTCTAGTTTGATTATGAAGGAATATTTTTAGTTTTTAATGGTTTGTTGTGACAAATTACAATAGATCTGCAATAGCTTGAGATATCTTCTTTTCCTAAATTGTGATGTGAAATTAGGAAATCCTGTTGTTCACCATCATCCCTTGGGCATGGTAGGATGATGGAATCCTTCCTAACGTTCACAATTCTCTTATGATTGGTTGCGGGATTGGTAAATCTCGTCGTTTACTTTGTCTCCTGGGCATGGTTAGGTGATGGAATCACTTCCAAATCCTCACAACTCTCATTCATTGATGATTAGATCCATGAGAAGTTCAGAGATCTGACAAATCTCTTCTTACCAATTGGATAAGATATGACTCTGATTCCAGTTGTGTCTTCGAATCAAGAAAGGTAACCTCCCAATTGCTACAAGTAGATCCTCGGCACCCTAGTTACCACCTTTAAATTTATAAGTTTCAATTACCTTATTCAAAATCAATCTCTCAACTATTTCAGAATTAGGTTTACATCTTCTTCTAGTTCGAAGTCTAGTTACTTTTAGAATACACACGAGATTAGTCCTTGTGGATTCGACTTCGGTCTCATTGAGATTATTATTACATCGCGACCCTACACTTGGGGTTGTGAACATATCACTAGACGAATTCAAAAGAATCATGTCGTGTGATATAGAAAAAACAAGATTGGGATATTCTTGAAATCACACACAAAGGAACTAACATTGTCAAGAAATCTAAGATTCAAATTCTTACAACAAGGTTTGAAGAAATCCATATGGAAGAAAACGAGTCATTCATGGATTTCTTCACTAAACTAAATGACATTGTTAATTCCATATGGGGTCTTGGAGAAAAAGTCCCTGAAAGCAAACTGTGTGCAAAAATCCTACTATCGCTTCCTGAGAAGTTCAATTCTAAACTCACTGCTATATAAGAATTGAGGGATACTGACACAATGAAGGTAGAGGAATTAGTGGGATCTCTACAAACCTATGAGCTGAATTTCAAAGCTCCAAAAGTAAATCCATAACCCTTAGATCCTCAAAATCAAAATCAAAAGACTCAGATAATGAAGAGAATGAGGATGACATGGCTATGCTGGCTAAAAAGTTTTATAGAATTTTAAAAATAAAAATAGATCTGATTTTAAAAAATCGATTGACAAGAGAAAAGAAATACTTGAAAATCTAAATCTAAAGACTCTCAACGCTTCAACTATTCTGAATATGGGCATCTAGCTACAAAATGTCTTAAGAAGGATAAATCTAAAAGAAGAGGCATGATTGCCACATGGGATTGAATCGTCTGAATCTGAATCTAATTCAGAAACTAACGAATTAGATCATGAAAAGGGTGAGCTCTCAGTCATAAAGGGGGGGGTGAATAGGACTATGCCAAATAAAAATAATGAACAGAAATATAAAGTAAAATTGAATCAATCAGAGATCTCAATTGTAATAGTATTGAGAAATTGATTCAAACTTTATTCAAAGGACAACCTTACACAAAAACAAATGTTTATGGTAGGACAACCTGATTTTTTGAATGCAGTTAGGATCAAGATCACAAACTAAAACAAGAGGCAAAGAAAGGAAGCTATCTATTACAAGCATTCACCGCATGTACATGAAAATATTACGAACATTCAGCACACATCCATCACATACATCATCCACCACAAAACACTAGGAGTTATAGTGGTTCGGTGTGTACACCAACTGTTATTAAACAGCCACACCTACTCCACTCCTAATAATCACAACCTACGTGATATTGACGTTCACTATAAAATAAGGTTTTCTCAGGTTCACCTTAAAACCTATACACCTGTGTTTTCAAATGGGCTATCATAATCAAAACCCCTTGCTAAGATTTTCTGGCTGATCCCAGTCAAAACCAATACATAGATTTTCTGCCTAATCTCAAAAACCAAAAATAAATAAACAAAGAATACTTATCTTCTTCTTGAAGACACTGTGTTGATGTAGCCCGTAGAACCACTTCGCTTGATGTGTAGATGTTCAATGTCCAATAAACATAATCAAGGGTTCTAGGTTCTAAATAGATTTTAAATTATCTCAAACCATGGGCTACTTATTTGAATTCCTTAGATCTCAAAAGGTAAAGTAAAAAATCCCTTAAAAAATCAGATTCACAAAACAGAGATCAAGGAATTACAAAACCAAACATGCTATTAAAGGATCTAAAATTAACGGACTATAACTTGATAACGACGGTGACTTTGTCTCAAAGTGGAGGCTTTCTGTGGCTTTTTTGAATGATTTGTAATGAGAAAAGACCTCTATATATAGGCTAAAAAAATGGTTCCTTTGACTGGTCTAAGAATCAAACAGATTTCAAATTTTTCGGCGCGATCGGATAAAACCGACCTTCGACTGGTCGAGTGACTTGCTCGACTGGTCGAGTATAACCCTCAACCGGTCGAGGGAGCATGAAATATGTGGCCAGAGTTTGAGTCGAGTTCCCCATGATTGGTCGAGCAGGGTGCTCGACTGGTCGAGGAACTACCAAAAAAACTTTGAATTTGAGTTTGAATCTTGGACTGGTCGAAGCAATTCTTGGACTGGTCGAACCAGAGCCTGGACTAATCGAACATAGGCTTGGACTAGTTGAATTTAAGCCTAACCAAAGTATAAAAAAACCATTAATAATTTGCATAAGAAAGGACCTAAGTCTAGGGTCTTTCTAGGGTCACTTTTACCTGAAATATTGAACATTGAAGTTACTAATCGAATCTTCAGTAGCTTTCAGTAGATCTTCTACTTGAAATGTACTTGAATTAGTAGCTTGATTTTGAACTTGGAGTAGAAGTAGATCTCAAACTTGTAGTATTATCTTCATGTCTTGCACTTTCAATCTTCATATGATGATCTTGAAGGTGAACTTCCCATCACATGAATAATTCACACTCTAAATTATTTTGTCTAATCGAAATTTGACAACAAAGGGTGTTGTATACATCACGACACTTACAATCTCCCCCTTTGTCAAATTCATGATAAAACAAACTTAATAAATACAATACACAAACTTCACAACTTCACATTCATTCACAACACTCTTTCATGACATCTACTCCCCCTCAATTTACTCCCGAGCTTTAACTTGTGTGGAGTACCTGTATTAACAAATACACAAATATCCACAATATACAATCCACACAATCCCCTCACATTGCATTTGATTTAATCATTACCAGTCATACTCATAACCATAAAATAACAAGTCTCTCCCCTTTTTGTCACAAACTTGACAAAGGAAGACAGAATCATAAAAGAAGCATAAATATGATTAAGAGCAAAATAGGATGTAGAGTAACATCAAGAGAGTAATCATAAAGAGAGTGTCATCTAAGATAAAGTCATACAATCTAAGAGAAAGTGAAAGTTAAAGTTATACATTCCAACACAATAAAATCAAAGACTAGTCAGAACCTGAGGAAGAAGGAGGTGGAATGGACGGGTCAATCTGATGAAGTCTCCTAGTAATGCGATGAAAATATTTTCGCATATATTTCATTAAACATTTGTGACTTTCAGTCAGATTTCTTGTGACATTTTTAACTCACCCACCTTCTCCTCTAAAGAGCAAGGCGCTCATCAAAGTGAGACGACTGAAAATCAGGATCCACCTCATCATCAGTTCCCAACTCATCAAAATATCATCCATTGTAGTGTCTGCAGGCAGAGTGTCTTCTTATTCAACTTCTACATCCTCCTCATCACGTTGGCTAGGAAAATAGTCCAATTCATCTTGTTGATGCTGGAATTATTGAATGGAAGAACATCTATCGGCGCTCAGCAAGTGAAATGACCACATTACAATGAAGTGCTAATGTAGTCATCAGATAGGCAAACAGAATATAACCATGGCCAGGATGGAGACGGAATTGAATTATGATATAATAGATCAAAGAAGGAAGACATTTGGGTATGCCAGACACGATAAAATGAAGAATGCGACACATGAACGAGATAAGTTTGGCGTTGTTCTCAAATCTAGTATACACATTGGCAATAAAGATGCAGTGGAGAACCCTATATTTGGGCAACATCTGATTGGCACGGACGGCATTACCTGAACTCCATTCGGCATCAAACCGACATAATTTACGAATAATTTTACAGCTTTCAGTTTCAAACATTCTCTCGGTTAGTTAGGTATAGGAATACCTTCATCATTAACAGTAATGTGCAATAAGCCTGAAATGAGATGTTTATCACATGGAACGTCCCTTTTCTAAAATTGATAGAGAAAGTCAGATTATCTGGAGACGCTTCACTGATAGATGCATACATCCCTTATGCAATTGAGCGGTATGTCGGTCCACCCCAATTTAGAATGTTTCCCCAACCAACGGCGTGGGTAAGGATGGGAAGAAGATGAAATGGAGCCAAATGATCAACATTTACAATTCTTTCGACAATGATTTCTCTATTTTAAAGATCACGCACATACTCTGGGTCTTCCTTAGGTGGCCTTAGGGTTCTAACCCTAAGAGGAGTTGCTGTTGAAGAGAACCGCGAGTTGCTTTCTTCTTAGTTCGATTATTCATAGGATGATTACAATAGAGAGAATAAAAAATAGAGGATGGGTTTTAAAGAGATCAGATTATATAGCTAAAACCCTTCAAAAATGGAATGGAAAACACCAAATCAACTATAAATGTTGCAAAAGAAGCATACAATAACCCGATCTAAAATGAAATTGAAAATAAGAACTTACAATGATCTTATGATTATGGGTTCGACGAGTCGAGAGAGGGCCTAATGAGGAAGATGAAGAAAATAAAAAATAAAGTGTTTTTCCCCTTTTTAGAGACACCCACCGCGCTTCACGACTGATCAAGTACATGCTCGATTAGTCGAGTATGTGCTCGACCGGTCATGATACATTGAAAAAAATCAATTTTATTTTAAAAATTTCAAAATTTTTGCATAAAAAAATATAAAAATTAAACATGCAAAAATTGTCAGGCACATGTTCAAGTGTCCGTTCTGTTCCGTAGGATCCCATGGTCCTCCTAGCCAAATTTCAGTGACCTGCAACCCGTAGATTTCATTTGCACCCGACCCTAAGTCCCATCCTGTAAACTCGAGTCTGCTCGACTCGAGACCTGCGCCATTGCGACTGCGCCGTCACCACGGTTCCGACGCCGCATCTCATGAGCCGATCCGATGTCTAGATCATGAGATATGGGTTGCGCATGATCATGATCGTGGACTACACGTTGCAGGATCCACCTATCCCATGGCACACTTCCCTAGGTCATCATGAGGATGACATCACCCCTAGCTACCCTAGCTATCCTAGCCACCCTACTGTAACGACCCGTAAATTTTCATACATTGGCTCGAGTACCACCTCGACCAGAAATCAATTAGGATTAAATCCTTTATAAATTTAACAAAGTTGACTAAGTACTAAACTTGTTTAAAATCCGTTGGGATCGCTTTAAATACGATCTGCAAGACCCAAAACTTGCAAAACAAGTGACTCTAGGTTACCCTAAAGTTTAGAACCAAACTCATTACCCAGCTGCTCTCGGGAATGAAATGAAACTTCGTATTAGGTCTAGATCGTACATCGGGAGTCCGATTAACACGAAGCTAAGGAACTAGGACCGCCTCACTGGGCTTGACAATCATCTCAAAAATCAGGTCCAGCCGATGTCCACGGCATTCGTTTCGATCCGGAGCAGGGAAGTGAAAAAACACCTATTCCCATTCCAAAATAAATATCAGGAATAGTGATCTGGCACCATTCGCTTGCGCCGCGTCAGTATTAGCAACCTGACCATCAGAATCAAACCAAATTACACCCTCGGATTAAGAAAAATTTCAGGAACATTTACATGTACTTGGAATTTCGGATCGTGGCCCACTGACCGTTGAACTGAAAGTGGTCTGCCACGTGCGATCTGGGAATCCGATCGAGTCGAAAACGTAATACCACATAGATCCATGTGTGTGAGCTTAAGTCTGACGTTTGGCTCAAGGAGGGCCACCAGAACCTCTTTTGAGCTTGAGCTGGAAAAGTGACGAAATGCCTATATAAGCAGTCACCTTGAACCTGAGTCTGTTTTGGGGAGGTTTTTGGCTATAAAATGAGCTTAGAACAACCCCTCTGACAGCCATACGAAATTGGGAGAAAAACCCTAGAGAGAGAGAGAAAGAGAGAGAAGAGCTTGGAATTTGTGGGTGATCTTCTTCCTACTGCTTCCGGTGTGTCGCACGGCCTACACCGCTCCTTTCCAGGTGTTTTCCGACGGTATCCATCCCGTTTGAAGGTAAGAAACCCTAACCCTAGGTCTGATTTGATGTAGGTTCGTTGTAGGTTATGTAAAGGCTAACCGATTCCGCTCTTTAGGCTAGAAGAACTCCCGTATACGGAAGCTCAACGACCCTTGCTGATTCGTTGTGATTCCAAGGGCAAAGGTGAGGACTTTAAGTGTATAAGTTACGTTTTTCAACGCTTTCAATGTCAGATAATGATAGATTCATGATCTGCATGTAAATGCACATGTACAAAGTGCTTTCGTTTCCTGTTTCGATTAACGTTGTAGAATATGGAATTCACATACTCTAGGTATACGTAGAAATACCGTATACGTATTTTTTTCGGGAAAATATTTGACATGTTTATTTAATGCATGATTATATAATATATGGATAAAATATAGTTTGGCGAAAGGAATCGCTGAAATATATGTTCGCTTGTAAACGCTATGTATGTTGAAATTGTGTATTCTAGAAATACCGCATATGTGTAAATTTTGGAAGTGTAATTGTCATGATTATTTGTTGTATGAATATGGTGTACGCGGATAAAATAACGCTGGTGGTGAAAGAATAGCCCTAATACGCAATTGCTAACATACGTCATGTATGTTGGAATGGCGTACTCTAAGTGTTTTGTAAATGCTTGTGTGTGTAAATGCTTGAGTATTAGTGCCTTAGAGAGGTGCTGATATGGGATTCCCGACTCCCTTAGAGACATGTAGGATCCCCTCCATGCGGTGGTTCGTTATAACCACTCACTTGTGATGTGTATGTAATTGTATCCCTATGTGTATAGTGCTTTACTACATGCTTTACAACATGCTTTACTTCATGCTTTACTTCATGCTTTATAACATGCCTGCTAACATGCTTGTATTGTTTGTTTATCATGCTTTACTCCCACATGCTATTGATGAGAACTGTTTGAGTTGGGGACTATGTCTAGTCCAAACATTCGGTACCAGACTTGCGATTGTGGCTGAGATTCATGT